>CM039721.1:10856352-11241284 GCA_022539455.1 Dendrobium nobile | reverse complement strand
ACCAGAAAACAAGAGTGACTCATCAACCCTCAGCAAAGCAACAAACCTCCAATCAAAACTCTCAGAAATCCTAAACCAACTCATCAAGACAAGGTCCAATAAAAAATCGGAACAGAATCGTATCTCGAATCAGAACAGAATCAAAATCAGAACTTATACGGACATATATCAAATCAGAATCAGAGTCAACAGATCAGATAAAATCGGAATACAAATCAACATATAAATCAACAGAGTCGGAATCGTACAGAAATCAGCATTCAAATCATATCGATCAGAATCATAATTGCTTACAGAACAGATACGGAAAGCAAATCAGACTTAGTTACAGAAAGTACTGAATCAAAATCATATCAAATCAGAATCAGACAGATCAGATCAAATCATATCGTACGGAAATAAAAATATTCCATTTAGCACATAACAGGATAATTTCCCTGACACTGACAGAATCGCTACGGATTTTGGCCCCTTATGCCTCCCTTCCCACACGATAGAATCTCTCGGATTCTGGCCCCTTATGCCTCTCCTTTGTGCTCACGGCACCAGAACTGATATGCTTATAGCACCAGAACAAGAATCATCGGATCCGGAACAGAACAGATATCAGATTTTTTAGATTTGAGCTCATTTCAGATTTCCCAGACACTGACTGAACCACTTAGGACCAGGCCCCTTATAACTCCCTTTTTAGCACATACAGTAACATTTCAATTCAGAAGAAATCCGGGCAAATCAGAAATCAGACAAAAATCGGGCAGCACAACGGCAGTATACATAATTTACACAAAATTTCCTGAAAATCACAATTCACCAAATTCGCACAAAATATAGATAACAACATTTCAGAACATTTATTCTAATGCACCGATAATTTTCAATTTCACAGAAAAATGCAGTCGACTAAAAACACCGCCGAATCAAAAATACCCGGATAAAATCTTCAGAAAATAACCAAAATGTGCACACTCGGCACGTCAACAATATACAGAAGTTACGCGGTAAAACTGAACCAATCACAGATACGGACGAAAATCATTAACGGAAACGAAATCCGGACAGAAAAACCGCCAAACACGACGTTCTGAAAATTGAGAAAGGCGAATGTGCCTTACCTTGCGTACAGCAAAATATTGAACAGTCTCGTCGACACGAAAACGGACCCGCGACTTCCCGAATCAACTTTTCCTTTTCTTTTCTTTTTCTCTTTCCTCGGATCAGAAAATCAGATTTTAAATAAAAATTTTCTCTCTCTTCAAAATATCTGATTTCCCTTAAGAAATGCTCAGATGCGATCGTCCAGGACGATGTGTGCTCTGGAAAATTTTCGTCCAAACGAAATTATTATCGTCCCCGCGATAGGTCCTCGGAAATTTTCGTCCAGACGATCCGATTTCGTACAGACGAACTGCTCACATAATTCTGACAAACCTGTACCGATCGTCCCGGACGATCCAAATTCGTCCTGGACGAACCTGGAGCAAAACTGATATTACAATCTCCCCAACTTCAGAAAAATGTCGTTCTCGACATTATCCAATCCAAACTCAGTCAAAATAAGTACGGGTACACCATCTCATGTCAGACCTTCTCCCAAGTCGCTTCTCGCGCGGTCCGGTGCTTCCACTGGACTTTAACCATCGGAATCTCTTATTTCTTAACTTTCGGACGTCGTACGCCAAAATTAACTCTGGCTCTTCCTTGTACGCCAGTTTCCTGAATCTCAACCTCGTCAGCGATATCTTCTTCCCAGAGTCTGAAACCCACTTCCTCAGAGTGGAGACGTGAAACACATTGTGCACGTCAGGCATCGAATCAGAAAGCAACAGTCGGTAAGCAGATTTTCCAATTCTTTCCAAAATCTCAACGGTCCAACATACTTGGACTCAGCTTATCACCTGGCCAAATCTGCTCACACCCTTCATCGGACTGACTTTGACATACACAAAGTCACCAACTGAAATTCAACAAACCTGTGCTTCTGATTATAATATTTCTGCTGTCGATCCTGAGCCGCTTTCAATCTTTCTTTTATCAAACTGATCTTCTTAATAGTTCATCAGCAAAAGTGGCACCCAGTTCTTGTCTATCTCCGATCTCAGTCAGAGTCAAAGGAGTACGGCACTTCCTGCCATACAGAGCCTCGTACGGTGCCATACCAATACTGGACTGAAAACTGTTGTTGTAAGCAAACTCAATCAGCGGAATAGAATCTTCCCAGCTTCCGCAAAATCCAGAATACAAAGTCTCAACGATCTTCCAGCACCTGAATGGTCCTCCTCAGACTGTCCATCGGTCTGAGGATGAAAGGCTGTACTGAAAGCAGTTTCATACCAAGCCTTGCTGAATACCTTTCCAAAGTCTGGAAGTAAACCACCATCCGATCAGAAACATCACACGAGGCACACCGTGCAATCTGACTATTTCCTTCAAATAAATCTGGGCCAAACGATCCATCGGATCGGTCTGTCTGATCGGAAGAAAATGGGCTGACTTCGTCAATCAATCTACGACCACCCAGATAGCATCATGTCCTTGCCGTGATCGAGGAAAACCCATCGCAAAGTCCATCGTTACCTCCTCCCACTTCCACTCAGGGATAGGCAACGACTGCAACAGTCCACCCGATCGCTGATGCTCTGCCTTCACCAACTGACAGGCTTCGCATCTCGACACAAACTCCGCCACATCCTTCTTCATTCTAGGCCACCAAAACAAAAGCTTCATATCAGCATACATCTTACCACTGCCTGGATGAATAGTGTAGCCAGAATGATGAGATTCATGCAGAATCTCCTGCCTCAAATCCCCAAACACAGGTACCCACAACCTGTTCTACAGAAAATAGCACCAGAATCAGAAATTCGAAGTTCAGGAGTTCTTACCAGATCCAATCTGAGCAATCAACTTCGAATAATCAGAACTGACTCTGGGCTTCCTGAATCCGTACTTCCAAAGAAGACTGAATACTCATCTGAGCCAACCCACATCACTGGAGGAATCACCTCCAACTGCAATCGCTCCAAGTCTCGAATCAGGAAATCATCAAAAGTAAGCTGCAAACCTGATAAGCCAGAAGATTTCCTGCTCAGAGCGTCCGCTACCATATTAGCCTTCCCAGGCTGATACTGAATTGTCAGATCATAGTCTTTGATCAACTCAAGCCATCTTCTCTGCCTCAAGTTCAGATCCTTCTGAGTAAAATAACTTCAGGCTCTTATGATCAGTAAAGATCTCACATCGACACCAACAGGAATGACGCCAAATCTTCAAAGCAAAAAACAAGCAGCTCTCCAAATCATGCGTCGGGTAATTCTTCTCATGTGGCTTCAACTGTCTAGAAGCATAACAATTACCCTTCCATTTTGCATCAGACACATCCCAGTCCTTTCAGTGAAGCATCACTGAACACCTGAAAACCTTCCGTACCTGACACGAAGTGCTAACACTGGAGCTGAAGTCAGACAACCTTCAATCTCGGGAAACTAGCTTCCACTCCGGTGTCCAAACAAAAGCTACTGACTTCTGCGTCAGTCTCGTCAGAGGCGTCGAAATCTGTGAAAATCCCTTCACAAATTCCTGTAATACCCAGCCATGCCCAAGAAACTACGTACCTTAAATACCGTAGTCGGCCTTGGCCAATCAGCAACCGCCTGAATCTTCTGGAGATCTACAAAAATACCTTCTCCGCTTATCACATGCCCCAGAAAAGAAATACTCTTCAACCAGAATTCACACTTGGAGAACTTGGCATACAGCTGATGCCGCCTCAAAGTCTCCAACACAATGCTCAAGTGTCTGGCATGATCATCCTCAGAAGCAGAATATACCAAAATATCGTCAATAAAGACGATCACAAACTGATCCAAATACTCCCTGAATACTCGGTTCATCAGATCCATAAAAATAGCAGGCGCATTGGTTACCCCAAAAGGCATAACCAAAAACTCATAGTGCCCATATCGAGTACTGAAAGCAGTCTTCACCACATCAGCTTCCTTCACCTTCACCTGATAGTATCCGGATCGCAAATCATTCTTCGAAAATACTGAAGATCCCAGAAAGCTGATCGAACAAGTCATCGATCCGAGGCAAAGGATACTTGTTCTTGATCGTGACCTTGTTTCAAATCTCTGTAATCAATACACATACGGCGTGCCCGTCCTTCTTCTTCACAAACAGAACAGTGCTCCCCAGGCGCAACACTAGGACGGACAAAACCTCTGTCAACCAACTCCTGAAGCTGAACTTTCAACTCAGAAAGTTCTTTCGGTGCCATCCTGTACGGAGCTTTTGATATAGGAGCTGTACCCGGAAAAACATCGATAGAAACCTCCACCTCTCTATCCGGAGGTAAACCAACCAACTCCTCCAGGAAAAACATCAGCAAACTCCCATACCACTGGGATCTCAGAAACAGAACCAACCCCAGGTTCGATCCCGCACCGAAGCCAAAAGACAGGGCATCCTTTCTTCCACATTCTGCTCACTTCCAACGCAGAAATCAGACTAGAGAGAACACCTCGTAATCCCTGGAATACAACTCTCTCTCCAGCCACAAGCAAACTCACTTGCTTCTTCAGACAGTCAATCTGAGCCTCATACCGACTTAGCCAATCCATGCCCAAAACACGTCATACGAAGAAATCGGCAACAGAATCAAACTAGAATTCAACTTCTTGCCAGCAATGTCAATCTCAACACAAACAAAACTTCCGAGCAATCAAAGATATTCCAGCCGGTAAAATCACAGACAAAGAAACGCACAAAACTGAATCCAAACGCAAAAGCTCAAAACAGCTCGGACAGAAAAGAGTGACTAGCTCAGAGTCAAACAAAACACGACAGGGTTGATCAGAAATGTAAATCGTACCTGCACAACATCCGGAGCATCACGAGCCTCCTGCTGACTCAGGCTATAAACCGTGGCTGAACTGGAGCAGGAGCTGAAGCAACAGAACTACTCTGCTCCCTCTGAACCGTAGGTGGTCCCGTGGTCCAGAACTAGTACCACCACCTCTACCAGAAAATCCCTCAGGGCGAGGAGGAACAGTCTTCGGTCTTCCTGCTGAACTGACAGGTCTGACAAACCCTCAGATCGGAACTCAGAACGTCGGTCAGATCCAGCTGTGGACACTCTGCAATCCATGTCCCGGCATACCACATCTGAAACAAAGACCAGTCATCATGTAGCACTGGCCATAGTGCGTCCGTCCACAACTCTGGCACACAGGTGCCCCACTGACAGATCAGAACTCGTCGTACTGGTAGTAGTACTAGACACCCTCCACTCCTCCTGGAGTCAACATCCAGAACCAGCTACAAATCTCCTCTTCCCAGAGGAACCACTGCCAGAAGTCTCACCTCCAAACTCTTCCTACTCGTAGTCCACCGCTGCTGAGTAGCCATCAGATCATTCTCAATCAGACGAGCCCGCTCTACAGCTCAGAGAATCAGAAATGTGGAAAAGGTACCAGGGGCTGTCTCAAACTATCTCGTAGTCCCCTCAGAAATCTGATGCACCTCCAGTGAAAGTACTAACCAACTGCGGAGCGTACCTGGCTAACGCAGTAAACTCAGCCTCGTACTGCATCACCGTCTTGCTCCCCTGAACAAGTCTCAGAAAAGTCTCCTGCATCTGCTGTCGTGCAGAAGGGGGAACAAACCAATCTCGAAACACCTCAGTGAACTCTTCCCAAGTAACAAAGAGTTCAGTCTACCCTGAAATCTGGCTGCCTGTTGGCCTTCCCACCAGTGCTCAGCCCTCCATCCAACAGAAAAACAGCCAACGGAACCTTCCTGTCTGACGGACACTGCATTCCATCGAAGGTCTTCTCCAATCTCCTCAGCCATTCCTCGGCTGCTCTGGTCAACAGCGCCCTCGAATCTCGGAGGTTCAACCTCAAAAAACAACTGCAGGTGTCTATCAATGTCATCAGCTCTGACAGTGACAGCTCTGCTCTGAGTCTCGCTCATCATCTGAGCAACAAGCTAGCAAACTGAGAAAGTGTACTGCACCGGCCACTGGGGCTGTACTCTCCACTGGAGCTGCCTGACTGGCACTCTGCCGTCAGTCATGTCTGGGTCTGACTGATCCATACAGAAAATCCAAAATCCAGAAAACATCACAAAAACAACACAAAAACAACACAATAAAAAGTCAAACGACCCAAACCCCCAGACAAACTCACCAATCACTTCCTATAGCTCTGTCTGACAACCAACCAATTTCCAAAACCAGTGCCTGATACCACTAAAAAGTCTTGTCACGACCCGACCCGATCCGCGGACCCCACCTCGCATCGGCGGACACGGAACCAGAAACACAAACTACCAGGATCTGTTTGGAATTGGTTCGGAACTGATCTTCCAAATTCTCAACACAACAAACACAAAACACAGAGCTACTATAACATCAAACACAGCGGAACAACATCTATTTTCTTTTCCCAAAATAATCATCTACAATACAGTCATGGCTTTTGACAGAAAGAAAGACAGAACAGAAAAGCCATGACTGTACAAAAATCAAAAGGTACAAACAATACCTATACGAATCAGACTCAGAAATCTACTCCTGGACTCCTTCCCTTTCCCAGAACCTGAAACCACCAGAAAACAAGAGTGACTCAACGCTCAGCAAAGCAACAAACCTCCAACAAAACTCTCAGAATTCAAAACCAACTCATCAGACAAGGTCCAATCAAAAAATCGGAACAGAATCGTATCACGAATCAGAACAAAATCAAAATCAGAACTATACGGATGTATCAAATCAGAATCAGAGTCGTACAATCAGATAAATCGAATACAAATCAAACAGATAAATCAACAGAGTCGGAATCGTACAGAAATCAGCAGTTCAATCATATCGAATCAAATCAGAATTGCTACAGATCAGATACGAAACAAGAATCAGACTTACTTAAAGAACAAATACTGAATTCAAAATCATATCAAATCAGATATCAGACAGATCAGATCAATCATATCGTACGGAAATCAAAAATATTATTTAGCACATAATAGGACAATTTCCTAACACTGAAATAGTCGCTACGGATTCTGGCCCCTTATGCCTCCTTCCACACTGACAGAATCTCTGATTCGGCCCCTTATGCTCCCTTTGTGCTCACGGCACCAGAACTGATATGCGTATAGCACCAGAACAGAATTCATCGGATCCGGACAGAACAGATATCAGATTTTCAGATTTGAGCTCATTCAGATTTCCGACACTACTGAATCTCATAGGATCCAGGCCCCTTATAACTCCCTTTTATAGCACATACAGATACATTCAATTCAGAAGAATCCGGGCAAATCAGAAATCAGACAAAAATCGGGCAGCACAACGGCAGTAACGAATTTACACAAATTTCCTGCAAAAAAATTACCAAATCGCACAGAATATAGATAACAACATTTCCAGAACATTTATTCTACTGCACGAAATTTCGATTCACAGAAAAATGATCACTGAAAACCCTGCCGAATCAAAAATACCCGGACAAAACTTCGAAAAAAACCAAATGTGCACACTCGGCACTTCAACAATATACGAAAGTTACGCGGTAAAAACTGAACCAACACAGATACGGACGAAAATCTTAACGAAACGAAATCCGGACAGAAAATACCGCCAACACGACGGTTCTGAAAATTGAGAAAGGCGGAATGTGCCTTACCTGGCGTACAGTAAATCCTCAACATCGTCTCGACGAACGAAAACGGACCCGCGCTTCCCGAAATCAACTTTTCTTTTCTTTCTTTTTCTTCTCCTCGGATCAAAAATCATTTTAATCTTTCTCTCTCTTCAATATCTATTTCCCTTAAGAATGCTCAGATCGTCCTGGACGATCGCACTTCGTCCCGGACGAGGTGGGCTCTGGAAAATTTCGTCCAAACGAAATTTATTCATCGTCCCCGGCGATAGGTCCTCGGGAAATTTTTCGTCCAGACGACCTGATTTCGTACAGGACGAACTGCTCAATTTTCATAATTCTGAACAAACCTGTACCGATCGTCCCGGACGATCCAAATTCGTCCTGGACGAACCTAGAGCAAAACTGATATTACAGGTCCCGAGTTTAAAACTTACATATATGATGTGTATGTAAATTTTCTTTAAAAAAAAGCATCTATAATATTCATACTAGTAACTTGAAATTAAGTTAAAATTATCATATCATGGATAGCTACATATAACATTTGTCAAATATAAAGAGGCAATAACCACTCTCAACTTCTTATTAGTTCCACCACTTGGTCACGTAGTGATGATATTTTTTATTTCAAATTAGAATATAAATAAATAAAATAAAACGAATATTCAAACACACCTGTGGTCTTAGGCATAGGCGGATGGAGGAGGGGCAAGGGGGGCACGTGCCCCCCCCCCCCCCCCCCCCCCCCCTAAAAAATTGATTTTTTTAAATCTCAAGATAAAATCAAGTTGGAAACTTCAAGAATTAAATCGGAGACCATATGAACTCCGATTTAAGTAAACTTATAGTCGAATTGACGTCTCGAAAATACGAACCCAACACACCAAATTCAACTCAATCCGAACCGAAATGACTCCAAATAAAGACCCGAAGCATATTTGGAAGGTTCAAACATAATTTGTATTACCAAACAGTTTCCAAACATGACTTCTTATAGTCGAATCGAACAGCAGACAAGACGAATCCAACGGCCCAATATCACCGAATTCTGATATTACTAAGACATTTAAATGCCCAATAAACGGTCCTCGATTCAGATTGATCATCCATTCAAATCACTCCCAATTTAAATTCCTATTTATTTACATTTTTTTCTTGAATGATATTATCTTAATCCTAAATTAATTGCTTAAATAGATTTTTATGATTTTTTTTGTGCAATGAGATTTTTTAAATCACATATTTTAATAATATATTAAACATGTTCTAACAGAAATTAAGTATTTGACTATTGAGTCATTGTGAAGAAAGAAATAAACTAATTTACTACATAAAGTTTATCATTTTTAATACTGATTTATTAGTTCTAAGCCTGAATGTAAAAAGTTAAAGGAAAATAAAAAAAAAAATTTAGGCCCCCCTAGATATATTTTCTGACTCCGCCACTGGTCTTAGGAAAAAAAAATTCTTTATATAGTGATTATTCACAAGCAAAATATTCAAACCTAAAAATGTACTTTTGGTATGAGAAATATATATATACATATGTATATATACATAGACATATGTATAAATACATATATATATATATATATATATAATATATATATATAATATATATTATATATATTTTGTACTAATTTTTTTCTCTTTCTTTCATGATTGAGTATAGATATACTTCATGTGATATCGATTGCTGATGATCATCACTAGCTCACTTATATATGATTCGTTCAAAGAGAATGTGAAGATAGCTTGGCTTAAGATAGTTTCAATGGAGGTGCGTGATATCAAAGCTTATGCTTGGGAGAGTAATGGAGAATGAGGTGGTAGGTGCGAGGGAGAGTAGAGCTAGGCTTGAGGCTTAGGGATTTGGTGGAATGAAGTGGGAAGAAAGAGAGAGCTAGTTTGATTATTATGGAATGTTTGCGACTGCCACGATTAATTATTGAAATGGTTATGAAAATAAGTTTAATGCAACTAATTGAGGCATCGACCGCTTATATAATCTCTATTCAGCATTAATCTTTCAATGTGGTACTGCAATCAATTTGAAAAAAATAAGTTTGGTAACTTTCTATTTTATTCTAAAATTATTGGAAAAATTTATGCGTACTTGAGTATTATGAAAAAGAAAAATAATCTATAAACAAAATACAGAGAAAATAAATATAAGAGAATACTTAATGTGGTTATGTGATATCCATTTATATTTGCAACATATATAGATAGATAAATATTAACTAGCTTAAAGATAAAAATAGGATTGAAATATTTTGATCACTTATATCACTAATATTCTCTCTCTCTCTCTCTCTCTCTCTCTCTCTCTCTCTCTCTCTCTCTCTCTCTCTTATTCTTTATCTAAATTTGAGCACAATTCCTGGTAGACTATTCTTATCAAAGAAAATAAAAGACTCGTATTGCCTCCTATGTTATACCACCTCATCATCCCCTTGCTTCCATGATAGTTGTTTATTTTCTCTTGAGAAAGCTAACATCGACTTTCAAATTTCACCATCGGATATTCAATATAATAGTCATTGCCGACCAACAATCAAGAAGTCCCTTTGTAAGATGTCGATTAACATAGCTACTAGCTTCTAATCACTGCACCAGCTATTTCTTTGGCCTCTGTCATTACACCTGACTTGGTAAAAGAAAAAAGGAGTGCTACATTTAAACACTATGGCGTGGTCTCTACTATACGAGTTTTTATTGGGTGCGGAGTGCAGACGTAGCTCTGTGTGTGCAACCAAATAGTTTCGCGCCACGTAGAGCCCACCTTGACCCCATCGATTTAAAGAGCACGTGTGTTCTGTTTACCCGATTACCTAATAACACGAACCACCCGAAATACTTGAAAAAATGCGCAGTACCCATATCTTCGAGAACATCCGAAACGTCGCTTCCAATTTAACTTTTTCAGACGATTTGCTAGTCTACAGTCCGTTCTTCTTCCACAAGGAGAAGTTGCAGGCGATTATTCATCTTCCACACGAACGAAGCAACTTCATCTTCTACGCTAAGCATCCTGAGCTTCATCGTGGCAATGGGCAAGGTTTGTTTTTCTTGAGTTATATGTAAATTTCGATAATTTTTAGCTTTTAGGGTTTGAATGATGTTGAGAATGCTATTTGCTTGTTAAGTTGTGTGACAGGATGTACCGCTAGGTACCGCTGTGTTATCCGAATGTGTACCCAGCGGTTCCTACCGGGTAACGCTGGGATATTTCTGTAAGCATTGTAAGTTCCATAAGTTATTGTAGATCCAGGGTTTGTCGTTAGAGTTTAATTTTTATTTTTCCACTTTCTATGGACTCTCGGTATTGCTCGGTACCGAGCTGTTTTAGATTCTTTTTCTTGGTTCTGCTCGGTACGCTCTGTACCGCACGGTACCTCTCAGTACCGAGCGGTACGTAGATGTTTCGGACTGGAATTAAATTTATCCTAATCAATTACAACATATTACGCAGGGATATGTACCGAAGATTAGCTTCCGTTGCAGAATGTCAACCTTTAGAGAAGTTTGTGATCATTTAGTTGAAATATTTGGCGAGAACCTTGTTGAGAGTTTGAAGCAAAATAATCTGCATCACTTTCTTTTTATGCCATGTTTAGTACAGAATGTTCCGTTGGTTTTCAAGTTGTTGTCTTGCTGGGACATTAAGAAACAATGCTTTATCATAAGGATCAGAAGTTACTATTTACTGCCGAGAAGTAGCTATGATATTAGGCTTACTAAACAGATGCAACAATTTTGAAATAGGTAGTGCTAGAATAACGGGAAAATCAACCAATGATATTAGGAAAGATGTGATTAGTTTAGATGAATCTACGTCAATGCCTGATGTTTTGAAGAAATTTATCATATTTTTGTTGTCAAATCTATTTTTTCCTCTGCACAACTATCAAACACCAGCCTTTATCATTAGTGTGGCTCGAAATATTGACAAATTTTTATCTTACAATTGGCCGGAATCAATCAGAGAATTCCTTGTTGCTGACTTTAATGCCATTTCCAAAAAGATGAAGAAAGGTCTGCCACTCGGTTACTTGAATGGCTTTGTTCATATTATAATTGTGAGTACATTGAATTTAAATAGTTTTGTATTAATTGATGATGTTGAATATTGGTAGATATATTTTAAGTTGATATTCTTATGTATGAGTTCATATATGGTTTCTAGAATATTGTACACTCCACGAATCATTGAATTCGAAATCAAGACCAAGGTATCTCCGCTGGGGATCTGATGTAGTTTATAACGATGTAGATGCTTCTAGTTTATTCGATGGTCTTGAAGCTACTGATTTATTAACTTCTTTTGATGCAATTACAACTGAGGAGAGGGCTTTATTAGCAAATCCTCCCCCATAGACATCACCTGACAAAACCCCTAACAAAGAAATCATCTTACACAAACCTCGTGAACAACTTTCTTCACCTTCAACATCACCTACACCCCAGAGTCCTCCAAGACAAAACAGCCAGTCCCGAATCCCAATCAGGCCGCCCCCAAGCTCAATTAGGCCGCCCCCAAGCCCAATCAGCCCAGGTGGACCAACCACTCAAACACCACCTATGTCACATGGCCAGCAGCAGCAGCAACCGTCTTATATTTTGCAGGTCAGATACAATTTATACTGCAGAAAACGTTCAGATCTTCAGAAGTCAGATCGATGAACTGTTAACAAACCAATATCTGGACAACAACCACATCGACGCCTTCGCAAGTTTACTAGCTGAGAAAAATAAACTTCGTGCTGGCTTTTATCAACCATTTATTTATGTTTCTAGTCTACATTGGGTAATGTTGTTATTTTGCTCACTATAACTGAATATGTTTACAGTTCTCCTTACCCGATTAAACATACAGGGGTCCAAAAAATATGAGATGGAAAGCAAGCAATACGTGTCTCACATTAACAAAGATGCAGTTACCGCTTCTAATTTCCTTCTACTACCAATACATGATAATGACCATTGGACTCTTATGGTTGCTTATTTGAAGGAGTCAACTTGGTATTTTTTTGATTCGTTACCTAATCCCATGCATCGGACTGTGCTTCCACAAGTGGTAAGTCGAGTGTTGTACATTTTAAGTGTGTTGCATGCATTCGTATTGTAAATTTTAAGTTTGTTTTACGCATGCGTAAACATAAACAACTTAACTATTATTACAGATAAATCATTTACACGAGGAAACTCAAGGCAGTTTTCATACTGATATCAGATCATGGCAAGTTCAGGCAGCTGAGGGAATTCCAACGCAAACAAACGGTTATGACTGTGGGATGTTCATTTACAAATATATGGAAACTGTTATCCAACCACACTCTGTTAAATGGGAATTACTATTGGATTTGCAAGTTGAAATGCCTAAGTTTAGAGCAGAACTTGCATTCATGTTGTTATGTTCCACGCTTAAACGATAGTAAGACTACACTTGTAAATTGTAAATAGACAAAACATTCTAATTTGGTAAATATATAACTATATTTTTAAAAGTTTTACTTCTAAACCAAACAGCGAACATATTGTTGGAGTTGAGTTTGTGTAGGACAACATCCAAATTCTGTCATAAGCTCAAATTGTAAATCACAACGATCATGCCATGTATGAACACAGCATCTATATATTTCATTCCGTCTAGCTTGTTGTTCAAGTTCACAGTCTGCAACAACATCCACACAGTAATGCATTCTAATTTGAAGTCTTCATCATTTTCATTCCGACGCCATGTCTTCATCACATTCTCTAGTCCCAAAAAACACTCAGTAATGGTGCTAGTAGGCTTAGAAATTCCGTTGCACACATTGTTAGTGGATTCACTATGCTGTGTTGAAAGAATACCAAGGTTAAAACAAGTTTTGTTGTATGCTGTGGACCACTTATGCCTTATTTTGTAGAGTTCTTTCAACCAGTCATGGCTATGAAGGTCTCCTACATTCAGCATTTCAGTCCAACTACTTTTAAATTCCTCCTCTGAATCACACTTGCTGGAACATTTATAAATGAGACCTCTAACCTTATTGTTGCTGTTGTAACAATGCAACTTGAATGGAAGCTTCTTGGTGATGTGCCATTGGCAAAGCCTATGGCGTGTTTGAGGAAATGCAATTTCTATTGCTCGAGACATTGCCTGATCCAGGTCAGTAAAAATTGTAATGGGATGTTTACCACCCATTACTCGCAAGAATGTTCCAAACAACCATGTAAATGATTATGTTGTTTCTTCCGACAGAAATGCAACCCCCAAAAGAACATTCTGCCAATGGTTATTAACTCCAACAAAAGGTGCACAAGCTAGATTGTATTTGTTCAGTTTATAGCTGGTATCAAAAATTATAACATCTCCAAAGCAGTCGTAGTCTATTCTTCCCACACCATCAGTACAGAAAAAATTCATCAATCTACCCTCCTCATCATATTGGACTTCCCACACAAACATGTTATTACTGTTTGCTCGATTTTTAAAAATTTTAATTAGGGAATTGGTGTCCACAGTCTCAATCTTGCATCTTCTATTTTTCTGAATAAAGTTATATGCATCTCTTCTTAAAAAACTTACATACTCCCTCCCACCAACTTCATCAGCTAAGTATGTAAATGCATCAATGGTTCTAATCCCAGCATCAGTCATAGATTTAAGAATAAATGCTCTCTCTTCGGTAATATTCCTGCATGATCTTAGTAAATGTTGATCTTCAGGCCTTGCTAACTCATGGTTGTGGTTCTCAATGCATTTATTAACCTTCTATTCCCCATCTTGATCAACTGAAAATCTAATCATCGTGGGACACCCTGTCCTAGTATTGGATTTCCTGTATTTCGATTTGCCATTCAAGTCAAGGCCCTTCTTAAAACCAGCTTTCGAACATACAAAATCTTTCATCCGTATCTTTCTCGAATTAGGCCAGTAATAGTGATGATCTTTGTGAACACTAAAACCAACACTGTGCGCGTAATGACAGTAAATATCATATGCCTCTTTCTCACTATTACAAACAACTTACGAACAACAACCAATTCAAGTTTAACATTGGAAACACACACATAATTTCAAAATAACTTCTGTACCTAGCGGTACCTACAAGTACCGACCGATACTTACTGATACCGAGCGGTACCGAACATTTAAAAAGGGAACTAAACGATACCGCCTGCCCACCAATACATATATTCTCACCAATACAAAATTTTTAAAACAAAAAATATTCAAGTAAACACTGAAGAAGTCACGACATTCATATCATATTTACCGATAATATATCCAAGTTTGGTTGGGTATTTTGTTGCAAACCATCTCCTCCTCTAAGCTATGACTCTTGCGTAAAACCTTCCATCTCTGACCAGTCTTTCATGGCCTCCGGCACAGTATCCATCTTCAGACCTTACGCCTTAGACCTTACGCTCTTCTACTGCTTTCTGAGGTTTCAGGTGTTACGAGAAAAAAGTTTTAACTGAGGTAAAAAAATGGCTCCATCAAATATAACCCTAGCTTTAACCGCGCATTTTTTCAAGTATTTCGGGTGGTTCGTGTTATCAGGTAATCGGGTAAACAGAACACACGTGCTCTTTAAATTGATGGGGTCAAGGTGGGCTCCACGTGGTGCGAAACTATTTGGTTGCACACACAGAGCTACGTCCGCACTCCGCACCCAATAAAAGTTCCTTTAAATGAGGCACTTGGCAAAGCCTCTAATGTAGAGACTCATCGTAGGCTATTCACTATTTCTAAGGCCTATTGTAGTGGTAAATGAGTTGGTCACTGTGAGGGAGATGGGTGTGGGATGTTGGCGATTAGGGATTTCACATAATGAAAATAAGAAGAAATATGATGCCAAGTTAATTTAGTCTCGCATATTTGTGATTAATCATGTTATGTGCCGTAAATTATCAAAAAAATAAGTTTGATGCAACCGAGTGAAATATTGATCACTAATCTTGTCCCTACTCAACAATAATCTTCTAGTGTATTGCAATCAATTTTTACCTTATATTAATTTTTATTTGTCTAAAAATTGTTGGGAATAATATGTGCACATGAATGATGATTTATGAAAATAAAAAATAATTTTCTAGAGAATATAATACAATATATATATATATATATATATATATATATATATATATATATATATATATATATATATATATGAGATTCGCTTACATATATGGCACATCTAAAAATAAATGTCCATTAGCCTAAAGGTAAATAATGAACAGGGATATTTATCCTAATTATATCTTAATAAGAATTGTATTTAATAAAACTTAAAAAATATTATGGATTAATTATATGTCAAAGCAATTAAAATAATTGTTACTAGTGATGCTACTTGTGATCACACGTGCGGGAAATTAAGTCACTTCTATGATTAACAAACTTTCATTAAAATTTTAATGTATTAATTAATCCAATAGTGGTTTGTGCATATTAATAATTTATTACTACTTTGTTACTAATTATTGATATACAAAATAGTCAAGTGAGCTATTAATTAAATAATAACTGATTATTTTATTAATTATCTGTTTATCAGATAAACTAAAAAAATCATTTCAAGCAATATGCTGCTAATTTTTTTTTTTTTTTGGCCTTCCGACGGATCAGGTTCAAACCTGCTCTGACCTCCATTTTGGCCGTCAAAGAGAATTCCATTTAATTAAGTAATTAATTAATGTCTTAGTAATTAGATGAAAACTAATGCTAATTATTTCACAAAATCATCTCCCTCTCTTTCTCTATTTTCAATAAATGACCTGACGGAGATCCAAAGTGAACAATTTGGGTTTGAGTTGACTCATTTAATAAATGTCATGTTCGGGTTTGAAAATTTTATCCATTTAATTGGCATGTCGGATTAGAGTTGACCTGCTAACCGGACATAACACAAATATGACCCATTTATTTATTTATTCTTAAATTCTCTTACTTTCCGGAATACGCTTCTTATTTTTGATCAATTAACATAAACTCTGAAGTTTACATGTTAATTTTTTTTTAATTTGAATGAAATGAATTATCGGTTCAAGTCATCTAGATTGTCAGTAGGCTAGGTTGAGGTCTATTTTTAACCCATTTATTAGGTAGGAATAGCTTGGATTGATTGGATTCAAATCAAGCTAATTTTGAGTCAGACTCGAACTCAACCATTTAACCTATTTTGACACCCCTTATCATTTAATAAATGCTCTGGTTCAAATTTGAAATTTTAATCCATTTAATCGGCGGGTCGGATTTGAGTTCCTACTTAACCCAAAAAGTGACTCATTTATTTATTTTTTCCTTAAATTATTTTACTTGTCGTAATATTCTTCTTATTTTTTATTAATTAACATACACTCTATAGTTTGTAAGTTATAAATTTTTTAATCAAAATGAATTATCGTGTCTAATTCGAGTCATCCTGATTACCCGTAGGATAGTTCCAGATCTATTTTTTAGCTAGCTCATTTATTAAGCATAAAATTTTAGAAAAAAAGCATAAAATTTTAAACAATAATATCAATAATGAGATGCTTGACCTCAAAGCTCCAAAGCATTATTGGTATTGACCTATCCCACCACTCGATAAGGCTCATTTTGCTTCATTTTTAATTATTTTAAAACAGTAAAGTCAATATTAGCATTCCAAAAAAAGAATAGTTTTATAAAAAAATTAAACGAAATTAAAATTTATTTTAACAATTGCTTGACTAAAGCATCATAAAGCACCCTAATAATTTTAGAAATTACAATTCAAAAGGTGGTGTTTTGTCATGTTTTGAATAAAAATGGTCACATTTGAAAAAAAAAAGTCATAGTCGGCAAATAAATGTTGAATGGTCTTTGACAGCCTGTTAAGTAGTTTATTCATATTAAAAATAAATAAAGAAATTTGTTATATTTTTTCGTTGACTTTTTTAATTCATTCAACCTTTCAAACACACAAAGAAGGTCAACGCATCCTTCCTCTCTCTTGATGTGCTTTTTAATTAGTCTAAAATGTCAAATATTTTCTAATAAATTACATTAAAAGGATAAATTTTTAATATTTTCAAGAAGTAAACATAAATTATGGTATATTATTTTGAATTATTTTTCATCAAATGATTTAAATTGTTTAGTTATTTCTTATTTTTTTAAATGTTGATGAAAAAATTTTGGGTAGTCCCCCCCCCCCCCCCCCCACAATATGGTTAGAAAAAGGAGATAGAATTGTGTAAGGTGAGTATATTAATTGATGATTTATGCTTAGTTAGGGTTGACTTTTTTATTACTTCTTAAAACAGCTTTAATGTACAAAAAAAATGTGTTTTAAGAAACAGTACGAAAGATGTCACAAACGAACATTAGATGTCCCCAACTAAGAAAAAAAATTATTATATTAGTTGAGGAAGAAAAAGTAAATGGAGAAAGTGATATTTCATCCCGTCTTACCATCAGCTCATATGCTGCTCATCTTGATCTGTTAATTGAGAGCTTTGACTATCATTTAAAAGAATGTACTTATGTTTTTTAAAAAAGTTAATGATTTTATTTATGTTTGACTTAGAAAATCTCTTAAGAATATTGACTTGCACTTAATCTTAAGCTTCGTTTGGGACGGCTTTTTTGTTGCTTCTTAAAGCAGCTTTCTAGTATAAAAATTTTAATTATTGAACTAGAAAGCTGCTTTAAGAAGCAACAAAAAAGCCATCCCAAATAAGCCTTAGTATTTGATAGCAGTGTTTAATTTTTGAACTGTTACTATAAGCCGTCTTTAGGGTTTGCTTAAATTACTGCAAATTTGAGAAAATAGTATTATTCCGTGGCAGTGTTAAAACTACAAATAATGATCTTCTTATTTTCATTCTTTGGACTGTGTCGTAGCCACCCCTTTTCCTATTAGCCTTGAAACGAGCTCCCTATGCATGAAGCTAGTTGTTCTCGCCTATCATGCTGACCACCACCGAGCCGATGCTACCACTATGTCAATATTATGTTGAACACCACAAGTAGTAATTACTATATATATGTGAAGTTTCTTTTTTTAATTTCAAAAGGAATGATTTAATTTTAAAGTCTTTTAGTATTTCTAGATCATGTGATTACGTTGATTTTCAAAAAAAGATTACAAGTGATCTAGAAGACGAATGATATATTCTTTACTTCCCATGTCTAGCAATAGCTCCCATACACATTTTATTTATTCTTTAATGAATTATTACAACCATTCAAAAGTTATCTCAAAACAAGAAAAAGGTAAAATTGTGAATTATTTCATGTTTGCTTAACTAGCATTACAAGTACTTATTGCAATAAGAAATCCCATTTAGCAAAAATGTAAATATTTTAAAAATTCATGAATTCCAATGTATATTCACATATTTTGGAACTTTTATTTGGTCCGGTCACAGGACGTAGCTCTATGTTCGGCCGCCAGTAGAATCGCGACACTCGTTCTCACTATTTACCGCGCGCCCCAACACCCTGACCCGTAATGGACCCAGGAATGCTCGGTATTTCTCTATTTTGCTAGGTATTGCTCGGTATTGCTAGGTATTGATCGATTTTGCTTGACAATAACCAATACCGAGCAAATACCGAGTTGTACCGAGTTTTTTAAAACTTCGGTACAACTCGGTATTTGCTCGGTATTGATCTTCACGGAGCTGTATTTCTCGTTATTGTCAAGCAATACCTAGCAATATCAAGCAATACCGAACAAATACCGAGCAAATACCGAGTTGTATCGAGTTTTTAAAAAAACTCGGTACAACTCAGTATTTGCTCGGTATTGGTCTTCACGGAGCTGTATTTCTCGTTATTGCCAAGCAATACCGACCAATACTTACCAAAACGCGAACATAGCATTTCCGGGTTCCGGTCCGGGTCAAGTCGTCGGGCCGCGCGGTAAAGAGTAAGAGCACGTGGCGACATTTTATTGGAGGACGAACGTAGCTCTACGTCCGGCCATAGGATGTAATAATTGTTCCATATTTTGAGACCTAAAAGCATAATTTCTTGATCATCATCACCTAAACAGTCAAATACTATTTACAACATCAATACAAGTTATACATGAAAATAAGCTAATTTCGATTAAAAACCAATAAAAAAATAAGAAGATATAGATCTTTTAAGAAAATGACAAATATAAATAACATCAAAACAAAATTATAATTCTCACATCACTCACTTGGTTAAAAAAAGAACCATGTAGAAACCTTAGCAATCTTATTCGGCCATATCTCACTGGGTTTGGGCCAACGCGCAATGCGGGTAGAAAACCTTAGCAAATACAGCTACAAATGTAGTCATAACTGTAGATGTCTGACCCGAATCGCACGAGCGCCGCATACGGCCACCGGCGCGTCTCGAGAAGAGCCATTGCAGGCTTGAAGCGACAGCAACGGCTTCATGAATATCGAACGCAGGCGGAAGGTCTACGATCCATTCTACTTTGGTCGGCAAATATGAATGTTGAGCTTATTCAAAGATGAAAGAGAGAGGAAGAGAGAGAGAGAAAAAGGAGGGGAGAAGGGGATAATCATAAACCTACGGCGACACGCAAAGGAAGTACAATTGATGACTAACTGGCAAAAAATCTCTCGCATTTCTTCTTCTGTATATGCTATAAATGGTAGCAGAATGTAATAAATTAGCTTCTGTTTATACCTTCGATCTGAAAAATAACACTGTGGTGTGGCAGCCAGTCGGACACTGATCTCTATCCTTGGCTTTCTCTCTCTCTCTCTTAATTTCTTAAGCATCAATTCCCAGCCTAATGAATGTATTATCTGTTTTTTTTTTCTCTTTAAATGAGAGCAGTAGCTCAATTTAGCTCACTACAAGAGAAAATCTATGTGGCTACATTTGAGAATTCCTCTTCCCAAAATGACAAACAACAGGATAGAATCAAACAACACGCGAGAGAAAGCTAAGCAGTAAGGACTTGGAGCCCTTAAAAAATTAGAAATTAAGTTTGACAAGCGGTTGATTCATGATTAAGCTCTTTTGACTATGGTCAACCATAGTTTGACCAAAATCCTAGTGGAGCTCTAAACTTAATTCAAGGACCCAAATAATAGACTTTGAATGTGCTTTACACCTCGCTCATACAAGATGGCGCCTATTTCCCCATGTGCTCTGATAGGATTTTTGCCCTAGCACCATCTGCGATCTCCATGGCTCCGCTGGATTCCATCTTCCGATATATTTTTCTTCTTCTCTTTCTCTTTCTACGAGTTCTATTAATTCGATTGTGCCACCTCCAGTCGTCAATCGGCTAGAGTGGCGGCAAATCGATTAATTGATCCAGGCTTTCTCTCTGGGCAAAAGAATTGTCATTTTTTTCTGGATGCCTTATCTGGTGCCTCCTTGCCGAGCGAGTTTCCGAACCTTAGAACTTCTACGCATCGAGGGCTTCCGTCATTATGGATCACCGAGGCTGAAATCTTTGCTCTTGTGAAGCCTTTGATTTTGCATTAGTAGGCAAATTTCCTTCTCGCATACCCAACCTGGAGTTGACTAAAATGTTCTTCTTAGACCTCAAATTTATCGGTGAATGCTCTGTTACTATCTTGGATCCAAGGCATGTTCTTATAAAGCTAGTGAATGATTTGGATTATAGTCGTGTTTTTTTTTAATAGTTCCTATTTCGTTTCAAACTGTTATATGAAATTAGTTAAGTGGCCTCCATTTTTGGATTTAACTGTCAAATCTTTGATCATTCCTATTTGGGTTTCGTTTCCTACTCTTAGGCCACATCTATTTTCCTCACGCATTCTTCATAGTCTAGGTTCAATTTTTGGTCGCCCTTTGAAAATCGATAATGCCACTTCCGTTAGTTCACATCCATCTATTGCTAGGGTGCTTATTGAATTGGATATCTCCAAAAATTATCATGAGGCTATTTGATAGGGCCGGATACTTTAGGTTATGTTCAACCAGTTATTATAGAGGAATTTCCTCCATTTTGTGAGCACTGCAAGTCTTTGGGGCATAATAAATCTAATTGTCATTTTCTTCATCCTCATTTAGATAGGGTTTCTCAGAAAGTTAATTTAGGAAGGAATGCCACTGTTGTTTAACCAGCTACTACGGATAATAATGCTTTACTTCCTCCTATTACTAACGCTGGTTTAACTATCAATAATGTGGATTTTGAGCCTTTGTATTCTGTTGGGCCTATTATTTTGGCCATCCCTAACTCTTCTCCTGGTAAGGATGGTGGTGTTTCTGATGTTGTGAATACTAATAGTATCAGTAATGAGTTGGCTAGCAATGATATGCTTGTTCCCTTGGTTAACCTGACTCACTCTCATTGTGGTTCCATTATGGGGAAATGGGGTTGTTATGGTAGCCCGGTTTTATCTCTTAATTGTGATCGCCAACTTGTCGTTCCCCTTAATAAAGTTGTGGATGATTTTAAGGATAATGCTCCTTGTGTGGATAATTTACACATGAATAATGTTGTTTTGTGTGGTACTAACAGGGTTGATTTAAATAGTTCATCTCGTGAATTGGCAATGTTTTCTGGTGAATCTCTTATGGGTGCCCAAGGGGTGACAACTATCACTAATGTGGTCAATCTAGAGTATGTTATTGATGTGTTTATCTCTATTATTTTGAAGGATAATCTGAATGCTCATTTAGCTTTAAATTTGAAGGATAATGGTGTGGATCATTCAGAATGGCTAGATGATTGTTCTTCTTTGGCTAGCCGTGGTGATGGGGAGGATATGTTTGAGCCAATGGATGATTTATATAGTATGAAGGTGATTCATATCGATGATGATGCTCGCAAGCTTGGTGGTGGGAAATGTAGTAGGTAGATAAATAAAAAAAAAAATCTAAAAAGAAGTAATTCTTTGGTTGGCTTGTGTCATTTGTTGGATCTCGCTAGTTCCTGTTTTGTATGGCTTGTCTCTGCTTCAGTTTGGTTCTCTAGGCTCTGGGGTTCTGATATATTGGTTACGCATGATTAGTTTCTTATTGTGGATGGTTTGTTGTAGCATCGGGCCCTTTCCAGAGCTGTTATTGAGTTACTTGTAGTGGATTTGGTTTTTTTTCCTTCTCTATCATGGGTTAGTCCCTTTCCTCCTACAAGTTTGTTGCTGGCTAATCTTGTTGCTGCAGTTCAGGTTGTTGCTTAGCCTGGAGTCTCTTGCTCAAGGTTTTTTTGCAGGTTGCTTGTGTCTGGACTTCTGTCGGCCTTTATTCTCTTTTGGATCTCTACTATTTGCTTGTTTATTTTTTGTTTTTTGGCTTATTTTATTTTATTTTTTTGTTTGGTTTTTGTAATTAGGTTGATTCTGAGGCTCTTAGATTTTGATTCAAATGTTGTATTTTTTAGTGAGCTTTCGAGTCGTTAAGTACTTGTAATATTGCTTTTAATTAACTTGTAGGCCTCTTCAATGGGATTTTATCAAAAAAAAAAAAGACCCAAATTAAGCCATCAACTCGAGTTCTCTGATCGAGACTCCATAGCGGTTGTTCTCCATGAGGAAGACTACGAATCCATTGTTGCTTGAAGATCTACCATCAACTCTTTCGCCCGCATCTCCACTGCTCCACGAAGTTTGAGAACAAGAGGTTACAGAGGTTGTGGTGTTCCTTCTGCATGTGGCAGTCCACTCAAGGGCAGACGACAAGTTTGGCGTCTCCCATTGGATGCTGGTATGCTCTCACTTCCTTGATGTAAGTCCTCTTGGGCTTTTGGTAGTAGATCTTGTCTTCTACATTTATTAGAAAATCAACATTTGTTTTGTGGTTTTTCTAGTAGTTTTTCTACCTTCAATCATTCTTTGACTGAATGGAAGTTAATCGGCCAAATGATCCGGGCTTTTTGAGTGGGCAATCAAAATCTCGATCATTCTTAGATTCTCTATCCTGTTTCGCACCTTCAATTTTTTTTGAGTTGAAAGTCACTACCCATCATAGTTTACCCTAATTATGGATTTTAGAGGAGGATATAACTGCTCTAGCGGCACCTTTTGATTTTGCTTTAGTTGAAAATTTTCCAAGTCGTAGACCTACTTTGAAAAGTTTTTTCTTTAACCTCAAACTTAATGGTGGTTTCTCTATTACTATGTTGAATCCTAAACATGTGTTGATAAAATTGGTTATTGATTTAGATTATAGTAGAGTTTTTTCTCACTACTCATATTTTGAGAATAATTGCTACATGAAAATCCTCAAGTGGACTCCTTTTTTATGTGAATGTGGAATCACCTATTATCCCTATCTTAGTCTCTTTTTCCTTACTTACGACCCCATATGTTTTCCTCTTGTATCCTTCAGGGATTGGGATCATTATTTGGACATCACTTAAAAATTGATAATGCCAGATCTATTGGTTTGCGGCCTCTATTGCTCATTTTCTGGTTGAGCTTGATATCACCAAAAGCTATTCTAATAAGGTGTGGGTCAGCCTTGAAAGCCTTTGGTACATTCAGCATGTTGATATGGAGGTGCTCCACTCCTTTTGTGGTGTTTGCAAATAATTTTGCTATTCTAAGGCTAATTATTATGTTTTGCACCCCCACTTAAATGATGCTCCTGTTAACATATCTGATCCACTAACTAATGTTGATATAACTATCACTAAGCTTACTTTAAAGGGTTGTTTTATTATTATTCCTCAGGATAATTTTAAGAATCATTCATTGTTTAATGTTGGTGATGTGGTTGGCCTATATGATGATATTATTAATTTGGCTAATGAGGGCAATATGAATTTCTTTGATGTTATTCCTACTACTACTCATGTCTCCAATAAGTGAATTATTTCTCCTATTGTGATTTCTTATGAGCACCGAATTTGTGAAAATAAGGGGATTATGCCCTATGTTGATGTTGGTTTGAGGTGGCAGGGAATTGCTAATGCTTTTGCCTTGTTAGAAATTGATTGTAACCCGTTAGTTTAGAACCATTCTATTGATCAAGAAATTGTGATTAATCTAGTTGTGCTAGAATATGGAGCTATTTAAATGGATGATATTGTGGAAACTGCTAATTTCCTAGTTCCTAATGATCCGTCAATGTTGTCAAATAGAGTGGATGTGAATGATAATATTCCTCTTGCTCACTTATAATTGAAACTGAAGTGTACATTTATGGTTTATTCTAATTAGTTAGCGGATCGTGACTTATTAGCTAATTGGGATGTGCGGGAGAAAAATGAAGAACCTAGGGAGGATTTTCATAATCTTTATGGCTTAAATATTGCTTGAATCGATTATGAAGCCTTTAACAAGGCCGTTGGTAAATGAAGCCTGAGAAAATAAAAAAAGAAATAACATTTTTCTTCTTCTATCTGTTGTTGGGGTGGCTTGTTGGGTGGTTTTCTTGCACTTCACATCCTTTTGTTGTTCTTATTGCTGGTTTATGGCCTTCTAGTGTGGGGGTGCTGCTCCTTCTCTTCTTTGATTTTCTTTTTGTTTTTCTTTAATGTATCCTACACAGGTTCATGGGCCTTATAGGTTATTTTATTCTTCTTATATGTAGTTTTTTGGAGCATTAGATGGCTAAAGGTCCTTTGTGGACTTGTAATTGCTTTCTTAATTAACATGTATGCCATTTTTTTAGGGTTTTATAAAAGAAAGGACCCAAATTAAGCCACTTACCTTTGAGATTAGCTCTAAATGATTTCTAATTCATATTAGAGTCACTTAAAAACACTTCCTACTATTGATCAACCATTCAACCAAAAGTGAAAAAATTACCAAAATGTGGTTAACATTACTGAGATCATCTATAATTTTAATGTTGTGCCATTTGATGATGAGATTTCATGAATGGCTTATGGGATTAGCATAGTGATCTTTTATCAATTAGTCAACCAGTAGCTCGGCATTATTTATTCATTAATGATATCTTTTGCAGAGAGTAAAAATAGGGAGTTATAAGACAATTATTTAATGGTTAAAGGTTACAAAATGTTACTTATTCAAGTTTTAAAGAAATTGGAATGAATCAAGTAGTTGGTGGTTGAGGTCAAAATTTTGAAGAAAGCTTTTGAGAAGAATGAAACAATCATTAAGTTTCAAAAAAGTAACTAAATCTTTAAAAGGTGACATACCTAAGAAGGAATCCACCATCTAAATGGTGATAGCTCTTTTCACAAAAATATTTTAAGTGGCTTGAGTATGATAACGATACAGAAAGGTGACTCATCAAAAAGGTGGAATCATACATGTAAAACTAAAATTGTTGGGTGAATGATTATAACTGAGTTTGGTCTTATTAGGAAGAGAAGAATACATAGGTATTATAAGTTTTCTTGAAGTCCTCCTCTTATAAGGAGAAACTTATTGATGAGTATGACATTGATATTTGTTATTAACTGGATTAATAAATAGATTATTAAAAGCTTTTATATAGGTATAGAAATAGGAACTTCTTCTATAGTTTTGTGATGGATGAGACATTAGAGATGGTTCTGATAAGGAGTGTTTTATTAATGCTTGAATTCATTACTTGCCTTTCTTTACTTTTTCTTTTTTCTAGTAATGAAGAAAAAAAATAAAACTTTGCACTTCAACAAAAAGTTCTAATTAAATCGTTTGGTTACCTTTTTTTCACTCCCATATTTCATAAGTTGATGTGGTATTGAGTATATTTTTCTAGGAAATTAAGCTAAATGATTCTATTAAATGTTTGAATGAATAAATACCAGAATTATCTTTAAGTGACATTTCTCTTAAGTCTTACTTATCTTTCGTTTCTTCTTTTTTCTTTTTCACACTCTTGACCAAGTCATTGCATTGGATGGGCCTCATTTTTCACCAAAATTTAATTTTTATAAAGATACCCATCTAGACTTATCTGATAAATTAAACTACTCTCTCTACTCAATTTGAATCTTATAATAAAGAGGACAGAGTTTGAGTTCTATATCTTGACTTTTCATTTTAAGGTGCATAAAAGTGGTTATGAAATGCTTGAGCTTTAACAAATATATGAGATTATTCAATGAGTGATATGCAATTAGTTCTTGAAAATTAACAATGAGTAAGTGTTTGAATATGGAAGGCAAATTGCTAGAAGATCACACTTTTAAAAAATAATTTAAGGGACTAATAGGATCTTTACTTTTTAAAGTTCATTGGAAATATCTTCTCCTTTAAAATAAGAATTGAGCTAAAAGATAGAAAAGGCGACTTCATGATGCACAATTTATTTGTTTGCATTAGGGCCTTAGCTCTTTAGCACTAAGTCATTTAGCTACTTTTTTTTTTGAACTTGAGCTAAGATCACCAAGTTGCTTAACTCAAATCTACCTTTTTTTTTAATCTAGTTCTCACTTTTAAGCAAAAATTATTTTAGTCCTATTCTGAAAATCTACTCTAGTTTGAATTTTTCTTGCTTAAAACACAGCTTTGCATGTCAAGGCCCAACCTTATTAATTTGCTATTTTTTAATTTCTTTGTTATATTTGTGTAACTTGCTAAGAGGGATGAGCTCCTTGATTTAACTTTAGGAGAAGGGCAAGTTCCCCTTATTATATTTGAATAAATGTAAATCTTTTAATCTTTTAATAATTTTGAGTTTCTCAAGGTTGGACCGAACTTTTTATTTTTGTTATTGTGTTTGATAAGCTTCTCTGCATTTTGTTGAATTTAATGGAGGCCACTTACCTGAAAGTTCTTTAGGGTGGTTGAGCCCTTATAAATTAGCCCGAGGCTAACCAATAGGAAGTGGGGTGGGGTTGAATTGATAGTTTTAAAAATTCTTAAACAAAAAACATGATCTTTTTGAAATTAAAACATAAAATATTCTATCACCCACATTAAAATAAAGTGCGTAAATTAAAATGCGGAAACATAATAAGAAAGAGCACACTAGATTTTATAGTGATTCGGTCAACTTAACCTACGTCCACTCCCCAGAGCCTCTTCTTCGGGTATTGCACTAAAACTCAGTGACTCTTCTTTTGCTCCCATAGTAAGACGGAGAAGTCTTTACAAACTCCTTTCCCCCGACCCTGATGAGGTAGAGAACCCAATCTCCTTTTTCATCCTCCTGAAGCAGGCAGAGAACCTTGATCGATTGCTGAAGAAGACCTCCCTAGAGCATCCAAGGAACTAGGGATGACGACTGGAGAAGAAGACTTGGATCCTTGCTTGGAGCAACCCTTGTGAACCTCTCATAAATTCCCCCTCACAATATCCTCTCTCTCTCTCCAAAGCTCTCCCTCTCCTTCTTTTGGCTCTCTCAGGTCAGAACAATAGCAAAACATCACACCTTGAATAAATAAGAGATCTTATAAAGAATGGCTTAAACTTTGTCCTAATTTGCAACTTGCCGTCAAAGATTGTCTAGGCAGATCATCCTGTACGATTAGTGTATTTTTAGACCGTTCAGCCAGGATGATCTAGGAGAAATGGATGATTAGAAGCCTTATTTATTCTGATCATCCATGATGATATGTACATTATCCTGCATGATTAGTTCAAAACTAAACATATCATCTAGCACATCGTTCTAATATTTTATTTCTCCTATTATTTGTAGTGCATTTTTCTTTCTATGTTGACTAATATTTCAGGTACATCATGCACCATTCTTTGAAGATTCAAGGCTCAAGATTGCATAGAATTGGTCGTATTAAATGAGTCTGTAATTTTCATTTATTGAGTCAAGTCTTGTAATGATGTATGTTAGTTTGTTGATCATGCACACACATAGAGGGAGCAAAAATGATTATAAATATTTTAACTTTTCTGTTCATCGTACTGTACAAATTTATTTCGTACTGTACGATTTTGTGTAACAGAAATAAATTAAAATATTTTATTTTTCCTGGAAAAATTATTTTTGAATATAACTAATCGTACTATACGATCACCACATCGTACTGTACGATCTGTTATAATTAGAAAGCCCGCCGTCCATTAAATTAGGCAAAGATTTGAATTTGAAAAGTTGTTATAATCGTACTGTACGATCATAATCGTACTGTACGATGTTTAAAATATTGCCTGATTTAATCCTGTGATTATTCAATCAAAACGGCTTAATTTTGATGTGTTGATCGTACTGTACGAACTGTATCGTACTATACGATCAACAGAGACAATTTTGACAAACTGCCCGTTTATTGAACTCTTCGTACAGCACTTTCGTACAGGACATCGTACAGTACGAACTTCAACTGAACTGTTCGTACAATACTAACTGGACATCGTACAGTACTAACAGGTCAATTTCTGCACATCGTACTGGACGATCTTTCGATCGTACGGTACGATATTTGACGGCTGAATTGAGTATTTTTAGGGTTTTTTGAGCCCTCTATTTAAGCACTCTCATAAGACTTTGTAAGAGTCTTTGGCAGCCATTGTGTCTTCATTCTTTTGGAGAAAACTTGAAGAGAGGACTTGAAAGGGAGAGAGGAAAGGGTGGAGTTTGAGAGAGGGAGAAGAACCTTGGAGGGGGTTTCAAGGGAGTGTGAAGGAGAGTTCACACGGTTGCTCCGGCGAGCTTGCACCTCAGTACCATCGGATTCAAGGTTTGTCTTGAAGGAAGTTTTGGGAAGAAGAAGATATCATTGGTGTCAAAGGACCCGGCTCCTCCGCCGCACTAGGGAAGGTGGAAGTGATTGTGTAAGGGCTTCTCCGCCTAGCTGTGGGGGCTAAAGGAGAATCACTAAAGGTTTAGTGTAATACTCGGAGGGTGCCTCCAGGGAGTGGACGTAGGTCATTGTTTGACCGAACCACTATAAATTGGTGTGTTCTTTCCATTATATTTTCTGCACTTTATTTCCGCATTTATTTTTATTATGATTAATTGCGTGGATGAAATTGATTACATATCTTTTTATTGTGAATGAAATTCGCTTCCGCATAAAGTCATAAAAAGATATTTCTTTTCATTAAAGAAAGTTTTTAATCATCCAATTCACCCCCCCCCCCCCTTATTGGCTATTCTAGTAATTTCAATTGGTATCAGAGCTAGTTTTTCAAAAATAGTGTTTTAGAAAACCTTGAAAAAATCGATCATGACATATTTTGGAAATCATAAGATTGCGGAAGGCTATTGTATTACACGACCACCTTTATTTGAAAATATTTCTTTTAATTTTTGGAAAATTCGAATGTCAACTTTTTTGCAATCAATTGATTATCGAATGTGGCATATGATTCAAACTGGCTATTCGGTACCTTCACGTATGATAGATGGAGTCAAAATTAACATTCCTTTTACTAAATGGAGTAAAATGGATCTAGTCAATGCACAACTAAATGCTAAATGTTTGAATTGTTTTTTCTGTGCATTAAATTCTGACGATTGCATGAAAATCTCTACATGTACCACAGGGAAAGAAATTTGGGATAGATTATGCATTTCATATGAAGGTACTAGTGAAGTCAAACAATCGAAATTGAATATTCTAATGCGTTATTATGAACTTTTCAGCATGAAACCATATGAGACTATCTTAGACATGTTTACTAGATTTAATCAAATTGTGATGTCATTGCATGATTTAGGTAGAGAACTTTCAAATGTCGAAAAAGTTAGTAAAATTTTATATTCTTTACTTGATAAATTTGATGCCAAAGTCACAGCTATATGTGAATCAAAAGATTTGAATGCTTATTCTATAGATACTCTAATCGGCTCACTCATTGCCTATGAGCAAAGTGTGAGTCAAAGATCTTTGGATGCAGGTGACGAGAAGACTATTGTGCTAAAAGCCAAACACACAGATGAATATGGCTTAGTAGATGATGAAAGCAAGGAGATATCATTGATAACAAATAAATTTGAAAGTCTATTGAAGCACAAGCATGAACATCAACAAAAGCGGAGTAAAGGTAAAAATTGTAAAAATGCTAAGTTTTGTTCTGACATAATTTGCTTTGGGTGTAGGAAACCCGGACATTTCAAGCGTGAATGCCCCAACTTAAAAACTATTCCTACAAAGGAAATGAGTAAAAACAAACCATTTGTAATATGGGGAAAAGATGAAAAGCAAAAAGTCTCATGGGCAGACTTAGTTTCTGTTTCATCAGAACAGGAGCAAGATGATGAGGTATAAGTATGTTAAGGTTTGTTTGTGTGTTTTATTTATGTGTCTTGTTTATGTGTTTTGTATATTTTTTTTTATATGTCTTGTATGTTTAACTTGTTTAATAATTGTATGTTCTTGTTTCGTTATTGTGTTGTTATTTTATACTTTATTTTATCTCTTCTTTTTGATAATGTCAAAGGGGGAGAAAGTATAGTTGTTTATTGTATTTTATTTTAATTTTTGTTGTTTTTTTTTTAAATAAAAAAAATATAATTAAAAAAAAAGAAAGCTTTCCCCTAATTTTTAATATAATTCTTTTACTGAGGGGGAGTTTAGGAGAAATTTTTTTAATTTGCAAAGTCAACCAATATTATTTGACATCATCAAAAAGGGGGAGATTGTTGCGACTCGAGCTTCCGAGTTTATAATTTTGATGATAACAAATAATATTTATTAATATTTTATTTCTCCTATTATTTGTAGTGCATTTTTCTTTCTATGTTGACTAATATTTCAGGTACATCATGCACCATTCTTTGAAGATTCAAGGCTCAAGATTGCATAGAATTGGTCGTATTAAATGAGTCTGTAATTTTCATTTATTGAGTCAAGTCTTGTAATGATGTATGTTAGTTTGTTGATCATGCACACACATAGAGGGAGCAAAAATGATTATAAATATTTTAACTTTTCTGTTCATCGTACTGTACGAATTTATTTCGTACTGTACGATCTTGTGTAACAGAAATAAATTAAAATATTTTATTTTTCCTGGAAAAATTATTTTTGAATATAACTAATCGTACTATACGATCACCACATCGTACTGTACGATCTGTTATAATTAGAAAGCCCGCCGTCCATTAAATTAGGCAAAGATTTGAATTTAAAAAGTTGTTATAATCATACTGTACGATCATAATCGTACTGTACGATGTTTAAAATATTGCCTGATTTAATCCTGTGATTATTCAATCAAAACGGCTTAATTTTGATGTGTTGATCGTACTGTACGAACTGTATCGTACTATACGATCAACAGAGACAATTTTGACAAACTGCCCGTTTATTGAACTCTTCGTACAGCACTTTCGTACAGGACATCGTACAGTACGAACTTCAACTGAACTGTTCGTACAGTACTAACTGGACATCGCACAGTACTAACAGGTCAATTTCTGCACATCGTACTGGACGATCTTTCGATCGTACAGTACGATATTTGACGGCTGAATTGAGTATTTTTAGGGTTTTTTGAGCCCTCTATTTAAGCACTCTCATAAGACTTTGTAAGAGTCTTTGGCAGCCATTGTGTCTTCATTCTTTTGGAGAAAACTTGAAGAGAGGACTTGAAAGGGAGAGAGGAAAGGGTGGAGTTTGAGAGAGGGAGAAGAACCTTGGAGGGGGTTTCAAGGGAGTGTGAAGGAGAGTTCACACGGTTGCTCCGGCGAGCTTGCACCTCAGTACCATCGGATTCAAGGTTCGTCTTGAAGGAAGTTTTGGGAAGAAGAAGATATCATTGGTGTCAAAGGACCCGGCTCCTCCGCCGCACCAGGGAAGGTGGAAGTGATTGTGTAAGGGCTTCTCCACCTAGCTGTGGGGGCTAAAGGAGAATCACTAAAGGTTTAGTGTAATACTCGGAGGGTGCCTCCAGGGAGTGGACGTAGGTCATTGTTTGACCGAACCACTATAAATTGGTGTGTTCTTTCCATTATATTTTCTGCACTTTATTTCCGCATTTATTTTTATTATGATTAATTGTGTGGATGAAATTGATTACATATCTTTTTATTGTGAATGAAATTCGCTTCCGCATAAAGTCATAAAAAGATATTTCTTTTCATTAAAGAAAGTTTTTAATCATCCAATTCACCCCCCCTTATTGGCTATTCTAGTAATTTCAAAGTGATCCAGGAGAAGACTAGGTTTTTTCTAACTAATCGTCCAAGATGATCCTACGATCATCCAAGACGATCCTGCGATCGTCTAAGATGATCCTGCGATCGTCTAAGATGATCCTGCGATCGTCCAACATGATATGATCGATCAATCAAACCTTAATTATTTTCATTAATCACCTTACTAATTTATTCATAATTGTAATGAATCGTCTAGGATGATATAAGATCATCCTATACGATTCCTTAAAATAATAACATACCTAAAAGAGTTAGCGGTTGATTCTTTCTCATTTGAGCATATCGTCTAGGATGATTTGCTTAATTTGGTTGTTTTAACAAAGATGCCTTAATTAGGGTTTCTATTTTTAACGGATCTTCTAGTACATTTTTTGGATCATCCTGTACGATATGATCAAAAAAAAAAAACTCTTAAGTCTACAGAATATCTCCCCTTAAGTGTATGTGTGTGTGCAATGTTACTTAGCAATAGGATCCACATTATTATATTTGACTCAAGAAAAGGTAAAAAAATTAAAATTTCACTTACATACTGACTCAGATCTAATCTACTCAATCTTGGGCTTGCTTGATTTACAATTGACCTTGTGAACCTAAAATGTTAGTAAGTAGCGTAATAGTAGAAAAATAGAAATGCCATAAATATTTACTATCATCAAAATTATAATTATTGAATCCATGTTTGCAATAATATATCTCTTTTTGAAGATGGAAAATATTTGTTAGAAAATTAAACTCAAGTAGATTAATGAAACATAAAGTAAAAGAGAGCAGTATGAACCAAGTAATACAAATTGTACTAAAAATAAGCATGTGGTACAAACACTAAATAAAGTAGTTTGAAAAAATAACAATAACACACTAACACTGACACTACTCCCCCTTTTGACATAACCAAAAGGAAGATAAATTAAATATAAAATGATGAAAAACCAATAAAAATGACAAAAAAGAATAAAAACAAAGTTTTTTTTATCAAAGCAAGAATATGATTAAATTTTCATGTGATTGAATTAAAAAAATTATAAGAAATGAGTTAACATCGCTAAAATCTAAAAAATAGTAGAAAACCCAATCTTGTTATCCCCAGCTCGGACTTCTTACAGGGTAAATCATCTTTTGAAAACAAAAATCTAACTCAGAAAAAACAATCGGATAAGAAAAAGTGACCCGTTCAAAACTTTATTCTCGAAGAATATCTTATAAAATAATATAGCAAATTAATTATTCACAATTTTGAATTTCAAAATCAAGACTTTGAAATTATCAAGTGACACTTGAATTCTTTTAAGATTTAAAGGTTTGAAAGAGAAGGAAACTTGCTTTCTTGTGGGCTCATTTTGTACATCTTATTAATTGGTTGGTGTATTTTACGCATCTTTTGATTTTTGATACATTTTATGTATATTTTAATTTTTTTGGTGATCATTGTGCATCTTATCAATTTGTTTTTCTTTTTGGGCTCATTTTATGCCTCTTGTCAATTTTGCAAACTAGCTCCCTTTCAAAACTTTTAAATACTTTCAATTATGAGAATATCTTTCAGATATTAAAGAAGAAAAACTCACTCTCTAATATAAAGAGGAGTAAATCACAAAGTAGAATCTTATTCATATAATAAATGCAACAATAAGATTAAGAAAGCTTGAAAGTGATTTAATGACTTTAAATTATATATATAAGATATATTATTGTAAGAAGGTAGAAAAGATTTCAATTGTAAAGTCTACTTGTTAATTTGAGATAGATTTTTTTTTAGAAAAGAAAATTTTACCGCTAAAAGGAGTTAAAGGAAGGGAAACAATTAATGATATTTCTCTCTTTAACTGATTTAAGGATGTCAATCATTGATTAGAAATTAAAAAAATAAAAATAATGTATAAAATATTATTTCAGCAGTGACCAATAGAAAACTAAAAGAAAAATAAAGACATAAGAGATGAAAATATAAAAAATAATAGCAAATTAAAAAAATTAATAATCTAAGCAAAAATAAAAGAAATGTCAAAAATAAAAGAAAGATCAGAAAATAAAAATAAAAGAAAGATAAGAAAACATAAGTTCAGAGTTCAATAAGCATTAAGTTCATGTATTTATATCAATCACATCCAATCTAGTTCTTAAGATGCTGAATGAGTAAAGGCCAATGGTTTAGTAAAGATGTTAGCCAGTTGGTTTTCAGTTGCTATATGATGTAGCTCAATGTCTCCTTTAGTAACATGGTCCCTAATAAAGTGATACCTTATGTCAATGTGTTTGGTCCTTGAATGTTGGATAGAATTTTTAGAGATGTAGATGATACTAGTGTTATCATATAAAATAAAAATTATGCATACAAGTAATCCTAAATCAAGAATTTATTTCTTCAATCAAAGCAGTTGGGCTAGATAACTTTCTAAGGTAATGTACTCAGCTTCAGTAGTGGAGAATACAACAAAGTTTTATTTTCTATTACGCCAGAAGATTAAGGGTTGTCCTATAAATTGACAAGTTCCATAAGGGCTCTTTCTATCCATTCTACACTCTACAAAATCAGAATCAGAATATCCAATAATTTCAAAAGAAACATTGTGCCTAGGATACCAGATTCCTTAGTTTTGGGTTCCTAAGAGATATCTAAGGATTTTCTTAACTGCAGTTAGGTGGAACTCTTTAGGATCAACCTAAAATTTAGCACAGAGATAAACGTTAAACATTATATCAGGTTGGCTAGTAGTTAAGTAAAGTAGTGATCTAATCATTTATTTGTACTTCTTTTGATCAATAGATTTTTCATTTGAGTCCTTATCTAACTGAACGCTAGATCTCATGGGAGTGTTTATTATCTTGACTTTATCCATTTCATATTTCTTCAAGATATCCTTGATATACTTTGATTGATTAAGAAAGGTTCCATCATCTATTTATCTTATATTAAACTCAAAAAAGTAGGATAATTCTTTCATCATACTCATCTCAAATTTCTTATTCATTATTTTATAAAAATCATCACATAACTTTTTATCAGAATATCCAAAAAGTATATCATCAATATAGATCTGAATAATGAGTAACTCGTCTCTTACTTTCCTTAGAAAAAGGGTGGTGTCTACGCTCCCCTTAACAAACTCCCTCTCTAGTAGGAATGTGCTAAGCCTCTCATACCAAGCTCTGGGTGCCTATTTTAATCCATATGAGGCATTTTTTAATTTGTAAACTTGATTTAGAAATTAGGAACTCTCAAAACCTGGGGGATGTTATACAAATACATCCTCTTTTATTATCCCATTTAAAAAGGCACTCTTGATATCCATTTGAGAAATCTTAAATCTCTTATAATTGGCAAAGGCTAGTAGCACTCTATTGGCTTCCAATTTAGCAACAGGGCAAAAGTCTTCTTAAAATTAATCCCTTCTATTTGGTTGTACCCCTCAGCCACCAATCTTATCTTATTCTTAATCACCACACAAGAATCATTCATTTTATTCTTAAAGACCCATTTGGTTCATACTACACTTTGATTATTAGGTTTTTCTACTAACTCTTAAGCATCATTCCTCATAAATTAGTTAAATTTTTCTTGCATAGCTAATTAGATCCGGAATTCATCATAAAGGTCTTGATTGATGTTGGTGGGTTCAGTTATTGAGATAAAATCAGAGTGGTTTACTTCCTTCCTAAGTCCATGCCTAAATCTAACACCTTCATAAGGGTCTCCAAAGATCAGTTTTTTAGGTTGACTCGAAGAATATCTCCAATCTCTAGGCAAAGTGTTTTGAGGTTCTACCCTTTCCTTTAAATTTGCAATTTCTACTCCTTGGATAATCTCACCTACTCCATCAGTTTTTTGAGGCTCTACCCTTTTCTCCAAATTTATAGTTTTTACTCCTTGGATAATATCTACAATTTCATCTTCTTCCTCAACTCTAAACTTCTTAGGATCAGATTCATCAAATGCTATATGAGTAGTCTCCTCCACCACCAATGTCCTCTTGTTAAACACTTTAAAGGATTTCCCCATACTTGAATATTCTAAGAACACTCCATCAAATTTTAGGTTAAATTTTCCTAAGAGTGATTTCCTATTATTAATAATTAAAATATTACAACTAAAGATATGGAGGGGTGAAAGGTTGGGTTTCCTACCCTTTATGATCTCATAAGGTGTCTTATTCAGTTTGGATCTAACATTCATCATATTCAACACATAACAAGCTGTATATACTACTTCAGCCTAAAAATATTTTTAAAGTGAATACTCAGCAAGCATGTCTCTAGCGGCTTCAACTAAGGTCATGTTCTTCTTTTCAGCTACCCCATTATGTTGAGGGGTCTTAGGAGTTGAGAAGTTATGACTAATCCCTTAATCCTCATTAAAAGTTCCAAATCTCACAATTTTAAACTCTCCTCCATGGTCAATATGAATGGTTAAGATCTCACAACCTAGTTTTTTTTTTAATCCAAGTGGAGAAAGATTTAAATTCATAAAACACTCACTTTTATGTGACAAAAATCTAATCCAAGTGAACCTTGAGTAGTCATCAATGATTATAAATTTATAGACTTTTTCCCCTAAGCTAGCAGTGCTAATGGGTCGAAACAAATCTAATGTGAAGGACTTCTAAAGGTTTAGATGTGCTAATGTCCTTAATGGAATGGAAAGAAGATTTTTTCCTAGTTGACAGGCATCACACAGGCGATTCTTAATGAACTTAAGCTTGGGGATACTTCTAACTAGGTCCTTTTAGGTTACTCTTGTAAGAATTTTCATACTAGCATGACATAAGCTCCTGTGTCACATGCTCATCAGTAGCAATTTTTAAGCAAAATAAAGCAGCACATATAATGTTATTTAAATCCAGCATGTAAACATTGTTAATCCTTTTTCCCTAAAAAATAATATTGTTATTCAAGCTAATGATGCATGTGTTTGACAAAAATTTATGTTAAAGCCCTCATCACAAAGTTGATTGATGCTGAGCAAGTTGTGTTTCAAGCCATCAACAAGTAAAACATTTTCAATCAAAATTTTCTTAGAGTTTCCAATTATACCTGTGCCCATCACTTTCCTAGTGGTGTTTTCTCTAAGAGTGACCTTACCTCCAGCCCTAGCCTCCAGCAAAATGAATTGATTGGTGTCTCTAGCCATGTGTAATGGTCATCCGCTGTCCAGGTACCACATGCTCTCACGAAGTATTTGTTGAAACTTGTTAATTATGAATTAGGTTGTTATACCTAAGTTAATGTCCCAGCGGCTAACCAAGATGGGGGGTGAATTAGTAATTTAAAAATTCACCTCTTTTTAAAACTGATTAAAAAACTTTAATGAAATTTTGGTAATAATTTTTCAACCAAAAATCAACAGAAATAGTAAAGTAAAAGAGTAGCAAAAAATAAAAGACACATGATTTATAGTGGTTTGTTCAAACATGACCTACATCCACTCCCTGAAGTCTCCCACTTCAGGTATCGCACTATTACCACAAGTGTTTCTTTTTTTTCCCCCATAGTAAGGCAAAGAAGCCTTCACAAAAATTCTCTTCCACCACTACCATGTGCGACAGAGAACCGTTGTCCTTTTACATCCTCCATGTGTTGGCAGAGAACCATCATTCTTTTACCCCCTCCAAGTGTTAGCAGAGAACTGTTGGCTGTTCACACTCTCCAAGTGTAGGCAGAGAACCTTCGTTCTTTCACACTTCTCCAAGTGTAGGCAGAGAACCTTCGTCCCTTCACATTTCTGTAAGTGTAGGCAGAGAACCTCCATCCTTTCACACTTCTCTAAGTGTAGGCAGAGAACCTTCATCCTTTCACACTTATCCAAGTGTAGATAGAGAACCTTTCATCAATTCACAGTCCTCGAGTGTCGGCAGAGAACCAGATCTCCTTGAAATATCTTCTCACGAGAATTTTAAAAGGACAAGAGAAAAGAGTAAAGAAATCGCAATTTTATAAATGAAGATTCTTACCTTTGAGTACCCAAGTGAATCCTTCACATTCCAGTAGTAAGAACTCTCCTCCAAACGCTCTCTCTCAATCTCTCCTTCAATCATCATTCAGTAAGCATGAAGATCAATGAATAAAAAGATTTTATGACAGTCTTAAGTGGACCTTTTATATGAAAGACACAAAAAATTGTCCAAAAACTATAATTATTCAAATTTGTGCGTTCATGATCGTCCCGTATGATCCAATTTCGTACGTACGAACAGTGTAAAAAATGTTGCGTATGATCTCAATGTACATGAGTATGAACTGCCTTCGTACCCGATCATCGTCCCATATGATCATGGTTCGTTCATATGAACCTTTATTTCCAAGGTTTTTTGGGATAAAAAAGCAGGATGGATCACAAGTTTAAAGAATAGAGAACATCATCCAGGGACGAAGGGGTCAATTCTTCTGGACGAACAGTTCAAAGTGAAAATCTAAAGAAGATCTTCCAAGGATAAATGGGATATTTTATCTGGACGAACAGTTCAAAGTGAAAATCCAGAGGAGATCGACCAGGGATTAATGGGATATTTCGTCTGGAAGAACAGTTCAAAGTGAAAATCCAGAGGAGATCGTCCAGAGATGAATGGGATATTTTATCTGGATGAACAGTTCAAAGTGAAAATTCAGAGGAGATTATCCAGGGACGAACATGGGAAATCGTTTGGATGAACAGTTCAAAATGAAAGTCCAGAGGACATCGTCCAGGGATGAACAGGGAAATCATCTAGACGAACAATTCAAAATGAAAGTCCAGAGGACATCATCTAGGGACGAAAAAGGAAATCGTCTGGACGAATATGACTTAGAATATTTTTACTCACTCTTTGTTCGTTCTATTTATTCTTGGAGGAGTATAACTGACATGATCATCTTGTATGAACATAATTCGTCATGTATTATCAATATTAAAAATTGTAAATTTTAAAGCTTTCCCCCGATGTGTGTGTGCTGAGTTACTTAATTACAATCACACTCTCTCAGATTCAAGCAAAGGTAAAATACATACTCCAAATTACAAAATATTATAAGCAGATCTTGATTTGAAGTCTTCAATAATCTGGAGTATGATTTCTCTGAAATGTTAGTACACACAAGAGCCAAAAACATTTCTTCTAAAATGTGTTAGGAGAAAATAATAATATTTGGAATCATCAAAACATATAAGTTGCAAGAATGTAAAGCATGCAAGGCTAAGTAGCAACTCTCTCAACAAACTCCCCTTTTTTTATGATGGCAAAACAATTATTGTTTGTATAATTTTCAAATTCCTATATTTCTCCTAAACTCCCCCTGAATAATTAAGCATATGAGAATAAGGGGCATTTTTGTTTGAACCAATCCCAATTTTTTAATTTTAAAATATTTACACATTCAAACAACAACAAAAAATTAAAAAATATGGAAACAAAAACACTAACAACATGTCAAAACACTTCAAAATAAAAAATACTTCAAATAATATTTCTCCCCTTTTTTGACAATAGCAAAAAGAGAAGAAGGGACAAATCAAACCAATCCAAAAATGTAAGAAGTCATATGAAAAGCCTTTAATAATCAATCCTTTAAAGAGATTTAGTTATATTTGCAAATAGAAATTAAATGTCATTAGAGAAATAGAAAGATTCATATAATTTAAGTATAGATATAACATAGACAAAAAAAATAACAAAATCATGAATCAGTTTATACAATGAGATAAGCAAAATCATTGCAAAAAAAATGAATGTAAAATTTGTATATTTCAAAATTCAATACAAAATAAAATTGAACAGAAGATTAATTTGAATTTAAAGATTAAAAAATTGAGGAAAAAATATATACTTATGGCACTTTGCGCATCATTTCAAAATTTGTGGCACATTTTGTACATCTTTTTACTTGTGGGCTTATTTTATACATCTTTTTCAAATTGTAAACCATTGCACATTCTTTTAATTTTCTTGATCTTTTTAAAAATTGATAATCTAGAATCTTAAATTTCTCTAAATACAATGATATTTATATTGAAAAGAGAAATAAAAAATAAGTAAATATCAAATTTGCAATAATAATGTTAAAAATTATGTTAGTCTAATAAAAAACATGAGATTGACACTCTTAACTAGATCAAGTTATAACACAACTTAAATTTTTTAAAAAATTAGATTTTCTAATTAATTCGATTTTGTATTGCAATTCAAAATATAACACTTGTTAGATCAATATTTTAAGGATAATCATATAGGCTAACACACATTTTTGAAAAGAAATCAAAAATACTAAAACAAGATAGGATAACTTTTATTGATATCAATGGTAGAAGATAGTACATTGTGCATGTATGATATTAATACAAAGACATAAAAAATATAAACACATAAAAACTAACAAATCACATTACATCAAAAAAAAAAAGATAAAAACATAAACATCAACATCACATAACATCCAATCACATCAAGTCATCACATGTAGAGAAAAGCATGAAAGAAGTACAATTATCATTCTAGAGGGCCTTGATCTGGAGGAGGAGGTTGGTTGAAAATATTAAAATAGTTATTCATCATAGATATATTTGTATTGACTGATTCAATTTGACCTCTAGCCCTACCCATATCCTGCTGATATTGATAGTCCTGCTGCTGAAGATGAGTTTCAATTTGATCAAAACATTGATCAAAATGACTCTCAAGATTATCAAATCGCTGGACCATATCTTGAAAGTTTAGTCCACGAGCAGGTGCAAGTGCAGCTCTTCTCCTTTCCTCATCAGAGTCACTACTTAGCACATATGGATCTTTGTAAAAGATTACTCGGAATGATGCATCATTGTAGTAGATAGGATCTTCTAGATTTTGAACAGAGTGAGCTAGTTCATACTTCTTCTCCAAAATAGGTCACAAGGTGTCCTAAGACTATATTCTTCTTTCTCTTGTAGGAGACATGACCAATCTTAGAAAGTCCGTACATGTAGTCAATGATCAGTTGGGCTTCATCTATAGGTTAGCTAGTTATAATCAGATATGTCATTGTGGAAAGAAGAGGAGTAATATTTACTCGATCACCAGCTTTAGAAATAATAGAGGTACGAAGAACATGCTGGATGGTTCAGGCATTTTTATTAAGAGTTGTCACCTTACATAAATGAATTGCACCTCCAAACCCTCTAATAATATTATTTATTTCATTTTAGTTAAAATAGGAGGAAGAGGTCAAAGTATGGGCAAATTATTGCATCCGGTCACCGGATGCGAAGGATAGTTTCGGACATCCAATAAAAACATGCCACATCACCAGTGCTTTTGACTGCACTTTTGACTTACGCTTTGACTGTGCTTTAGGTGCGCTTTAGTTGCGCTTTGACTATGCTTTACCTGCGCTTTTGACTTGCACTTTGACTTGCGCTTTGACTACATTTTACCTGCGCTTTGCCTACGCTTTACCTGGTCTTTTCCTGCGCTTATTTTAAAATAATATTTTATTAATATCTAAACCTATCTCCCTGTCCGGTGACTAGATGCAATAATTTGCCCAAAGTATGGGCTCTAATCCCTTGAGTCCTTAAGTTTAAAAATATTCCCAAATCCTCTTTTGTAATTTCTACCTTCTTCTTAAAAACATAAGATCTAATCACACTCTGGTCAGAATTAAAAGACATGTTTGCAAGGAAATAGTGAAATGTTTCCTTGTTGTAGAAGTGGATTAGAGACAGAATAAGAGCAAACTGGGTAGAAGCGAAAAGTTCCATCACTTTAAATATGATTTTTTCTTAGAGAAGGACTCTAGAGGGGGTGATTTTGGCGGATACGAACCTAGGAAAAGACTCCTCATTTTCTTTGGACAGAAAGTTCTCTCCTGAGTTTCTAGAGGAAGGTCTCTAGTTAGTTCCTTCACTTGCCTAACTCTTTGCTTGAACTAGCCATGGATAAGATCAAGGAGATTTAGAAGATTGAAAGGATTTTTGAAGTGAATACCGTTAGAGTTCTAAACCTTTCAATTTAAAGAAAAATGATTGTTCGTACGAACGAAAATAATTTCGTCCGTACGATATTGTCTTCGTACGTACAAAATAAAATTTTGTATGTACGATTTAATGTGACAAAAAATGTAACGTCTTTTCATAATCATGTAAGATACGAGGCGTCCTTTCGTACAGACTTTTGACCAAATGATCGTATAGACGAACAGGTGTTCGTCCGGGATGACCAGTTATTTAAGATCATTTTTATGACGGTTTGAAACATCCCCCCCCCCATTGAATTGCCACGTGTTTGTATGTACGAACTGAACGTTCGTACGTACGATCAGAAATAAAGAAAATGATCTTATCCGTATAACTGTTTACATGCGTACATACGATTACATACACATCATCCGAATGATCGATGGATCGTACAAACGAATGGTAATAAAAAAAACTAACAAAAACTGCATGCAAACCGTTTAAATCAACAGTTAATACGTTACACGATTCGTCTCGTACGAAATTTATTTCGTTCAGACGATTGTCACAAAAAATTTTATAACATGGTCAAAAATAGAAATTTTGATGTGAAAAATATTTTTAACAATCAAAACAAGAAAATTTAAAGACAAATAAGAACAAAAAAATTGAACAACACATAAAAAAATTGCAAAATCAGAAAATAAACAACACACTAACAAAAACACACATCAATGTTGTAGAAACTTTTTAATTAAGCATTCAAATAAATTACACCAAGCCTTGTTCTTAATGTACTGAAAGTATCAAAGGCTAGTGGTTTTATAAAAATATCTACAAGTTGATTTTTAGTTGAAACATGAATGAGTTCAATTTCACCTTTCGATACATGGTCCCTTATGAAATGAAGCATGATGTTTATATGTTTGGCTCTTGAATGTTGAATAGGATTTTTAGAAATGCAAATAGCACTATTGTTATCACAATAAATAGGAATAGTACCTATTATTAATCCTAAATCAATCAATTTTTATTTCAACCAAAGTACTTGTGCCACACAACTTCATAAGGCAATGTATTTAGCTTCATTAGTAGATAAGGCTACGAAATTTTGTTTTCTACTGGACCAAGAGATTAAGAAATTTCTAATAAATTGACATATTTCAAAAGTGCTCTTTCTATCAACCCTATAACCTGTAAAGTTCGAATCTGAATATCCAATTATTTCAAATGAAGAGCTATACTTAAGATACCAAATTCCTAAGTTTTGAGTTCCCAAGAAACACCTTAAAATCCTTTTTATTGCTATCAAATGTGATTCTTTTGGATCTGATTAAAATTTGGCACATAAATAAACATTAAACATGATTCTGGGTCGACTAGCTATCAAGTAAAGTAAAGATCCAATTATCCCCCTAAATTTCTTTTGATCAACAGATTTTCCCTTAGGGTCCTTATCCAACTGAACTAAGGAACTCATAGGTGTACTGACAGGTTTAGCATTATCTATTTCATACTTTTTGAGGATGTCCTTAACATACTTCGACTGACTAAGAGATATACCCTCCTTAATTTACTTAATGTTAAAGCCTAGAAAGTAATTCAAATCTCTCATTAAACTCATTTCAAATTTACTACTCATTATTTTGGAGAAATCATCACAAAGATTATTATTTGTAGATCTAAAGATGATATCATCAACATAAATTTGTATAATGAGTATATCCTCTCCCAATTTCTTCAAAAAGAGAGTTGTGTCCACACTTCCTTTTTCAAAAAATCTCTCAAGTAAGAAGGTGCTCAACCTCTCATACCAAGCCCTAGGTGCTTATTTCAATCCGTATAATGCCTTTTTCAATTTGAAAACATGATTTGGGTGTTTAGAATTCTCAAAGCCTGGAGGTTGTTCCACATAAACATCCTCTTGAATTACCCCATTTAAAAATGCACTTTTAACATCCATTTGATACAATTTAAATCCTCTAAAATAGGTAAAGGCTAACAAAACTCTAATTGCTTCAAGTCTAGTTACAGGGAAAAAAATCTCCTCAAAATTAATTCCTTCAATCTGATTATACCCCTTAGCCACCAATCTAGCCTTATTTTTAATGACTACTCTTGAGTCATTAATTTTGTTCTTGAATACCCATTTAGTTTCAACTACACTTTGATCCTTTGGCCTTACAGGTAATTCCCAAACTTCATTTCTTACAAATTGATTTAATTCATCCTCCATTGCCAATATCCAAAATTCATCCGAAAGTACTTGATTAATATTTATAGGTTCTATCATTGAAATAAAGGCTAAATGATTGACTTCTTTGTTCAGTCCATGCCTAGTCCTAACACCCTCACTAGGTTCACTTATAATCAATACCTTTGGGTGATTTTTAGAAAATCTCAAATCTCTTGACATCGGGTTTTCAATCTCCAAATTTTCTTCCAAATTTATTTTCTCAAATTTTTAGGAGTTAATCTTTATCTCATCCTCTTCAATAATTTGCTCTTCTAAATATCCAGATTCATCAAATACAACATGTGTGGTCTCTTCAATTACCAAGGTTTTTTTATTAAATACTCTATAAGATTTTCTAACACTTGAGTATCCTATAAAAAGCCTTTCATCTAATTTTGGATCAAATTTTTTTAAGGTAGATTTTCTATTGTTATATATGAACACCTTACATCAAAATACATACAAATATGACAAATTAGGTGTACTTCCTTTTAGTAATTCATAGAGTATTTTATTCAAGTTAGATCTAACATTTACCCTATTCAGAATATAACATGCTGTGCTAACCGCCTCAGCCCAAAAATATTTAGGAAGTGAATATTCTGCCAACATGGCTCGAGCAGCTTGTATTAATGTTCTGTTTTTCCTTTTGACTACCCCATTATGTTGAGGGGTTCTAGGTGCAGAAAAATTATGATCAATTCCTTTCTTCTTACAAAAATCTTTAAATTTTTCATTTTCAAATTCTCCTCCATGATCACTTTGAATTATCATAATCTCGCATCCTAATTTCTTTTGAATTCAAGTCAAAAAAATTCTAAATTCCTCAAATGATTCACTCTTATGATATAAAAATCTAACACGTGTGAATCTAGAGTAATCATCCACAATTACAAATCCGTATATCTTCTCTCCTAGACTTATAGTTCCAACTGGTGTAAAAAAATCCATATGTAAAATATCCCATGGTTTACTAGTTCTAAGATCTTTATTAGACTTAAATGAGGACTTCACCTATTTTCCTAATTGACATGCATTGCAAAGGTGATCCTTAGTAATGTCTAGTTTTGGTATACCTCTCACCAAGTTCTTTTGGGTAATCCTCCTAAGGTTCTTCATGCTAGAGTGATAAAGTCTCCTATGCCAAAGCCATGACTCAGCAGAAATAGTTTTTAAATAAAAAGCAATAGAAGTTTTGATACAGTTCAAGTCTAGCATATACACAGTATTTACCCTTATACCATGCAAAATATCATTACCATTCAGGCTTAATATGCAACTAGTAGAAAAAAATTTTACGCAATAACATTTATCACATAACTAACTAATACTCAGAAGATTATGCTTTAAGCCTTATACCAACAAAACATTTTCTATAAAAAAAGTTTTTCAAGTTTCCAATTATACCTGACCCTACCACCTTCATTGTGATGTTATCTCCAAGTATAAACCTGATTCCACTCCTGACTTTCAGTGATATGAATTGTGCAGTATCTCCAGTCATATGCTTTGAGCAACTGCTGTCCAGGTACCATGTGCTCTCATGAGGCCTTGTGTGAAAGCAATCCTCTTCTTGATCTGACTGATTAAGATTATCTACCATTAAGCACAGATTGGTGACTTCCTCTTCCTTTTCAGTCTCTGACGAGTCTGAAGTTGAGTCCTCGCAGAAAGCTCTTTGGAATTTCTTTTTGCCCTTCTTTACTATTAGTTTCTCCTCTACCTTCTCCTTACTAAGAGTGGCTTTAAGTTTTGGGCAGTCTGACTTAATGTTTCTAGATTTCCTACATTCATAGAAAACAACATCATTTGAAACCTTGATATTCCTATTGAATTTACCTCGATTCCATTGTTGGCGTCTCTTTTGCTTCCTTTTCAGAAAGCTTCTGAACTGTTTAGTTATTAAAGCGATGTTATCCTCATCCTCAAGTACAGATAGATCACTCTTTGATTCCTCCACCTTCAGTGCAATATTATTCTCCTTTCTTAGTTCTCCTACATCAATCTTTCGTTGACTCACTCCTTGCTCATAAGCAATTAGTGATCCAAGAAGATTGTCAATAGAGTAAATATTTAAATCTTTAGACTCTGTAATCACAGTTATTTTAGCATCATAAGTAGTAGGTAAACAATAAATTATTTTATTAATCATTTCAACATTCATTAGTTCCCTACCCAATGCATATAAAGAGGTGACTATTTATGTGAATCTTGTGTACATGTCAGAAATGGATTCATTAGGTTTCATGCGAAATAGTTCATAGTCATGTAACAAGATGTTTAATTTAGACTGTTTAACTTCATTAGTCCCTTCATAAGTTATATAGAGTCTATCACATATGTCATTTCCACTCTTGTAAGTGGAAACCCGCATGTAATCTTCAGATTTGAGAGCACAAAAGAAACTATTCAAGCATTTAGCATTAATTATGCTAAGTCACATTCTTTTACTGTCCAGTCCGTAAAAGGTGTTTCAACTCTAACTCCATCAACTAATCTAGTTGATTTTGTATACCCTTCATGAACTAAAATTCATATATGGTAATCAAGTGACTATAAAAATGTAGACATGCGTATTTTCCAAAAATCAAAAGGAATATTATCAAACAAGGGAGGTCTAATTATAGAGTAACCTTTAGGTGTATTTTGGTTTCCAAATATAGCCATGATCATTAATCAAAAAGTAGTCTAAACTTATGATTTTGAAATTAAGCTCTGATATCACTTATTGAAACTTGTTAATTATGAATTAGATTGTTAGACCTAAGTTAATGTCCCAGTGGCTAACCAAGAGGGGGGGTGAATTGGTAATTTAAAAATTTACCTCTTTTTAAAACTGATTAAAAACCTTTAATGAAATTTTGAAAATAAATTTTCAACCACAAATCAACAGAAATAGTAAAGTAAAAAAGCAACAAAAAATAAAAGACATAAGATTTATAGTGGTTCGGTCAAACACGACCTACATCCACTCCCTGAAGTCTCCCACTTCAGGTATTGCACTATTACCACAAGTGTCTCTCCTTTTGCCCCCACAGCAAGGCGGAGAAGCCTTCACAAAACTCTCTTCCACCACTACCCGATGCGGTAGAGAACCGTCGTCCTTTTACACCCTTCAAGTGTTGGCAAAGAACCATCATCCTTTTATACCTTCCAAGTGTTGGTAGAGAACAGTTGGTTATTCACATTCTCCAAGTGTAGGTAGAGAACCATCGTCCTTTCACACTTCTCCAAGTGTAAGCAGAGAACCTTTGTCCTTTCACACTTCTCCAAGTGTAGGCAGAGAACCTTCATCCTTTCACACTTCTGCAAGTGTATGTGTTTGATTGAAAAATATATTTAAGTATATATAGTTTTGAAAAAGTATTAATTTTCTTTGGAAAAGATTAAATTTTTAATTTTTGTTTTGAAATCGAACACAATATTAGGAACAATATATATCGTCTCGAAAAGATGAGACTGTCGTTCACTAATAGGTTCAGATTACAAAACTTTAACTTTATCCCGATTATTATAGTCAAACTCGGGAAAGAATCACATTTGACCTCGAATGATCAAAATGGAATCTAATCGAGTGTTTAACTATGCTAATCTGGATAAAAGGATCATTAATTTCAAATTCAAAATCATAATAATATGCGACATATCTTTCCAATGAAAGAAAATATCGTCTATTATTAATCATTTGAAAATGACGATAATGATCGTCAAATTTGAATTTCCCAAAGATAATTAACTAATGGTTTTAAAAAAATTAATTTTGAAAATTAATTCTGGGTTTCTAAACCTCCTACGAGCGCAAGCCCTCGCAGTTAATTACATCGTAGGAAATGGAAGTTTCCTATGAAAACTCTCGATTAAAATAGCGGTATAAATTTTATTTAAGATTTTCAAAGCTGTATGTCAAAGGAGATAAATGTTGGAAGTTCAAGTGGGATCGGTTCAATGTTGAAGACTTATTTCTGGAGTCAAAGGAAGAAGGGTAGGAGGCGTTTTGGGATTATGAATTACTTCAGAAACACCTCAGTCTATCCTAAGTGTTGAGCTTGAATTAGATTGAAAGTGATTTAATGTTTAAGTAATCAATTTTATTAGAAAATTAGAATTTAATTCCCAAAGGTTGAGATCTTATAGCCCGAGCTTGCCTCAGAACCTAAATCTAAATTGGGTACTGAAAAGTGACCCGAACCTAGCTAATGTAGTGCAAATCTGGACTTATCCCAGCCTGGATTGGGGAGCCAGCTAAACCACCTAATCGCTTTAAAAACATATGTCCAGCCTTTTAATGTTGAGTTGTAGAGACGTTGTTTAAGAAAAGTTTTATTTTGATAGCGGGGCCGACATCTAGAGCGGATCCTAATTGGCCCCTTTGACTTATGTTGAGTTCGATGCTTAAGCAAATGCAATTAAGGATTTAAAGATTTTTAAATTAGTTGTTAATATGATGCATGCTAATCAACTCGATTAAAAGCTTGAATTTGAATGAATGCTATGAAATGAAAACATCCGGCGGTCCCGAGCTTATTTCTTAAAATGTTAGAGTTTCTATGTGAGCCTGAATGTTTTAATTTAATTTAAGTAGAAAAAGTTTTATTAAGTCCTTAAGAGCCTACGATTGGGTTCCAGGTCAAATCAAAATCGGCATGCAGGTAAAAAGACTAGAAAAACAGGTAGTTCTAATGCAGAATCAATTAAATAAATCAATCAAATTAAATGCTCAAATTGAAAGTCCATAGGCAAGTGCCTTTTAATATTACATCCCAGAATTTTGCAGAAAATTAAAGTGGCCGGGTACCACTGACTACAACCCGGATTTCTAATCCTAAATCAAATGACTTTAAGATTTGGGATTCTTCTTGTCACCCATTTCTTCGTCTTCTCACGAACATCTTGATTCGTCAGTTCCGGATATCCAAATGGAAAGAAACTCCCCCTTGGGTGGGGTGTTATCTTTCCTCTTTGGATATTTGAAAGGTATCCTAACTTGACTTCCAAATGGAAGAAGACTCTCCCCTTTAGGGATGTCTTCACCTCTTTGGAATTCAAGTTGAATATTTATATCCCAAATTCAAGTCATTTCAAATATTTTACAACCTTATTTAATCAAATTTACATTAATTTAAAATAGAAAAATCTAGACTCGATCCTGCAAGGTTATCCTAATAATAAACAGTTCTATAAATAATCCCATGCAGTTAATATTTAATCTCAAGCAGTTAATATATTTAAAATTTAAATGTTCAACACAGTGCAGTAAATAAATAAACAATCACATCAATTCTAGGCTAACAACTAGCATGCAGTGATAGCTCAAAAACCCGGCACACAGCGAAAAAGTAAACACCGGCCTAGCCTAAAACTAGAGTTGGTTGTCCTAGCAAACCATCTACAGTGTGTGAGGTAGGTCGTGTGGTTTTGATATGTCCTAAGTAGGATCATTAGTTAAAGTTGCTTAAGATTCGATTGGTTGAAAGGCTTAAAGAAAGATTTAGGTTTGAGTTTAAATATTAATGATTTAAGGTTGATTTTAAAATTGATTTTTAATTATTTATTAGATACCACCTTTGTTTCACACCAAGGCCGTGAAGTTTATTTCACCTTCATTGGGGCTAAATTAATAGCCTCGTAGGCTTGGGTTACCCAGTGGTACCTGGTATAATTAAGTGATTTGATTTGATTAAGGTTTGAAAGTTAACAAATTTTAATTTAAGTTTGATTGCTGATTTTTAAATCTGATTAATTTGAGTTTTCCATTAATCGATTCGTGGCGTTGTGCCACCAGGCTCGAGGAACTAGCCTCCTTAGGACACTTAGCCCCACAGCCCGGAGTAGTCCAGCCGATAAACCAAATTAATGTAATTGAATTATAGATTTTAAAAGGTTAAATAATTAATGATTAATCTATTTTAAGGTTTACCACCCCTTAGAATCCATTCGTGGCGTTGTGCCATCACGCTTGAGGAACCAGCCTCCTTAGAACACTTAGCCCCGTAGCCCGGAGTAGTCCAGCCAATAAACTTCATCTTTGGGATGGTTGTTATGTTTTAAAAGGTTTGTTGAGTGTTTTAAACATTAAACTAGCATTTTCTAGAGTTTCAAAGTAATCTTGAGTTTCAGGAATTTTTATGAATATTTTAATCACTTAATTATAGGGTTAAAAATTGACTTTTTTATTAAGCTCAAATTCTGGAATGTTTGTATTTTATTAAAATACTAGACATTACTACGACCTGATAGACAGTAAGTACGTTGAAATCAGATTTTTCTATATTTTATTACGAAGGTTTGAAGTTTTGAACTGATTTTGACTCAGAGTTGACCAGTTTGTTGACTTTTTGAATTTGATGTTTTTCTGGAATTTTAACATTTTTAATAAATATTAGACATTATTATGAGTTTAATGCAAGTGAGTTTGGGTGATTTGGATTTTACTTGAATTAGTTATGAAGGTTTGAATTTTATGTATTTAATGAATTATCGAAAATCCTTAATTAAAGGGCCTTTTTGTGATTTTGCTTCAAATGAGACCCCAACTCCTTGAAATCAGTTCCAAAGGTCAAGAATGACCTAAAGAGATATTCCAAGTGTTTGGGACATTTTTGGAATTCTTAATATTTTTTAATTAATAATATCAATTAAATATTCAATTTCACTTAAAATTCAATTAAGGTTTAATTTGCTATCAATTGAAATTGATCTTAATTTTCATTGGTTAAGGATTCAAATCTGGTCAGTTAAAGGGGTTATACATAATTTTTAGGTTGAAAATTGATTTATTATAATTTCTGGAAGGTTTAAGGGCTTAATTAAGACTTTAAGCTTAATTAGGTTAATTAAAGGGCTTGATGACTTTTAAAATTTCCAAAAATTTTCCTATGGGCTGAGAGTGTCACTAAGTTAAAGTGTTCAAAGTTTTGAGTCATGAGGGTACGAATCCTAATTTTTGAAATTACTCTAAGTTTTCTAAACATAGGTCCTTAATTGTTATCCATAATGTCATTAAGTTATAGGTTTAAATCAATTGTTCTCACTAAACCTTTGAACTAACATACATAGCATATAATCACACCAAACAAATCCTAGATCTAGGAGAGCCTAAATCTAAGTGGTGTGTGCACAACCTAAACATGCAAGAACTATCAAAATTAACTTAATTTAAATCTTGATTAGTGAATAGTTAAAGCATAACTATGTACTAATCAACTCCCATAATTCCCATTCAAACATGCTCAATCTATATTTAAAGCTTCAAGGGATCTCTCAAGGTTTAAAGATTTAAATACACATAATTTTTAAAATAGTCTTTTAAAATATATGTATATATAAACCTATATATATAAATACATATATTTAAATAGAAAATAATTTAAAGATATTATTGAAATAATTTTTAGGGACTTGAAAGATCCTCTGATTTTCCAAAGAAATTTGAAAATGATTTTTAAAATATTTAATATAATATTTAGTTAAATATTAATTAAATATTAAAGATAATTAAAATAATTCAAATTATTTAAGTGTTTGAATCCTAAAATTAACCTTAATTCAAGTATTTAAAATTTCAAAGATTTGATGTATTATTTAAATATTTTTGACTTAAAATAAATTAAATTTGAATTTTTAGGTTTTGAAAGTAATTAAGAGGATTTAACCCAATTTAAAATTTAATTAAAGTTTAAAATAAAATCTAAATTAAATTTAATTAAAGCTTGGGTATTTTCTGACAATTGTACATGTATATTTTATTATCTAAAATAAAATACTTTAAAGCAAAGTTTGGAGTTATATGTATGTGTACATATATACATATATATAACTATATAATAAATACATTTAATTTGAACATTTAATAATTGGCAAAATATAACTCCAATAAATATAAAAAATTTTCTGGATGTCAGTTATATCAAAAGTATTCATGCCAAATTTTAGATTAAAATATTTTATATATAATTAATTAAAAATAAAAATATATTTTTCTATATTTCTGAATTTATTAATAAAATAATAATAGATATAATTTTATTTTATTTTTAGAATAAAGTAGATAGAAATACGAACAGATTGATATGTTATACGTGTTTTTTGGTTTTATATTTTATTTATTATGAATTTTTGAAGTTTTATTTATTAAAATACATTTAAAAATAGTTTATTTCATTTATAAAACGAATGGCGGCGCCGGCGGGACAGATGGCACGCTCGGGCTCATCCAGCGCGAAGGCGGCGGTTATCCAGGTGTCAACCACGGGTCCTATCACGCGTTTTCCACTTAAACACGTCAGCGCCACATCACAACCGTCGGATTCCCCACGTGATGGAGATCAAGTGTTCAAATCGGATAACGTGATCCGATCTGATGAGGAAAGATCAGACGGTTGGCGTCAATCCCACGATCCGAAATAGACGGCCTGGCTGCCGTCGGACGAATGATTGAGCGGAGGATCGAATATACGGCTTAATTAAACCGCATGATGACTCGATCTGGCCCGTTGATCGAGCGATCAACGGTCCAAAAAAACGTACACCTGAGCTATACCGCGAAAACGCCCTAGGAATCATTTTTTGGCTCGTTCAGGCGATCAGATCGATCAATGTTCTTGAAATTTTAAACTTAAATTAAGGGAGTGAACAGAAATTCTAGGGAAATAAACTCGTAGCTTAATATGCATTAAATCAATAGCTATTTAGCTAGGTGTCCTAAGCTAAGTTTAGGGATTTACATTGATTTAACGGACGGATTGAACCGTTTATGGACTCTCTGAGCTTGTAGACTGTCCACGATTAAGTTCCCAGTTGAATCCAAGCTCCGACACACCTCGAATCGCCTGGAATAAAGCCTTGAGTGGGTTGGACTTTAGTTCACCTGAAGATCGTCGGAGAAGGCTTTGACCGTTGGATTTTGAGTGGGGATGTAGATGGGGGACTCAAGAGAACTCAGAGGAAACTAGAGTTCGGCTGGAGGAGGTTTTAGATGGTGAGAGAATGCTAGGAATCGAATGATAGTTCATTAGGGCATCTCTCCCTATTCAAACGTCCCCAGAACAAATCAAGGGCTAGGATTAACATGGGGAGCTCCCAGATACTTGACATCTGTCCAGGGAGTTGGCGGGAGCAGCAGCCAAGGACATGGAGAGGACATCCTTGTTGGAAAGGCTCTTTGGTCCCCACTTGGACACATGGAGCCTTGAGGGCTGTTTGATCAAGATCAAAGGGTTGGAGTGAGTCCTAGGAAGCTTCTAGAGCATGTTCAAACTGCTGGAGGGATTTAGATTAGGGGGGATTAATTTTAAGGGATTAATTAAGGCTCTAAAAGGGTTTATTTGACCACCCATTGACTTTTTGACCAGTCAATGGGTCCAGAGATGCTGAGGTGGCAGGTGAGGAGTATTTTAGAATTGCTGGAATTATTTAATTTGGGATGGGCTAGCTTAGATCAAACCCATTTGAGGGTTTAAGCCTCTTAAGGAGCCTTGTTGACCATTTTGACCAGTCAACTGGTCAACAAAAGGTGAGGTGGCTGCCAAGGTCACCTAGGGGATTGATTAAGGAAATCTGGAGAGGGTTTAACAAGGCTTAGGTGCATTTGGGATTTAATCCAAAGTGGAAGGGCTTAAGGGTTAGTTTGGTCAAACTAGGTTGACTGAGTCAACTAGATTGAGCCAAGATATGGGTCTGGGCTGCAAGGATCTAGAATGATATTTGGAGTCTAGTGGAAGTAATTTCAAGGATTAAATAGGTCAATTAGGTCAAATAGGCTTATTGGGCCCTTGATGGGCTTTTAAGCCAAAATTTGTTGGTCAACCAGGTGGGTTCAGAGTCTAGAAATGGGTTCAATCAAATTGACATGACATTTAGAGTCTATTGGGTGTGGTCCCAGGATTTGATTTGGCTAAATGGGCTTTATGGGCCCATTAAGGGTCATTAGGGTCGATCCTAGTGAATTTGGTCAACCAGGTTGACCCATGGTCTGGGATCAGGCTCAACAGGTTTGAAATGATTTTTCAAGACCAATGGAAGTGGTTTCATAGCTTAGATAGGTCATTTAGGTCAAAACACCTATTTGGACCCTTAAAGGGCCATTTGGGTCAACTAGATTGACTTGGTCAACCAGGTTGACCCAGGGACTGGGAATGGGTCCAACAAGTTTGGTTTGGTATTCAAAACTCGCTGGAGGTGGTTGCATTCAATTCGGATGTCGTTTGGTTTGAAATCACCATTTGAACCCTATAGGGGTATTTTGGTCATTTTGACCCCTGGTCAACTGGGGGTCAAAGTGGGCCCAGACAAAACACAGTTTAATGTTCAACATATCAAGATTAAAGGTCTGGAAGTGACTAGAGGCTTTGGTGAAGGCTCTAAGGTCAGAATCTTCAAGGTGACAGGTCCAGTGGTATAGGTTGTAAATATTTGAAGATTTTACAGCCTATGGATTTTGATTAAGTTTCTGGGGTTAGAAACCTCAGAATGGGCTCAAATTTGGAGGGTTGTCTCCAGAGACATATCCCATCAGTATACAACTGACAGACTCTGAATCGGAGGTCATTTACCTGGGTTTCAAAGTGTTTGAAATTTCAATGGAAAAGGCCTTTAGGACAAAACCTTTGGACCTTGGATTTGACTTGATTGACCAAAGATCTAGGTAGATCCTAAGGTCTGAATAGATCTTAAAGTTAGGAATCTAGAAGGATCCTAGAGCCTAAGAAATTCCTAGAACTTGGAGTCTAGAAGAAGTTTAGGATCTAGAGTAGCTCCTAAGGTCTAAGCTCTAGAAGAATCCTAGTATAGATCCTAAGGTCAGGATTTTAGGAGGATCCTAGAATTTAAATTAATTTGGAAATTAAATTGATTTAGGATCAAGAGTAGTCCAAGTGACCTCATACAAAAATGAGGTCAACAGTAGGCAGAGAACCTTTTGTCTGTTCACACTCCTCGAGTGTTAGCAGAGAACCGGATCTCCTTGAAAGATCTTCTCACGAGAATTCTAGAAGGATAAGAGAAAAGAGTGAATAAATCATAATTTTACAAATGGAGATTCTTACCTTTGAGTACCAAAGTGAATCCTTCACATTATAGTAGTAAGAACTCTCCTCCAAATGCTCTCTCTTTCTCTCCTTCAATCTCCTTTTAGTATGCACGAAGACCAATGAAAAAAAAGATTTCATGACAGTCTTAAGTGGACATTTTATATGAAAGACACAAAAAAACATCCAAAAACAATAATTATTCAAAAATGTGCATTCATGATCATCCCGTACGATTCTATTTCATACGTACGAATAGTGTAAAAACTATTAAGTACGATCTCAATGTACATGGGTGCGAACTGCCTTCATAACCGATTATCATCCTGTACGATCATGGTTCGTCCGTTACGAATCGTTATTTACAAGATTTTTTGGGAAAAAAAAGAAGGACAGATCACAAGTTTAAAGAACAGAGAACATCATCTTGGGATGAAGGGGTCAATTCGCTTGGACAAACCGTTCAAACTGAAAATCTAGAAAAGATGATCCAGGGATGAATGAGATATTTTGTCTGGACAAATAGTTCAAAGTGAAAATCCAGAGGAGATCATCCAGGGACAAATGAGATATTTCATCTGGACGAATAGTTCAAAGTGAAAATCCAGATGAGATCATCCAGGGACGAATGGGATATTTTGTCTGGATGAACAGCTCAAAGTGAAAATTCAGAGGAGATCATATAGTGACGAATATGAGAAATCATCTAGACGAATAGTTCAAAATGAAAGTCGAGAGGACATCGTCCAAGGACGAATAGAGAAATCGTCTGGACGAACAGTTCAAAATGAAAATCTAGAGGACATCATCTAGGGACAAACAAGGAAATTGTCTAGACGAATATGACTTAGAAAATTTTTACTCACTCTCTGTTTGTTTCATTTGTTCTTAGAGGAGTATAACTGACTTGATCGTCCCGTACAAACATAGTTCATCTTGTACAATTAATATTAAAAATTATGAATTTTAAAGCTCTCCTCAGGTGTGTGTGTGTGCTGAATTACTTAATTACAATCACACTCTCTTAGATTCAAGCAAAGGTAAATTATAGACTCCAAGTTATAAAATTTTATAAGCAGATCTTGATTTGAAGTCTTCAATAATCTGGAGTATGATTTCCCTGAAATGTTAGTAAACATAAGAACCAAAAACACTTGTTCCAAAATGTGTTAGGAGAAAATAATAATCAAAATAATAATATTTGGAATCATCAAAATATATAAGTTGTAAGAATGTAAAGCATGCAAGGCTAAGTAGCAACTCTCTCAATAGTATTATGTAAGAGCACACCTATAAAATCATCAACCAATATATTTAGGAATCCGAACAAGTTTGCATTCCTTCTTATGGAAAGAAAAATGCAATGCATGTGTGTTATGATGTGAATCATGTAATTTGGATCTCCACACCTAATGTGTACTACGGTGAACAGTGCAAGTTTGGGTGATGTGTCCTAGCATGTCACATAAAAAACATTTAACACTAAGAAAAGGGTTTATTAATCTACTCGGGTTATAGTACCTCTTCCTAGGTTTCAAAACTTTTGGCTTTGGATCTGGATTAAAAAATAATTCAGGTGTGGGTGGAATCCTATTTTCTTCAAGTGCTTTCAATTTAGCTTTAAAAAATGAGTTAGCACTTTCTAAAACAACATTATCAACTTTCAAATAATGCTTCATACTCTCATATTCATTAATAAATATTTTAAAATCATTTTCAAATTCAGTGTGGGATGATTTCAATGAATCATGCTCAATGATTAAATCATAATGTTTTTTATTTAACTCATTAAATTCATCAAGTAATGACATGTGATTGTTATCAAGTGTAGAATGATCTTTAAGCAAAACTTCATGCTCTTTTTACAAGTTTAAAAATTCTAATTTCAGGCTAGCATGCAATTTCTTAAGTTTCCTATATGATGAATGAATTTTCTCAAAAACTTTAAATAATTAATCGTAGGTTAGTTCACATACCTCTTCTTGGTTAGACTAACCAAGATGATCGTCTGCCATCAAATACAAGTTTTTTATCTCCTCTTCAGCTTCAGTCTCAAAGGAGTCAGGTGTAGAATCTGCCTAGAAAGCCTTTTGAATCCACTTCTTGAACTTGAATTTCTCCTCACCCTTCTCCTTACTTGGGTGAGCCTTAAGTGTAGGACAATCAGCTCTTACATGACCTGGCTTCCTACATTTAAAGCAGACTATATCAAAGAACCTTCAAAATTCTTGTTACTCTTACCTTTGTTCCATTTCTTATGGTGCTTTTATTTCTTCCTTAGAAAGCTTTTGAATTGCTTAGTGATTAAGGAAATATTATCACTTTCAGATCTAAAAGAATCAATATCTATATCATTAGCCTTTAGGGCCATAATTTTCTCCTTTTTTTCTCACTTGTATCATATTATCTTTGGTTCACTCCTTGCTCGTAAGCAATGAGTGATCCAAGTAAGTTATCAAAAGAATAAGTATTCAAATCCTTGGATTTAGTGATAGTAGTTATCTTAGTATCATAGAAAGAGGGTAAACATTTCAAGATTTTATTAACTTTCTCATAGTTAGTGAGTTCTCTTCCTAAGGCATGCATGGAGGTGATAATTTGTGTAAACCTAGTATACATTTCAGATATTTACTCACTAGGTTTCATACAAAAGAGTTTGTAGTCGTGAATCAAAATACTCAATCTAGATTGCTTAACCTCAGTTATGCCTTTATAAGTGATACATAATTTATCTCAAATTATTTTACGAGTACTATAAGTTCAAACACATATGTAATCTTCATATTTTAGTGCATAGAAAAAATAGTTTAAATATTTTGTACTAAGTTGTGCTAAATCCCTATCATCGAAAGTCTATTCATTAAAAAAAAAATAGTTTTGATGCTATTAACTTCACATGATGGTGAAGAATAACCTTCTTTAACAAGCATCCACATGTGATAATCTATGGATTGTAATAAGGTAGACAAACAAGTTTTCTAAAAATTAAAATGTATATTATCAAATAATGGTGGTCAGGTAATAAAATACCCTTCCGTAATATTTCGATTACCAAAGTTAGCCATGGATCAAAATTTAAAAGTTTTCAAAAACTAGATTTTATGTAACACACTCTTATACCACTTGAAAGTTTATTAGGGTTGTTAAGTTCTTATGAACAAGCCCGAGGCTAACCAAGAGGGGGGTGAATTGGTAGTTTTATAAATTCTTAAATAAAAAGCACGATCTTTTTGAAACATTTTAAAACATAAAACATACGATCACCCACATTAAAATAAAGTTCAGAAATTTAAATATGGAAATGTAATAAGAAAGAGCACGCCAATTTTTTTAGTGGTTTGTTCAACTTGACCTACATCCACTCCCTGGAGCCTCTCCTACAGGTATTTCACTAAAACTCAGTGACTCTCATTTTGCTCCCAGAGCAAAGCGGAGAAGCCTTTACAAACTCCTTTCCACCAACCCGAGTGAGGCAGAGAACTCAACCTCCTTTTGATTTCTCCTAAAGTAGGCAGAGAACCGTGATCGATTGCTAAAGAAGACCTCCCTAGAGCCACCAAAGAACCATGGATGATGACTGTATAAGATGACTCAGATCCTTTCTTGGAGCAATCTTTGTAAACCCCTCACAAACTCCTCCTCACAAGATTCTCTCTCTCTCCCAAGCTCTCCCTCTCCTTCTCTTGGCTCTCTCAGGTCATGACAGTAGCAAAAGATCTCACCTTTAACTAATAAGAGATCTTATAAAGAAGGGCTTAAAATTTTTCCTAATTTGCAACTCGCCATTAAAGATTATCCAGGATGATATAAGATCAGTGTATTTTCAGACCATTTGGCCAGGACGATCTGGGAGGGCTGGATAATTAGATTCCTTAATTTTTCTGATCATCTAGGATGATGTGTATATCATCCTGTACTATTAGTTCAGAACCTTACATATCATCCAGCACATCATTCTGGTTGTCCAGAAGATACATGTTGGACGATAAAAATAAATAAAATATTATCCAGGATGATTCTTTAATCATCATGTATGATTAGTTCTAAATTAGGAATTTTTGTCCAGCACATCATTCTAGTCGTCCATATGAAACATCTGGATGATGGAGAATTTGAACTGATCATCCAACATATCATTCTAGTCTTCCAGGTGATCTAGAAAAAGACTAAGGTTATTCTAACTGATCATCCAAGACGATCATATGATCGTCCAAGATGATATGATCGATCAATCAAACCTTAATTGTTTTCTTTAATCACATGACTAATTTAGATATGATTGTAATAAATTTTCCAAGACGATATGGGATCGTCCTATATGATTCCTAAAAATAATAACATACCTAAAAGAGTTGGCGATTGATTCTTTTTTATTTGAGTCTATCATCCAGGATGATGTTAATATCATTCAGGATGATTGCTTAATTTGGATATCTTAACACAAATGCTCTAATTAGGGTTTTTATTTTTAACGGATCGTCCAAGATGATTTTTGGATTGTCCTGTACGATATAATCAAAAATAGAAAAACTCTTAAGCCTATAGAGTTTCTCCCTCTGAGTGTGTGTGTGCGCAAGGTTACTTAGCAATAGGATCCACATTATTACATTTGACTCAAGAAAAGATAAAAAATATTAGAATTTCACTTACAAACTGACTCAATCCTAATATACACAATCTTGAGCTGGCTTTATTTGTAATTGACCTTGTGGACTTGAAACATTAGTAGGCAGGGAAATAGAAATGTAAGAAATATTTGTTATCATCAAAATTATGATCCTTGAATACAAATTTGCAATATTACCAAGCTCATTTAACTTTGCAAAAGAAAATATCCTTCTTTCTATATTGATGGATATACTTTAATAAAAGAAAATAGACTTTTAATATAAAAGATTATGATATAGTTAGGTCCTTTAATCTTCTTTATATATAGAAAATCCTTAAGTCATTCCATTTTATAGTCTCGGCGCCTCATTTACTTCATCTGTTTATAGTTAGTAGGATTTAGAGGTATCTTTATTCTTGATAATGTAAGGTCATTCTTTAGTCAAAATTGGTTTAGTAAGCAATGACTCAAGTTGTTGCATCCACTTTTATTAAAGCCAAATCCCATTAAATATTTGCACTCTAAAATTTGTGTTATAATAATTCTTTATTCTCCTATTAATTTCTTCTTTCCTAATAGAAACATATAGTCCTAACTCTTTTAGTAAATCAATTATAGTCTCTATGCCTTACATATACTTTTCCTTCAGTCAACTAGCTCTTCTTCATCATAATTTGAAGTTGCCATAACTTGGTGCTTATATAGCTCATATTCAATTGGAAGTACATCTTGTATCCCATGTGATAACAAGAAGTGGGTTTGGCTAGTTCTGTAGGAAAGTGTTTTCCTCTGAGCCCACAAGATGGATGATAATTCTTCTTCTTACTTATATTTAGCTCTTGTACCTTCTTTCACAAGTTGTTTAGGATTACCTTGCTCACAGCTACCACTTTCCTATTGATTTTGGAAGATACAATATGATAAATTTGAGGCAAGTTCCTTAACTTAATAGAACTCCTTTATATTTCCACTTACTTGCTTTGGCTTTTACCAAAGCATTTACCTCAATATGCTTGGTAAATTTGTTGATCTTCACAAGATTAAATTTTCTCTAGCTACTTATTGGTGGAAAATGCCTTATTAAGTCCATTTCATATACCACACATTATTTTAGAGAGAAGCTCTAGAATTTAATTATAACATGGAAATACTCTAAAATATCACCTGAATGAATATTATGCTTTAATCCTTTATTTATAAGATTTGTTGGGCTACATAAAAAGATACACTCTAACCTGACATAATCTATGATAATACTTTCTACATACATATGAAAAAAATAATATTTATAAGTACACATGAAATGTCATCTTAGTCTCTCATTTTTGGATATCATCTATCTGACAAACTATTAGAAGAAGAGTCCAGTGGGTAAATATTAGCCTATTGAATGATATCAGTAACCTTGAGTGGATGTTGGTGAGTAGTTCTTACTCTTGAGAAAGTGATTCATGAATTGGAGCAAGTTAGCATTAATACTAACCAAGTAGGCATATTAAGGTTGGGCTTGTAGCAAGTCCTATTAATTGGGAGAGTTTGATATCATGTTAACTTCGTTGACTTTGTTTGTAAGTTTGTAAGCTCTATAAGATCTTGGTAAGTTAATACCCTTGCAACTTTAATATTGCTAACAAACCTTAAGCTAACCTAATCCTAGATGATGTAATACCCACAATCCCAACACCTAGATAATTAACTTAATTGAGAATGATTTTCACTTAATATTTATTTAGAATTCTCTTTTCATTTATTGCTTATAGTGCATAGTCTTTAGAATGTACTTAGGTTCTCAATGTAAATGTAAATGTCAAATATTAAATGTAAAGTTTCTAGAATGTATCTAAATTAAATTATACAAAGAATTGTAAAAAGTTAAAGGTGTTTTCTTATACACATAGAGCTCCAAACGGAACTGCTTTCTCTTTTTTTGAGAAGCATTGTATTTTGAAATATTATGGGAGGTATGGAGCCAAAAAAAAAAAGCAAATATATTTAAACCTACATTCATAGGAGTAAAAATACAAGCCTATTATGGTGAAGCTTAGCCACCTTACTTTTCAATAGACCCTAGGTTGTATCTCTCTTTTCAATAAATAAATAAAGGTGATTCTTACACACTGCTCTTTCATGCACTACTTCATATTACTTGCATTGCATTCATAGGTCTAGTAGATTCGGATGTTTCTAAATGAACTCTAATGAAATTAGAAAGCCCAATGCAAGTATGATTATGATATCAAGTGACCTCCGATAAATATATAAATATTATTTGTGAAAACACAAGTAATCATTTAGAACCCAAATACCTACTAGTAGTTATTTTTGCTAATACATATTCTTTTTTTATTTATTAATTGAATCTTTAAATAAACTATTATTAATATTTAAAAAGGGATATTGATATTTGTGATGATTTACTGATAGAAGTCTACTGAGATGGTTGTTCTCACTTCGTGATACTTTCTGACATTTTAGGAAACAAAAAGGGCCTAGTGGAGTAAAGAGAGATAAAGTCAGGATCCTCTGAATCAAAATAGTTAAGGTATTCTTTTGTAATCTAGTATGAATTCTTTTGATGTTTATATTCTAGATTATTATATATGTATTTTGAGAAATAAAAAGGAAATGTTGTTTATATTAGTATTATTATTTTAGAATTCATAGTCATCTCTTGTTCATTTTTCTTTGTGGTTGAGTTAAAATATAATTGTTGACATTCAATCCATCCATTAGATCCTAGGTCGTCATAGATGAATCAAATTCTTGAGATATTTGGATGCACAAAAGTGTCTCCCATGATGGGCACTCTTAACTAACCACATAAAGTAGGGACATTGAAGAAAAAGATGAAAATTAGTTTCATTGCATAAATGAAAAGCACACAAATAATGGTGCATTGAATTCTTCTTATAAAGAAAATTTAGTATTTTTGAAGTCAGTTAAATAGGCCCTTTAATTTTTTTAATCACGTATCTAAAGGAGAAAATTTTTGGGGGGACATTGACGAAAAGGTTGAAGATTAGTTTCATTGTATAATTGCAAAGCACACAAATATTGGCGTATTGAATACCCCTTATGAAAATAAAAAATCAAACAATTTTAAAGTCATTTAAACGACCCCTTCATGTGTAAATCAAGTATGTAAAGGATAAACCTTTTTTGTCCCATAAACTTGGTCTAGTGAGAATTAGAAGTAATTTGACATGAATAATATGCTATGGGATCAATTCTATTTCAGTTGATGAGAAATCAAATTTGAGAGTGTATCAGCCTTATTACAAGTATATACAGTTCCTTGTTTAGATTGAACTATCCTTATAAGGATTCAATATGACTTTCCCTACAGATATCTCTTCATCTCTTCCATCAAATTGTTTATTAAGGATTCAAATGTGCGCTCTTATTAATTTTAGAAAAGTGAAAATGCACTCATGCATTTTAAGATGGAAAAACATTCATTATCATATAAAATGAGAATATCTTATTTTGAAGATAAAAATATATATAATATAATTATTAAGATAAAATAAAAAATTCCTAAATTTAAGTAATTAAAAATTCTAAAAAGAAGGAAAGAGTAACAAAGTTATGCTATGAGCAACCATAAATTTGCACTCTATAAATTGCATGTTTGGATGTGTTGCATATCAGATCAACTAAATTATAAAAATTGATTACATCAATGAAAACAAATAGTAATAGGCAACTTCAACTTTTCCTACAACTTCTTAAATCATTGGATCAGGGTAGACATATAATTTGGAGATACTTGTAAATCTAAATAGTCATTGGGCGAGGAGATGTGTAACTAAAGCTTACTTCATTCATTGCATAACCTTAATACTCTAATATGGACAATATTTATAGAATACACAATTTCCTAATGGCCTAATAGAAACCTAATGAGCCTAAATACCTATGAAGTATTAAGGCTCATAACTACTCAATAACTCACTTTTGATATGCCCATTACATTTATTCTCAAATATTATCCACCCCTCTATAATGACCTTACCCTTAAGGTTGAGAAAGCTCAAAATTAGTAACTCTTATTTAATCAAAGTTAGTGGAGGTCAAGGAAGTGTTAGAAGCAAGGTCAAGAAAAGCTTGGGATGGAAAATTGAATAAGATATGTGAAATAGAGGCAAAAGAAGTTGGATTATAGTATATTCAAAATCATGAAATTTGATAAAATTTATTCACTTCTACTTATGCAATGTATCACAACCAATGATATGAAGTTGAAATTATTATTTTTTTTATAAAATAAAAAATACAAAAAAAAAATCTTAGATAAATAGTTCTACTCATCCTAGGAGGTGAAAAGTAGCATGAAAAAAAAGGTTAGGTTATAAATAAATAAATAAAAACAAAACAACGACAAATAAAAATAAAAGCAAAAACAAACAAAAAAGGCACTACAGACAAATTTTGTTCCTATCATGAGAAAGAAACAATTTATAAAATAAATCATATATGGTCATAGATGCCTTTTTTTATAAGAAAGACTATGTATTTTTGTTTGTCCATTTTTTGTAAATTAATGGGTTAAGTTTCAAAATAGTCTTGACTATTCGTATATGGTCTTTTAGTCCTAGGATATAATGTTGTTTTAATTTAGTTCCTTGACTATGCAAAATTGATCCAAAATTATCCCTTCGAGACTAAATTGACATTAATTTTATAAAGTTGAGGGACTAAATTGGGATCAATTTTTTTATCATAATTAGAACAGCAGGGACTATTTTGAATCAATTTTTTATAGTCTACAGCTTCATACTCTATGACTTAAGTGGTTATAAACGAATAGTCTAGCGATTATTTTGAGATTTTTCTGCAAAGTTAATATTTTTGTTGTTTAAGTTTCATGAGGATACAAGCTGGATATTACAAATTTAAGAAAAATTGACTTTTGTTGTTACTATTATAAATACAATAAATTATTCTAAAAATAGTCAATAAGTTAATAAATTAATATTTCAGGTGATATGTTGTGTCTTTCAAAAGAAATAGGTTTAAATCCATAAATTATGAAAATGTATTTTGGTTGGCAAAATATTAATTTTTTAAAATTATTTTTTATTAGTTAAGTTACATTAACAAAATATTCATTTATACCAAAATCTAAATTGCAAGAATTATTCTTTTAATCTTTTAATAAATAACAACTAGAGCTATATAATATTATCTACCAGTAATAAACAACAAAATAAATTCTATAATTTAAAACATCAAAATACATATTTGCATTCATTCCCAAAAATTATGTATACTACTCATGACAATAACAAAAAGAAACAGAATATGAAGAATCCTAACTAGCCTCACACTCTTGCTCCGTAGCCATGAAATTATTTAACCACATATAATAAGCTTAAAAAGTTCAGCAGGTCACCAAAACCTATAACTGAATACAAAACACACTAAAAGAGCAATATGAATGTTAAAGATCAAATTGTAAGAGTAGCAGTTATATGATCATTTAATTCTCTAATTCTTAATTCATTCTTTGTTGTCAAATGTATGAAGAGGAAAAAAAATTTTATAAACTTTTGATAATGTTTTTAGATATTTTATAATAAAATAATATATTATATTAATATAATATTTATTTTAATTGATTTCTTTAGTATAAAATTTAAATAAATCATTTTAGGACTTTAAAAATTATAAATAAAAAATATTTATAAAATAAATTATTTTATTTAAAAAATATCGGTGAAATCGGTTTGCAAAACGAACACCTCCTGAGCCTAGACCTCTTCCCTGAACTAAAATTAATTAATCATATATGATGAGCTTACAAAGCCCAGTATGTCACTACAACCTACAATTAAACTCAAATTATGAAAATGAAGTAGTATGCATGTAATCATTTAGTTAATAGCAATATTATAGGTGCATAAGCCATAAAACTTATACTGAAAACTCAAGTCTAGTCATCAATCTTCATAAAATAGTATGGTACGTATGTTGTATATGTGAAATGGTGTAAATTGAAATTAATCATCCATAAACTAAAGCTAGTTTAGTACTAGTTAAATCAATCAATAAAGCCAATGCATTTGTGCAAAACATCTGAAATCTAAATGAAATAGACATGTGAAGTTAAGCCTTAATCATATAGAAATATTATCATAAGGCTTACAAATTTATATCCAGAATCATTTTGCAACAAATACTTTTATTATTATAGAAACTTATATTCATAATCATATCAATATCATGCTCACATGCTTAAAAAATGTAACAAGAATAATATATATATTCGATTATGTTCAGTCATACTAAATAAGTAAGATGTTTTGGCTTGTGTGTTATTTTTACAAAAAAAAAAAAGGTACATGTATCATGCTCAATAATCATTATAGTAATCTTAATTTAAAAGTCAAGTGGCTCAATGATAATATTTGTCACTCTTGTCCATTGGCATGTAAAATTTTATAACTCCCTCTTAAATCTTAATCATCATCTTGAGAATCTTAAATGATATCACCGCAAATCTCTTATTTAAGGAAAGCTTGTCGGATCACCCTCCTATACAGGTGTTGCGGACTAGAATATACGTGGCAATAGAGTTAAAAAAAATTCATCTCAGCGTTGTACGGATATCTAGCACACAAATAGATGAGAAATAGAAACACCATAATTTTTATATGGAAAACCCTAAAAGGGGAAAAACCACGGGGCCACGCTCAGTTGAAAGAGTTTCACTAGTATTTGCTTGAAATACAAGAGGCCGAATCATCCCTAAAGCTTAGGATGGTCATATTATAATGAATCACTTCTGGACTGAAAATTAGTTACAACATCGGGCAGAGTTTCGACGTCACTTGGAGATCGGGAGGAATTTTGGCGTCACTTGAACGTCAGGTTGAATTCTGACATCACTGGGGTGTTGGGAAGAATTTCAGCATTAGTCGGGTGTCGAGAAGAATTCCGGTGTCACTCGGGCGTCGGGTAGAATTCCGGCGTCACTCGGGCGTCGGGTAGAATTCCGGCGTCACTCGGGCATCGGGTAGAATTCCGGCGTCACTCGGGCATCTGGCAGAATTCTTGCGGTGGTCATGGAGGAGTTTCTTCCCTCCAATCCTTCTCTTCTTCTTATCTTCTTCTTCTTATCTTCTTCTTCTTGCTTGAGTCCCCTCTCATGAGAAATGAGGGATTTATTCATAGATATTATGGAGTTGCATGGCTTGTAAATAGGTGAGATATCAGAGGTAAATAGGGAGTGGTCAGATGGACGATCGATATTGAATCCCTTGATCATGTACCATTCGTAAAATATTTGAAGGTCTTAATAATGTCAAAATTTGACGATCTTAGTCTCGTTGAATTTATCTCGTCGGGCTGCTCGATTCGACTATAAGAACATCATATTTGGAAACCGTTTGGTAACTCAAATTTCTGCTCGAACTTTCCAACAGTGTTTCAGGTCCTTAATTTGGACTCATTTGGGATCGAATTGAGTCGAATTTGGAGTTGTTGGGTTTGTATTTTTGAGATGCTCAGTTTGACTGTAGATTTGCTAAAATCAGAGTTTAGGTGATCCCGAATTTAATTTTTGAAGTTTCCTGCTTGATTTTGCCTCGAGATTCGTTCCCGATTAAGATAATTTTTTGATGATATATCAGTTGTTCCCCTATTTTCATACGTCAATGCTCCAGGAGTTCAAAAATATATGTGTCGACATTTTATATTGACCGAATCACAAAAAATTGCGTTCCAAAAAATGTAACTTTGTTCAAACTTGATCATAAAGGCCTTGTTGAGCTCTTAAAGTACAGAAATTGAGTCTGGAACGTCAAAAAACATGTTTAGGGACCCCAAAAACATCGGATTTGGACCGTTCGGGCCAAAAATTGGGCTCGAACAAGCGTAGGCGGCCAAACTGGCCGCCTGCTGGTCGGCCACCGCCCGCTGCTGCTGCCAGCGGCAGCACCCGCGCCGGGCGCGAATGGCCGCAACCCACGCGGTTTCGCATGGTTAGTTGCGCGGTTCTGCACTATTAGCCGCGCGGTTATGATAATATTTTAATTTTTATTTTTTTAATTTTTTAAATCACTTTTTAACTTAAAAATTTTCCAAAAAAATTTGAACAAATTCAGAAAAATTTGGAAAAATTCAAGAAAAGTCTAGAAACTTCTTTTCTTTTCCGCAAAAAAAAGTTATAAATAGCCCCCCAGGGCTAGGGGGAAACTTGAACCTTCTCTTATTCTCTTTCTGGCTTTCTGATAGTTGAGGCTTTCCACTGTTTTTTAGTAGGTGACTTTCCCTACTTGACTCGGTGCCCCTCATCTTGTACAGAAGTTAGAGATTTCTCCTCATTTTCCTTCTTTCTCCCCCATTTTTCTTCTAGCTCTAGAGGCTTTCCTATATTTTTCGTAGGTGACTTTTCCTACTTAAATTAGCGCCTCTCGTCAGTGTAGAAAAATTTTTTTACAACATTTTCTTTTCTTTCTCCTCCCGTGTTCTAAATTTCTAACTTGGGAGGAATTCCACTATTTTTCGTATGTGACTTTCCCTACGCAAAATAAGTGCCCCTCTCCGTGCGTAGAGGTTGGAATTTTTTGTAGCCATTTCTTTCTTTCTCATTATTCGTTCTGACTTTCTAACAGTGGAGGCAATCCATTATTTTTTCATATGTGACTTTCCCTACGCAAAATCTGTGCCCCACTCCTCGTATAGAAGTTAAAAATTTTTTCAACCGTTCCTTTTCTTTCTCCTCCCGTGTTCTAACCTTTTTACAGTTGAGAAATTTCCCTATTTTGGTAGGCGGCATCCCCTACCCAAATTCAGGACATCTCTCCTTATGTAGAAGTTAAACTTTTTGCAGCCACTTCTCTTCTTCCACCTCCCTCTTTAAGATCCTGAGGTCGGGGAAAAATCGACAATTATCAGCATACAGTTGGAAGTCCGATGAAAGTTCCAAGACGAGTAGAAGTCCAGCGATGGAAGGAAGCTCAATATAAGGTAGAATTTCAATAAAAGTCTCACGACATGCAGAAGTCCTGCAACAGGAGGAAGCTCAGCGTCGGGTAGAATTCAGACGAAATTCCTACGACATGCAGAAGTCCTACGACACGAGGAAGCTAAGCGTCAGGTAGAATTCTAACTAAAGTCTCGCGATGTGCAGAAGTCCTGTGATGGGAGGAAACTCAGTGTTGGGTGGAATTTTGATGAAGTCCCACAACGTGCAGAAGTCCTACCACGGGAGGATAACTAGAAGTGGTGAGTAGATGGGAAGAATTTTAATGCTATTTGAAAAGAAAAACATCGACAGTCAATGGTTGAGTGTAGAGCTAAAGGAGATAGTTGGAGGATATGTTGTTATCAGTAGTTGAACAAAAAGCTGATAATGACTGATATGAAGTAAAGGACCACCGGCATACACCAGACGAAAGGTCGATGATGGCGGGTATTCAGTGGCATTTTATGAAGACAATATGCATCCATATAAAAAGTGTGTTGTCATTATATATCTTTGTATGGATGATGTAAATGTATTTTTTTATTTTAACTTCTAGTGAGAATAAATGTACACTTGAACTTGATGTATAATTTTGCAATATAACTCCAATGATATTGTATATGAAGTTGAGATTATTGTAGGAGCTCGATGCTTATTTTTTATTTGAAATGAACTCGTCCTCCAAAGAAAACTAAGTTATTTACGCCTCTTTGAGATATGCTTTGATAAATATGTCTACCAGTGCTCTTTGAGGTTTATTAGCCTTTCAGAGGATGAGAGAATTCATCAAATGATGTAAGACCTATCCGAGGTTGTATGTCAGAGTCTTTGCTTGATGTCGTTAACCTATGTGGAAGAGGTCAGGAGAATTCGCCAAGGATATAAGACCTATCCGAGGTTGTATGTCACAGCCCTACTCAATGACATTAACCTGTATGGAAGAGGTTGAGAGAATCCACCAATGATGTAAGCCTATCCGATCTTGTATGTAAGAGCCTTTGCTCGATGACGTTAACCTGTGGAAGATGTCGAGAGAATCCACTAAGAATGTAAGACCTATCCGAGGTTGTATGTTAGAGTCCTGCTCGAAGATGTTAACATGTATGGAAGAGGTCGAGAGAATCCACCAAGGATGTAAGACCTATCTGAGGTTGTATGTCAAAGCCTTTGCTTGATGACGTTAACCTGTGTGAAAGAGGTCGAGAGAATCCACTATAACCAAGGTTGCATGTCAGAGTTTTGTTCGATGACGTTAACCTGTATAGAAGAGATCGAGAGAATCCACCAAGGATGTAAGACCTATCCGAGGTTTTGTGTCAGAGCCTTTACTTGATGACATTAACCTATGTGAAAGAGGTCGAGAGAATCCACTAAAGATGTAAGACATATTCGAGGTTATATGTCAGAGCCTTTGCTCGATAATGTTAACCTGTGTGGAAGAGGTCAAATTAAATCCCCCTGGGATTGATCATCCAGTGATTGAGATATAATAAAGATTGTGTATTTTCCAAATCACAGATAAAGAGATTATATTCATCAGTAGTTTTTTATTGTCATTTTTTATTCTTTAAAATGAGACAATATTAAAATGGAGTTAACAACACATTACTATGTTATGTAAGATAATACAATAAATCCCTAGTATGAATTAGGGATATACAAGTTATAATGTACTTAACACATAAAATATACGTATAGGGACAATACAACAGTTAACTTGGAAGAAGATATTAGGGGTATCAAAGGGATACCCTACTTAACATAAAAGAGACACGATGAAATAAGATAAGTTGTATTATTAATACAAATGCATGAAGTGTGTGGTCATTCAATCTCACCAACCATTTGAATATTATTAAATGATTGTATTTGTTGTTGATTCTGTCCTCCAACAGGACAAGCTTCCTCTCGGGTAGGTAGATCTCGAATAAATTGATGAAGATAGCCTTGTCAGATAAGTCATTCAATCTCATCCTTGAGTTGCTTATGGGCTTCGGTAGTATGACAATGACTACGATGAAAGTAACAGTACTGATCTGGATTTCCTATGTTCGGCTTCAAAGGATTTAACAATTTCACTGTATCTTGATCTCGAACAGTCATCAATACATTTGCTCGAGATGTGTTGAGTAGGGTATATTCCTTTTCCTGTCGAGGTTCCCATCGCGACAGTGAAGACCTAGAAGGTAGATTATTCTTCCCTTGCTTCTTCTATTATGAGGATTAATTATCCATCCAATTGCACCTTTGCATTTCCCATTGATTTGCTCAAACTATTTTCTGTGAGCATTTATGACTTCATCTATCGAGATTTGTGCATACATATGATAAATTAGGTCGACATATGAATGAACAGTATCTCATATAAGTGCTGAATAGAAGGGACCAGGACGAAGGCCTCCAAGAAAGACTCCTCTCAATAACTCAGGATCTACTCCTGAAATTTATTGAGCCTCGGTGAAAAATTGTTAAAAATACTCCTTCAACAATTCTCCTTCATTTTGATGCGGAGAGGTGGAAAGAATCCTTAGCAATTCTTCGATTTGCTACAAATTGATCAATGAATACTTTGGCCAATTTGATAAATGAAAAAACTGTTATAGAGGGGAGCGAATAGAACCACATTCAATCCTATCCTTTAAGTGTGGCAGGAAAAAATTGGCAGAGGAGTGCGTCCAAGGCTCGCTGGATATGCGTGATGGTTCTATAGTGATCGATATGCTCATAGGGGGGTCGGATGTTCTGTCATAGGATTCAACGCTCGGTACTTTGAATCCAACCGAAATTGGGTGCTGAAGAATGGCTTCAGTTAGAGGTGATGACTCCTAGAAGTTCCTCTATCGGAGAGTTTGACTCACATCTCCTCGGGGGAACTCCTCTCGTACTAATCTTCGCAGTTCATGACATATGGTGTTGTGAGGGAGCTCAGCAACGTGCAGTTGGGCTGAGACTTCAGGGAGATCTGGAAGAAATCAAGGTTGTCAACCTATGTGTGAGGGATGGGTAGAACTTGCTGTATCGGCAAGTTCATTATTCTAATGTGATTGTAGATTCCTCCTTGGTGGAGGAAGAGGAATATATATTTGAGGATGTTCAAGTCAAACATCTTCGGCCAATGGTGGATCTCGAGGGAGAAGAACTTCCTCCCATTGTGCTAGTGCCGGCTGTCGAATCTCTTGTAGGAGCTAAAGGATCTCGCTCTGAGATTCTTCCAGCTTTTGGATTCTCTCTTCTAAGGAAGGTCCCGAGGTTCCTTCTCCAGTAGCATTTTTTCCCCAAGGGTAAAAAGTGGCAGATATCTGGCGTCTATGATTCATAGACTAATTTCTAGACTAGTGGGAGATGAAGCGAGAAGCCCCAACGATGCGACTACTGTGCCTGTTGACCATCGTAGTAATACTTGAGGTTGTAGGATAATCATTCCCACAAACGACGCCAAATTGTTGCGGACTAGAATATACATGACGATAGAGTTAAAAAAATTTTGTTTCAGCATTGTACGGATATCTAGCACACAAATAATGGAGAAATAACAACACCAGAATTTTTATGTGGAAAATCCTAAAAGGGGAAAAACCACGGGGCCACGCCCAGTTGAAAGAGTTCAACTAATATTTGCTTGAAATACAAGAGGCTGACTCGTCCTTAAAGCTTAGGATGATCATATTAAAATGAATGACTTTAGGACTGAAAATCAATTACAACGTCGGGCAGAGTTTCAGCATCACTTGGAGATCGGGTGGAATTTTGGAGTCACTTGATCGTAAGGTTGAATTTTGGCATCACGAGGGTGTTGGGAAGAATTCCAACATCAGTCGGGTGTCGAGAAGAATTCCGACGTCACTCGGGCATTGGGCAAAATTCCAGCGTCACTTGGGCGTCGGGCAGAATTCCTGTGGTGGTCGTGGAGGAGTTTCTTTCCTCCAATCCTTCTCTTTTTATTCTCTTCTTCTTCTTGATTGGGTCCCCTCTCATGAGAAATGAGGGGTCTATTTATTGATATTCTATAGTGGCATGGCTTTTAAATAGGTGAGAGATCAGGGGTAAATAGGGAGTGGTCGGATGGACGGTCGATATTGAATCTATTGATCGTGATCGTTCATCAGACATTTGAAGATCTTAATGATGTCAAAATTTGGCGATCTATGGCTTGTTGGATTTGTCTCGTCGGGCCGCTCAATTCAACTATATGAACATCATATTTGGAAATAATTTGGTAACTTAAATTATGGTTCGAACTTTCCAACAAAGCTTCAGGTCCTTAATTTGGACTCATTTTGGGCTCAAATTGAGTCGAATTTGGTGTTGTTGGGTTTCTATGTTCGAGACGCTCAGTTTGACTGTAAGTTCGCTGAAATCAAAGTTTAGATGATCTCGAATTTAATTTTTGAAGTTTCCTGCTTGATTTTGCCTCGAGATTCATGCCCGATCAAGAAAATTTTTTGATGATATATCAACGGGGAAATCTTCTCTATCCAGTTATATTGTAATGACCAACCTTTTTTATTACACACATTATCAACATAAATAAATAACAAAAATTAGCATTGATATATGCAAATGCCTATAATCATTCACAATGCTTATCTTACCAAAGGATCATATCTAAATCTAAATGTCCAAATCCACATTCTTATTCACAGCATACAAAATAAAATGAATATTATATTAACTGGTAGAAATAAGAATCCATTCAATCAAAATTATCATAATAATCAATACCACAATATATGAAAAGTTATGCGGTAGAAGTTCACTAAAATAGGAGAAAATGAAATAAATATTGATTTAGACGATAAAAAAAATTCAAAATCAAAATCATTAAAAATAGAGATACGATAGAAGTCATTTACAATGATCATAATAATTTTCACAATATGAGAGTCCGATAGAAAAACCCTATAGCCTTTTCTTTTCATCCCCCTTCTCCTTCTTCACATCCTTTCCAGGGAGGCCAAATGAATGTGTGTGTGTGTGCGTGAGAGAGAGAGAGAGAGAGAGAGAGAGAGAGAGAGAGAGAGAGAGAGAAATGGTTGAGTAGAGAGAAATTTATACTAAAAAATATTTTTAATGTACAGTGCCACAACGCTTCACCTTGGCCCCCCATGACTGCATGCTAATTTTTGAGTTACCGTAGAACATAGAGCATCAGCCACACTGCATCAACTTCCAGAGCTCCAACACTACTCCCCTAGAGTCGTTGCACTCAAAATCAGAGCACTGCCACACCATAGTTGAAATACTTAAGATTTTTCAAATAAATTCATTTAAGAACTCTAAGTTCTTATACCTCTATGACATATCTACTATATTCCTTGAACCTTTGTCTCCCAATTATTCCCTTGGGCTTTCCCCTTTTCATAGTATTTTTTTTTTCTTTAATTAAAACCCACAGTGTTAGTACAAAGTCCTTGAAAGGACCTCGCACTCACTACTGCTCATAAGAGCTACAAAAATAAAAGACCAAAACCTACGAGCACAAGGTCCTTACTACATAAAAATACAAAACAACCTAGGTACATTCTACGGAGCTTAAGCACAAGCACCCAAAAATAGTGAAGAAAAGAAAAACGAGCTTGCACGATCTGCTTCCCAGCAAAAATCCTGTAATTCTTACTACCTACTCAAAAAACCAGCCCACAAAACAACAACACAAAGCAATATAATAGAAAAAATTAGATAAAATGTAAACCTAAGGATATAACCAACAAACCGTTTTATGACAGTAGTAAGACGGCCTTCAGAGAATGAAGTACAAACTCCCATCAAAGAAGAGAGCAATCAAATTCTGAAAGGCAACATATTGGGAATTCAGCCAACCAACCGAGTAATAATTCCAGCCCAGATTCCCAGAGGAAACCCCCCCCACATCACCATGTTACAAACCAGAAAATGCCTACTCCACACAAGAACAAACTGCAGGTAACGATTATACAGAAAAACCACTCCAACCCCACCAGAATTAAGCCTCCCATGCTCCAGCAACATGTCCAACCTGCAACAGAGCTCAACATTAAACATCGCCCAGCACAGGCATAACACATAGAAACTAAGAGAGAACCTCGAAACTACCAAAACAAACCAGGCCAACGACGGGTAGAACCACGCCTAATAAGAAGAAACAACACAAAAACTAAGATAATGAAGCAAAACATCAACCCTAAATGAAGAAAAAAAACCACAGCCACCAGAACATAACAAAACCACCCAAAATTAATGACAGACATAAGGTAAAACAATTTGGTCTAATCTAACAAGACCCTGAACATGAACAGGCAGCTGAACAAGAGGGAGATCATTAAAACTATTAAGTATAGTACCCAGCATAACCAAAGCCTGCGCAACAGCATTCCCTTCTACCTTAATGAAAGAAAAGGAGTAAGAAAAAGAATTCAACACCTCTTTAATATTTATCCAGATGTAAAACAGAGTAGGGGCACACATACTATCATCTTTATCAAGACACAATAGGCTATCATAATAAGAGGCAGCCTCCAAAACAATCTTCTTGAGGAAAATAGCTTTGCAAAGATTTAACCCATGCAGAACCCCTTTTCATAGCATTCTATTTATATATTGAACCTTAGTTAAAAATAAGATATCAAATTCTGTATTTACCTGCTGCCCTAAATGTTTAGAACATCAAGTATTTTAAAATATTTTTGATATAATTTTCTTCTAAAATTTAATTAAAATTAATCACAAATTTATACGTAATACCATATGCCACACCTTAATTCAAAATCTGTTAATTAGCTGCATATAAAAGATAACAATTAGGAACTTGTTCCCGTAAAGTGCTTTTCGTTAAGTGTGCCCAAACCCAACCGATGGGAATAATTGTCTAAGCTATGCGTGGAAAGAAACGGAGGATTTTTTCGTTGTTTAGAGAGAGAAAAGTTTCGAGCAATTCTCACACCTTTGACAAATAACAAAAGTCCAAGCGGAAAGGATAGCGGTTTCCAGTTTCTGGTTTCCTGTTTCCGCGGGATCCAATGCCCATTTGCTCACACCACTAAAGATATTACCATTCCTACCCCTGGTCGTATAAAGAAAGTTTCAAGCCCAGCTCCCTCTGCCTTCTGCAAAAAGTCAGCGCCGCACTTTGCCCCCTAAGCCGCCCATAAATTCTCCGGCGGAGTTACCAACAAAGTCAACGCCACGCCTCTGTTCCACCATCTCTTCATCTCTGCGCCTCTTCTGCTTATCTTTTTCTTCTCGAACCATGTCGTCGTCTTGGTGGTTACCAGTGGAAGGCGATGAGGATGGCTGGGATTTGTACGCGGTGGTACGCAGCTGCCGGCCGGCGAAACCCTCGGGGGCCGTGCCACCTCTTCCTCCATGGGAACCTCTTATGCTTCAGTCCACGGAACCTCTGCTTCCGTCTCACCGTACAGATCTGATAGACTCGAGCAACTCTGTTCAAGAGCTGGAGGAGCTCTGTAAGCCTTTCCTGCCCACAACCCAGCAGCCAAAATTCCAGCTTTCGCCCAGCTCTGCCTCGACGGCGACGGTGCCTCCGCGCTCACAGTTTCCCCGCACAAAAAGAAGGCGAGCCATAAGTAACCTTTAGTCTTTCTTCCTACCCTCTGCGATCAATAAGTCATTTTTACTGACCTTCGCCGGAAAATCGCAGGAAGAATCAGCAGAAGCGAATGGTTTGCCAAGTTCTGGCCGATGGGCTCTCCGGCGACCTGTGGGCTTGGCGGAAGTACGGACAGAAGCCGATTAAGGGTTCTCCTTATCCAAGGTAATTACGCTTGACTTGCTCTCTTTTCGGAGAAAAGTAAACAGGGGAGAAAGATTAATCTTTTATAAAACAGGGGATATTACCGTTGCAGCAGCTCTAAGGGGTGTTTAGCTCGGAAACAAGTTGAGCGGAGCAGAACTGATCAGGGAATGTTTGTGATAACTTACACTGGAGAGCACAACCATCCTCTTCCCACTCACCGGAACTCTCTGGCTGGAAGCACGCGGCAGAAATTTCCCTCCGCCGGAGGGGAGGGAGGTCGGGGGAATCTTCCGGAGCCGTCGACGTCCGCCGGAGAAGGAGGTGTTCGTCTTTCGCCGAACACGCCGCTTACGTCTGGCACGGAGGAGGATCTCTTTCGGCCACGGAAGAAGAAGAAGCAGGAAGGTAGCACCGACGAGGAGGAGGAGGAGGAGGAGGAGGAGGAAGAGGCGGAGGTGGGGGAAGAGGAGGATGAACTGGATATGCTTTTGGTGGAGGACATGGAGCTTGTCGGAGAAGATGAGTTTCTTTTCATGGGATTTGAAGAGCTACAGGTCTCCACCTCGCCGGCCGTCGATGAACTAAAGGTATCCTCGTCGCCGGCCGTCCATGAGCTCCTTTCCTGGGACGGTGAACCTCAGCAAACCGGAACGCCGCCGTGGCCTCCGGCGATGGCTGATTAGCTTAGAATTATACCGAATTTGTTATCACTGGTTCTATTGATGATGATTTTTTTTTTTATTTTGTTATGCTATCCGATAATTGAAAATGATGTGAAGCTGATTATAATTAGCATAATAGTTAATCATGGTAATTAGTAAATAAAAATTGTCCTAAGCATGTAAATATCTCTAATTGGAGAGTTGAGAGCATGGTAAAAATGAATAATTTTTATTTATTTATTTATTATCTTTTTATTGAGAGTAACTGAGCAGCTCAATTGGATTCTTATTATTGGTGCTCTTACTGCCCTTTCCCGTCCTGCCGATCACCACCGTCCAATTCACCTTTCCCTCTTCAGTTCAATTCTCAACTGAGCACCAATAATGGGCATTTCTACCTATCCTACCACTCCAAAAAGAAACAAAAGAGAGAAATAAGCAAAACAAAGAGGAATTAGGTTTCATTTTGGATGAACATATTATTGTCTCTTGAATCAGTTTTTTAGTATAAAATTTTTAATTTTTTAACTAAAAAATTGCTTCAAGAAACAGTAAAGAAGTTATCCCAAATGAAACCTTAATTTTTTTTTTGTTGTAGATCAATTAAGCTGAATTTATAAGCATATCATATATGTAGAATTAAAATTCAAGACCTCAAAGCTCTCAGCCAACAGATCAAGATGAGCTGCTTGAACAGGATTTGCTTCTTTTTTTTACCCTCTTATTTTCCTAAATTTTACATTTTTATAAGCTTATAAGATATATTTAGACTAATTATTTAATAATTAATTTTATAAATAATTAAGTATTTGTTTAAATTAGCTTTCTCACTATGTTACCTTCTCTCTATTGTTAAAAAAAAATTTGTGATTAGAAATTATTTTTTATAACTAAAATGACTAATGCTTTGTTTGGAAAGGCTTTTTTATTGCTTCTTAAAAGTATAAATAATTTTGCTCATATTAATTTTATAATTAACTTTATAAAAAGTTATATTTGTCCCAAGCGAAGCATTAATCACAGCTTTTGTGCGTTACGTAAAGAGTTGTGGGCGTTTGATGCTGTGGACAATGAATGCGGTAGAGAAATTATTGAATTTTGATTTTATTTTATTTTTATATTTGAGAGTGGGCAAAACAAAAGACATAAGAGAAGGCGAATGTCAAGTTAAATCATGGGACTAGCCTTATAACAAAGCTCTCGAGAGTTTTGTAAAACATACAAGTAATTACATTCCAAATAATAAAAAAAACAATTGAGTGAAATAACATGAATTATAAAAAAAAAAAAATCTTTTTAGCTTTTGTATAGCAAAATATTTGCAATGATGTGTTTAAATGAAATTAACCTAGATAATACTAATTAGTCGATTTGATTCAATCAACGAATATTCATTTTAAGCTTAAGATGGACTCATCAAGTCTACAACGAAGTTGCCTGAGCTGATGACTTTGACTTATCAAGTTTAACCATTTATTATTTTTAGACAAGTTGGTCATATCATTCATGTAAAAAAGATAACTTTTAATCTTCTTTTCTTAAATGAGGGCTTCTTTCTTCTTAATTTTTTTTTGTCCTGAAGATTTTGACTTAGTTTGGATGGGGGACCATGATTTTTCTTTGGTAAACTGTTTATTATTTAGCGATGGTCCCCTTTGTTTTGTCCAAAAAGATATATAGGAGTTTGATTCAGTGATGGTCCCATTTGGTAAACCGTTTATGGATCAAAATCATTGGTTTGTCGCTGGTTTGTTGAACTCCTAAGGGAATTTCAAGAATAGCTAGTCTGATTGGAGTTCTAATTGTTGTGTATTCGTTAACAACAGGACAAAGGAGTCGTATGTTTGGTCACATTTGTGTTTTGATTAATAAAAATTCTCCTCTCCCTGATGAAATTAATATCTATATTGAGGGGACTATTATTTCTTTAAAGGTTGTTTTTGACTGAAAATCGGAGCACTGTTTGGGTTGTGGTTCTATCACGCATCTTTCAACTTTATGTCCCACAAAAAGACAACCTATTTCATGTCTCGATGAAACTCAAAGAGGTAGAAATAGGAGTAGGATGGTTTGGAAAGCTTTGTCTAAATCTTTTCATTTTCATCCTTCTTCTAAATCTGCTACTCCTTTGAAAGTTTTTGGTTCTTCTAAACCTGTTATTTCTCCTTTGAAGATTGTTGATTCTACTTTACATTCTAATATATTTAAAAATTTGAAGACTCTTCTTTGGAACATAATTTTGTTAAGACGTCTATTGTGCAACCGAATTCTTTGGCTCATATGGCCTTAGATGTTACTTCTTATGGGGTTAAAATTGATATCCCTAATTTAAATTCTCATTCATAGGAGTTTCCTATAGATCCTTTAATTATTCCTTCTTCAAGGTAAGATGCTTTAGGTGCTAGTATTAGTAATAATTTTAAGTTTTACAATCTAATGATGTAGATTCTATAGATAAGAAACAAAAAGAAGTGTTTCATGCTTCTAGTATGCCTTCTAATTTAAATCAAATTAAACTACCTGATCATTTTGGTAATTTACCTTTGGTTTCGAGTAAAGTCACTAGAGCTTAGAAGGCCAGCAAGGCTACCAATTCTTCTAGTAAGTTTTAATGTCTTTTCCTAATATTTTTTCTTGGAATGTTAGCGGTTTTAATAGCTTAGATAAGGTTTCTGCTTGCAAAGATCTTATTTGTTAGTTTAATATTGATTTTCTATGTATTCATGAAGCTAAAATTTTAATTTATTACAAATACATAAGGTTTTTAAATGACCCTTGGTTTGTTTAAAAACATAAGGTTTTTAAGGAAGAAGATAGTTATAAAAATTTTAATTTATTAGAAATAGGAAGGATTTAGTTTAAATGGAATACTTCTTGTATTTATTTTAATCCTATTTTTTCTACTAGTCAATTTATTCATGGCTTTCTTTTGATTAACTCTTATTCTCCTATTTTTTATAACCGTTGTTTATGAGTCCACTTTGATTTCTGATAGATTAATATTGTGGAATGATCTTCTTAAGATTGCAGGTAGTAGTTCTTCTCCTTGGATTTTGTTGGGAGATTTTAATTGTTGATGATTTTTTAATGAAAAATATGAGGGCAATATTATTCCTAAGAGTAAGTTATATGCTTTGAATAATTTTATCTTTAATATTGGTGTTCAAGAACTTTCCTCTGCTGGTTTTTTTTACTTGGTTTAATTAAAGAATTGATGACCTATTCATATTAAACTTGATAGAGTTATGGTTAATGATTATTGGTTGGATTCTTTTCCTAATTTTTTTATTGTGGAGATAAACACAAATGTTCTAATTATTCTCCTCTTATTCTTAGAAAGAATGTTATGACTTCTCATAGTCATAGATTTCATTTTTAAAATTTTTGGTGTAAAAAGCCCGAATTTTAGGATTTACTTATTAATATTTTGTTTTTTCTTTGGCTTCCTGGGTAGTCCCATAAATGATTTGTACTATAAGCTTAGGAAGTTTAAAAGTTGCTCTAGGAAGCAACCTTGGGTTTCTTCTAATTTGGTTTCTAAAGATATGGAGGAGTTTCAGATAAAAGAAGTTTTTCTTTTAGAAAAAATTCAAAATTATCCTCTGGATCCTATGTTCAATGTTGCTTTAAAATAGGTTAATTATATTCTTAATCAAAACATGTATTTATGGTCTTCTTAAATTATTCAAAGAGCTAAGGCTAGGGGATCGGATTTCTTGTGGTGAAGAGGACTTGGGATTTCTTTATTCTAAAATTCATTATAGAAATAATAAGAGTTGTACTAAGGTCCTTAATATTGCTGATGGGTTGATTTAAAATCTTTCTTGTATTAAGGAAGCTTTTGTTAAGCATTTTAAGTTTTTTTATTCTCCCAAATCGATTTTAACCACGTCTAATTCTATTTTGATTGGTAAGTATTCCTGATTCTTTTCTTTCTTCTCTTACTGTTGATTTTTCTTTTGGAGAGATTAAAAATATTATTTTCTTTGCTCCTAATTATTCTACTCCGGGTCCTGATAGTTTTATCTTTGAATTCCTTAAAAATGCTTGGGATTAAGTGGGGTATTCTTTTCGTAAGGTTGTATTACTTTTTTTTTCTCTTTTGATTTTTTACCTAGAGCTAATAAAGCTTCACCTATTGCTCTTATTCCAAAGAATGTTCATGCTTCTTCCATTTCTGATTATAAGCCTATTTATTTTTGTAATATTTTTTATAAAACTGTTGCTAAAATTTTAACTGATCAGCTAAACTGTTAACTAATCATATGCAACCATATATGCCTTATATCATTCATCCAAGTCATGCAGGGTTTATTAGGAAGAGGGTTTCTTCTGATAATATCTTGCTTGATTCTAAAATGCTAAGGGTTAACCATAAAGTTAAAGAAAAGTATTTTTGTTTTAAACTTGATGATATTAAAAAAACTTTAGATACTATTTCTAGAGGATTTATTCTTTTAAGAATGTATGAAAAAGTTTTTCTAGCTAAATTTATCAAGTGGATTAAAGGTTGTATTAATGGTGTTTTCTTTTTTGTGATTATTAATGGTACTCATTAGTGTTGTTTTAGTTCTTCCAATGGGCTTAGGCAAGGTTGTCCTTTTTCTCCTATCTTTTTTATATTATTATGGATGCTTTATTTAATCTGCATGATGAAAATTCTACTATTAAGATTTTTGAGAAAATGAAAGCTGGTAAGAATTCTTTCCCTCATATCTTATATGTGGATGATGTGCTTATTTTTTGTAAAGCTTCTATTAGTAATGCTGAGAAACTTAAAGATATATTGGATCATTTTCCTTATGTTCTAGTCTTTTTGTTTATTATACTAAAAGTATGGCTATTTTTTTTCAAAGATTGTATTATGGCTGATTCTATTTATCATATTCTAAACATTAGGTTGGCTTAGAACTCTATGAATTATCTTGGGTTACCTATTTCATAAAAAAGGCTACCTTACTCTAATTTTCAACCTTTTCTTGGTGAAATTAATGTTCTACTTGTTGGTTGGAAAGCTAAATTCTTATCTTTTACTGGTAAATCTCTATATCTTATATTTAGTATTATCAAGTTGATTTGTTATTGGATTAGAGGGCTTCTCCTTCCTAAAGCTTGTTACAAACACATTAGGAAGCTTTGCTCTAAGTTTTTATTTCATGATGATATTTCTATTAGGAAAATTCACACCATTGCATGGAAAAATATTTATAAATCTAAGATTTTAGGGTGTTTGGGTTTACCTGATAATCATGCTTTACAATTTGCTTATAATTGTTCTCTTATTTGGAGGATTTTAAATGGTACTAACCTTCTTTCTGGTTGGGTGACTCCTAAATACTTGCTTTATGGAAGGTGCTTCCATCTTTTGCCTCTGCTTTTTGGAAGTCTTTGTGCTCTACTACTAGAATGATTACAAATAAGATTTCTTTTATTATTACTCCTAATAGTTCTTTATCTTTTCTTTGGGATCCTTGGTGTGGAGGTAAAGTTATTCAGGAGTTAACTGATATTAATACTTATTTTTCTCTTTAATTAGTAGTAGTAAAAAATATAATCATTTTGGATGGTTGAAATTTGCTTGAATTTTTTGATAAAAGTATATCTGAAGTTATTTCTAAAATTATGTATTTTACTCAGACGGATTCTTGTATCACTTGGGATGGGTGAATGTTCCTCATTTTAATAGTTTTCATGCTGCTTTTTATGATAGTTTATCCAAGGAGGAATGGTATTCTTTTATTTGGTATAAAAGGTTTGGAATGAGATTATCTTGCTACGCTTGGATGTCTATGTTAAAAGGTTTAAAAACTGCTGACATTCATTGCAAAAGAAATATCAATGTTACACATTTTTGTATTTTATGTGTTAAAGCAGAAGAGAATATAATCATCTCTTTTTTTAATGTGAATTTTCTTTTGTTATCATTTTTAGGTTAATTCCATGTTTGCATTATTTTATGCTTAGACATAATCTTTTTTGGAGAAGGGCCAAAGGAGCTTATATTTTTTGATCACTTATGCTTCTATTTATTTTCTTTGGAGAGAGGAACAATAGACGATTTGATGGGGAACAAAAATGTGTGGTGACTATTGGTCATTTGATTAAGAATGTTATTCATGCTAAGATTGTCTCTTGGAAAATATTTCATAAAATAAAGCATTGGGTTTATTAAACTAATTTTCTTTGGTTTATTGTTAATAGTTTTATGGTTGTTGCTTAATTTGATATTTCAGGTGGATATCCGGGACTGGAGAATTTTGGTTTGCTTCGTTCAGGCATATTTAGATATAAAAACATCATATTTTTTAGATCTATGATGTTTGAGTTTTATGTTTTAATTGGTTGCTTATGCAATCAATTTTATTCACAAAAGTTGGAAGCTGAAAGTTTGGGGCTGGAGCTTTATTGATATAACATTTATACACGTATAGCCATCTTTTAATACTCTTTTAGGATTTATATGTAGCTCTTTGATGAAGCCTCAGAAAAAACTTTTTGAGTCCTTGGGGTGTTTTTTCTTGTTTGTTTTTTAGCACTTTTGCTAGGTTTCTTTTCAAAAAATTGTAAGTTTTTTTTTTTTTTTTTACAATTTTTCTTACTTTTTCCTAATTGTAATTCATTTTTGTAACATTTCATTTTTGAATGAAAATGTGCATGATTTCCCCTAATTTTCCACAAAAACAAATGACTTCATCAGATTGCTAGCTAATGCATTCATGATAAATTGAGCTATATATCTCTTGTATGTTTCTACCTCATTTTTTACAATCAGATATGCAGTCAATCCTATAGTGCTCAATTCTCAACCCAAAGTTGTGAATAAAACCTCAACTTATTTTGGCACTCGTAGAGTCACAACCGAACCCAATATGACCCAAAGAAAGAATGGGGCATATCATGTTGAATAATGACAGACCGAGCCCAAGATAGAAGTTTTGAAAACTTTTCAGATTTTTTAATATAAAAAGTCGATATAACTACTAAAGAGCATCCAATACACATCATTTAAACACATCCACAAGTTTCTTTCTATTTCATTTATCTTTTAAATGTATATATACAACAAGATCTATATACTACAATACATGACTATAAATTCAAAATAAAATAGAGCAAGGAATAGTCATGACTATGCAAAACCAAAAAATAAACCTATTCAAACTTAGAAGATCAAAGCATGAATCTACAGGTACTCAATTTTCTCCTTACTCTTTCCTTATCGTGAAATAAACAGCAGAATAAGTGTGAAATAGTATAGCTTAGCAGGTCACATCCACCGATCTAAATTTTTAATAATTAATTCATTGTGTATGTAACTAAATTTAACATCAGTTATTAGTAAACTATTGAACTATCATAGTAATGCTAGTAGATTATACAAATTAAACAGGCATTATATTGAAATTAAGTAAATAAGTACTTCATATATCAGAGTTGAAAATAACATATTTTTCTCAAGCCCTTTTACCTCCCATTAGAAAGAAATACTAGAATTCAAACCCTCATGACTCCCTGGGCTGGAATATTAGAAAATAGGTCCTTATGACTCATAAATACTTAGCACATTAAATATTTAGAAATTTAGATCCTTATGACTCCTTGTAATTTCAACACCATAAAACTTCCTCTAGCATTAGAAATCCTCATAATCACACATTTCAAGCAAACAATCACATATATAATTGCATCTTAATTTAAATAAAAAAAAATAAACAAATTATAAAAATTCCCAAAATGTACTATCAGTGGATAACATATTCAACAACTGAGCAAAATTTCACCAGATTATCAAAAATTGTTTAGAACATTATTTTGAGACTTTAAATGTTCTACAATATTATTTTTTGAGATCAAAATTATTTTCTAATTCACCAAAAATAGCGAACCTTTTTATTGACCTCGTTCAAAAATTATTAAAAATTTTAAAATAATCATATCTACATTATAAAAAAGGTTACACGACTAAAGTTAAGTGGATAAAAAACTATCCCATTTCTACGCTATGAAATTATTATTTAAATTAAAAAACTTTGAGTTTTTATATTTTTAAAAATTGATATAGATAGAATGTAACCTACCTAAATCCAAATAACTTTCTAAATTAGACTAATACAGAACATGGGCCGAATTGCCCAAAATGGACTTTATCTCACTAAAATCTCTCCCTTTCTCTCTCTAAGTTGAACTTGAAAGGGTTTTTTTTTTTGCAAAATGAGAAATTGAGTGGAAAGTTATATTTTTATAAAATTTGGACTTGGTATTGTGGTGCTCAACCATGTAATGTCATAGCACTCTCAACAGATTGCTTGGTGCTGCAATGCCCTAACCAATGTCGTTACCCCTTATTTTTACAAAAAGATAGAGAGCTCAAATCCGTAGCTCCATTGACTCAGTTTCCACGATGCTTCCAAGGAAAACATTTAGATATCCTATTCATGCACATAGATCATTTGGAACCTGCATCCGAATAGTTTTAGTAGTTTCAGACATTCACGTGCATACAAAACACTCATAGACATATACAAGAGGTAGATGCTGATATATTATTACATTTCTCTTACCAAACTAGGTCAAAAATGTGAAACTGCACATTACTTCAGTGGGTATTACACATATTAATTTTCTACTACTATACTTATTCTAGTAAAATCATAGAGTTTCTCACTCTAGAACACTTACTTTTTCTTTTTTAGTTCTCCACTTTTTCTTCGTATAGAATTTTTAATATGAATTGGTGTGATACATGGATAAATTTAGATCAAATATCAAAAGTGCAGTAAGCATGGAGCTTGTCACAAATCTGAAGAGAAGCACTTTAAAAACTTGAGTTTTAGGACAAAGAAGAGCAAGTGAATATCAATAATCACTAGGAGTTTATTACTATTAGGCAACTCATAGAGTTTGAAGAAAGAATGGCCAAAATGATTCATGGAGCATTGGAATGGGTTTCAAGAACTACTCCTAAAGTGTTGTCGATAGAATCTTATGATTCTATTGTGAGAATAATGAGACAACTTTATGGAGGAAGAGTGTTTCCATCATCAATAATTAATGATGAAACCTACCATATATCAAGATAGTTAGTGGTTGGTAGGGGTGTCAATTTTGGGTAACAGGTCGTGTTCGGGTCGAACCCGGAACTGTTCAGATCAACCCGAACCTAACCCATTTTTACAGTCGAGTCAACTTTCTAGACCCAAACCCTACCTGCTTCGGGTTCGGGTCAACCCGACACAACACAAATTTTTTTGTGTTTGGTTGAAGCACATGAGAAATGAGGAAAGATATAGCGAGCTCCCGTCGCTACTTCCATTTCCAGCGAGGCAGCAACGAGAATTATGGGTTGATGAGCGATGAAATGAAAACATAAGAGAAAGGTCATCGCAACCTCTATTCATCAACATCTAAATTTTACTATATTGAGAATCTCTTTGGTTGAAGTTATTGAGGTCATTTGAAATAAATAATACTTCAAAAAGCTAGCATCGAAGAAGGAAAGAGGGCATTTTTGTGGCCATTCAAAATCTAAATAACTCAAATTTTTATTTAAGCATTGGTTTATGACATTTTTCTTGGCCTTTGTGTTGAAGTTTCATTAGCTTCATCAAATCTTCATCAAATTTTATTGTATTCTTCAATAAGATCAAGGGAAACTTATCTAATTCTTCTTTGGTCATTTAGGGACCTTCAAAATGAGGTTGAATTTTCCATTTAATTAAGCATTTAGGTTATATGCTTGTTGGTGGGGAGACATTTTTTACAATAATTTCATAAATATGCAAGAGTTATGAAGTAAGTGGAACCTACAAAATTTAAGTCATTTCCCCTACAATAGGGTTAATTTATCAATCTTTAGGCTCAATAATTCTCTAATAAGATAGTTTACCCTATAATATTAAAAATATGACTTATGTATATATATCAAAAGGCAATTCAATAAATGCTTTAGGTCCAAGTTTTTTAAGAATTAAATTATTATTGATGATAGCCAATGTACTTAATAATTTCTTTTAAGAAACATTTGAGTATGCCAAAAGAATTATTATTTTTAATGGCATAAAAAATATGTCAATTTGAGAATCTATCAACAATCATAAAATACTGTCATATCCATGAGTTCTTAGAAATTATGAAATCAAATCCAAAACGAGGTCCTCCCAAGATCAACAAGGGACCAAGAGAGAAGTGTACTAACTAGGATTTTGTTTAATTATTTTGGTGAAATTACAAGTGAGATAATGGCTAATGAAACTTTTAAGATCTTTTTATATGGATGACAAAAAAAAAACTCTAATTCTACCATCTTAATAGTTTATTCTTTTCAAACTGTCCTGCTATAATCATAGATTGAAGCTTGGTGATCAAGAAATCTCGAAGAGATGATCTAGAGGTATAAAGCATATTATCTCAAAAAAATTGGCCATGAAGAATAGGAAAGATATAAGTTAGAGTAAGAGAGATATCTAAGTGGTATGATAAAGAATATGAAAGTTAAGGTAGATAGTATAATTATCTTGTACTTTGAAAAAAGAAAATAGAAATTTATGATTTTAAAGAAGAGTAAAAAAATTAGTAATTCATGTGGTGTTTGGTTATTAGTGAAGTAAAATTTCCATCTTCCATTAAAAAGTTTATCAAGCAACTTAGAAGTGATTTTTCCATAAAGAAGTACCCAAAATGGTTTGGAAAGAGAAGTTGTTATTTAGGACTATAGTATAAAGAGTGTAAGGAAACGAATAAGGCTTGAGGGATGATTTATAGAGAACTCATGAAAGTTAGATCATTGCAGTGTTAACTTTAAAATCATCATTTTGATCATTTAAGGTGTCAAATCAAAGTTAAACCAAAGATTATTGAACCAAAGTCATCATTTTAATCAGTTGCTTAAGCGATATTTCATAAGTCAAATCATTGATAGTCATGAAGCGTATTGAAAAGATGATTAAACATTATCTACATAAGATGTATAGAAAGGATTCTTTATTACAAAATGTTTATATATGAAAGATATTCACAAAACTTGAGAAGGAAATTACATATATAATAAAAACAAAATAATACATCAACTTATAGGAGGATGACTCAATGAATAAGGTGAGTTTATAAACTAGTTGTAAAATGAAAATGAAGCGCCCCTCAACAAAGCATAGACCATTAGTTCAAGGATAACATCTTGAGAAATTGACCTATGAAAAGGTAAATATCTTTGTTGACCTCATTTTTGTACGAGGTCACTAAGGCCCTTGCAAACTCCAGATCAACCCTAGATCCTAGGATCCACTCTAGACCTTAGGATTCTTCCTAATCAGCCTAAACCCTAGGATTCTCCTAGATCCAGACTTTATGTTCTATTCTAGACCTTAGGATCCTTCTAGACTTAGGACCTTAGGGTCTATTCTAGATCCTAGGATTCTTTCATATTCTAGGCCCTAAGACCTTTCTAGATTCCAAACCCTAAGGCCTATCTAGATCCCAGAACCCTTCTAGATCCTAGATCTTAGAATCCCTCTAGATTCTAGGACCAATCCGGATTCAAATCAAACCATACTTTTGATCAATTCAAATCCCAGATCAATTCAAGCTTCAAATCCATTCAAACCTTCACTCAATCCAATTGAGAATTCAAACTTCAATCTAGACTTTGATCCTACCTTTGATCTAAGCTTTGACCCCATCCAATCACTAATAATCACCAAATGATTGTAAATGATTTGGATATTTCAATATTAATCATTCAAACTTGAAATCCATTCCAAATCCAAAAAAATCCAGACTCAAATTCTAAATCCTAAGGCCCTGTCCTAAAGACCTTTTTTTAAAGATTTTTCAAACATCTCAAAACCCAGTCGAATGGCCTCTGATTCAGGGTCTATCACTTACAAAGTGATAAGACATGTCTCTAGAGGTTACCCTCCAATTTTAAGCCCATTATGAGGCCTCTAACCCCAGAATCTGAATTAAAAATCCAAAGGCTATAAAACCTTCAAATATTTACAGCCTATGCCACTGGACCTAACCCCTTGAAGATTTTTATCTTGGAGCCCTTATCAAAGCCTCCAATCACTTCCAGACTCTTGATTTTAACCCACTGAGCAGTAAACTGCATTTTTTAGAACCATTTTTTACCCTAGTTGACCAACGGGTCAAAATTGACCAAAATACGCCTATGGGAGGGCTCAAATAAGGATTTCAAACCAAACGACCTCTAAATTGAAAACAAACTCCTCCTGCGAGTTTCAAATGTCAAATCAAACCTGCTCAACCCATTCCCAGGACCTGAGTCAATCTAGTTGACCAAGTCAACACAATTGACCTAAGAGACCCTTAAGGGTCCAAATAGATGTTTTGACCCAAATGATCTCTCTAGGCCATGAAACCACTTCCATTGGTCTTGTAATGTCATTTCAAATCTGTTGAGCCCAAACCCAGACCCTGGGTCAACCTGGTTGACCAAGTCAACCCAGGTTGACCAAACAGGCCTTTAAGGGTTCAAATAGGGATTTTGATCAAATTGACCTCCCCAGACCTGGGGACCACCTGCAATGGTCTCCAAATATCTTTTCAAATTTTTCCAGCCCAAACTCACCCCTTGGGTCAACCTGGTTGACCCAGTCAACTTAGGTTGACCCATTAGCTCTTAAGGGGTCTAAGTGGGTTAAATTGACCCATTGGAGCTCTTCAACCCCTATTACCTACTCAAATTAATTCTTGGATAAGACTCAAATTTCACTTGACACTTGGTCAACTCAACCCAACTTGAGTTGACCAAGTCAACCCTCAATTCTTGGTCAAATCTTGATGGGATTTGCTCCTATTTCTCTTAGCCTTGACTTTTGACTTTTGACCCTTTACCAAACTATTCCAAATAACCCTCCATACTCCTCAAATCCTACATCATCAATTTTGACCTGGTTGACTGGTCAAACCAAGTCAACAAAGCCTTAAATCCCTCTTTGAAATGGTCAAACCCTCCTTTGATTTCAAACCTATTTCCTTTAGGCTTGGGAGCTTTCCCATTGACTGACCCTACTCCCCCATGCCACCTCAGCCTCCCTTGACCCGTTGACTGGTCAAAACAAGTAAAACTCAAGCCTAAGCCTTTTCAAGAAAGCATTATCACATGCTAAGCCCCTTTTCCTCCATTAGGGCTGCCTTAGGCCTACCCATTTATAGTCTAAAGCTCACTTGGAGCTCTCCTAACCAGGCTCAGGGCCTGGTTTAGCCTTAAACGGCAGTGGTCCCCCCCCCCCACTTGTCCCAAGTCCACCCAATGGAGGCAAGGCTTGTCCAGCCTTTGAGGCAACCTTCTAGCTGTTCCAGGGACATGTGGCACCATCTGGAGAGCTCATGAATCAATCCTAGCCATCCAATCCAGGTCGGGGTAAGTCTAGGTTCTGCACTGCATTAGTTAGGTTCGGACGACTGTGGTCCAGTGTCCAAAATAGATTTAGGATCTGGGGCAGGTCTTTGATTATAAGACCCCAAATTTCGGGAATATAGTCCCAAATTTCTAATAAAATACTCAACTCTAATTAAAGCTTCATTTCAATCCTAAAACATAAAGCCCAACACTTAGATTAAGTTGGGACACTTCCGGATGGTTCTGGAATCTCAAAGTGTCCCCTACCTCTCCTCCTTTAACTCCGTTAATAACTGCTCAATTTTGATCCATTCCCTGTTGAATTTCCAAAATTCACTTCTCTTTTTGATATCACTCCTAGAAATTCTAACAAAATTCTACCACCATTTTAATCGGGAGTTTTCATAGGAGATTCTATCCACCTACGATATAATTAACTACGAGGGCTTGCGCTCGTAGGAGATTTGGAACCACACACACACCTGATTTTAAAATTGATTTTTCCAAAAACTCATTAGGTTTCTTTGGGAGAAATAGAAGAATGATTGCTGTTATTACATTAGGAAGATTGTCATTGAATGATGTTATCCCCCTACGGGGAGATACATCCTTCTTTGATAAAACTATTGGATGTTAATTCGACAGTCATGTTCGTTAAATGTCATAATCGGATGATTAGTTAAATTTCACTATGTTCTCTTGGGGATGTATGAAATTTTTCTTTAGAATCCGATCATGACATTTAAAATGTGTCATATAATTCTAGGCCTGAACACCGCTATGAAATTCTATTTTCATCCCCTGAGGTGATATAACTTTACTAGTGGGTCGATTCGACTTTAGAATTATAATTGAATCTTAATTTTAAAATTCCCAAAGAAAACTAATATTTTCAAAATCCGTTTTCAAAATTCCACCAACAAAAAATGGCACGCCCGGTGGGACCAAATTTCTCTTCCCATCTTTAATAGTGGCAGAATTTCGTTTCATCGGTAGTTTCAACTATCATTTCTTCCGTTGGTCCCTCTACCCATTTCTTCCTTGGGTGAGTGTGGCCAACATCTAAAATAAAATAAATATTAAAAGAGAGGTTGTACCTCCAAAATTGGTTTTATCTAGGTTTTCATTCTGATTTTGACCTTTTGCCTCGGCCCAGGCTGTGAGGCGACAGTGTCAAATCAGATCCTTGGATATCCTTTTCAATCTTATGGATTTATGGTCAATGAATTTCCCATTCAACATATAAATCCTTAAAATTAAAAAGAATTAAAAAAAAAATTTTGATTTCGGACATCTCAAAGTACTTTAGTCTTAACCCCCTCACTTCCCCTTTGACCTCCAGGGGTGGGGAGGGTTAGACTATTCCTTTTACCTGGGTTCTCTCAGAATTCCATAAGCCTTCGGGCAAGGGGAAACTCTGTCCGTTGTGTTTTGGGAGTCTGTGAGAAAACCCACCTTAAACCCTCCAAGATTCAAAATTTCTTCAAAAAAAAAAATTTTCCTTAAACTCTAAGTTGTCATATGTTACCCCATACGATCTCCTTGTGGGCTAACATATGTCAAATTTTTTTTAGAAAACCTTTTGGCATGTACTTAGTCTTTTTACCCTACTGGCATGTGTTAAGCAATATCTTTCGCTGCTCGACATGTGTTGGAGGGTTGAAATTTTCTTACAAGCCTTAATTTTCAAAAAAGAAATTATTTCTTCTGTCTCCCTTTTAAAGAAAATCTAATTTCAATCCTCTCTTTAACTTTCAGAAAATCCCAAATGGCTGGCCAATTGATTTTCTCTTTCAACCGAGAGTTGTCCTCAACTGTTAATGACCAAGGAAGCACTATCATTTTTGGAATGGGATTCAGTACTCTTGAGCTTTCCATGGATGGACACCAGATTGTTAGTTTGGATGCCAGTAAGGAAATTCCCCCAGTGGTTGAGTTGATTGTGGGATCTGCACCCACCTTGCCAGTAGTTAGCGATGACCAGAAACAGTCTGAGCCAGTTGTTGAGCCTCCCACTGAAGTCAAATCTATTTTTGAGGAAGGGTCTAGTTCTGGACTTAGCTTCGCCACTAAGAATCAGAAGAAAAACTATTTGAGGAGACTTAGAAAGAAGATCTCTAAGGCTAAGAGAGTTGTACCCTTTAAGACCTTAGCTCAAGTAGAGCCTGAGGTTGCTGAGGAGCTACCTATTCCTGCTTCCTCTCCCCTCCTAAAGGGGAGTCGCTTCTACCCCCTTGCTTCTGCTCAAGGGGAGGAGAGGGTAGCTAGGATAGCCCGTTCCCCACCATGCCCGGTCGACTACTCGACTAAGAAGACTCAGAAACATCTTCAGAGGACAAGGACTTTAAGAAACATAATTCATACCTGCGCTGCACAGTCGGGACAAACTAAGGAGGAGTATGTAAAACAATTGAAGGGAGTGATCTCACATCGCTTCCAAAAAGAAGTGTTGAAGGAAGAAGTGTCAGAGGCAAAGAATTTGACCCCACAATTCGTCAGGAAGAATAAGAAGTATGTTAGACAGCCTGCTACTTCAGTGCTGGTTGATGGATATCATTGGGTGCCACGCCCTTCGTCCTCTCAAACGGAGGGTATCGTGTTGACTGGGTCCGAGAGAGGCCACCATTCTACTGGTAGACCCTCGGTACCCCCTTCTAAACCTGTGAAGTTGGCCTCAGTGATTGTTAAGCCAAAAGGGGTTGAGATCAAAAATCTGTAGATGTTAAAGGGAAAAGACCCAAATCTCCTGAAAAGAAATATGTGCCAAAGAGAACTAAGTTGGAGAATCTGCCACCACCTCCTAGAACTTCTAAGTTCATTTTGCAGCTCCAACGAGTTCCAGTCAACCCTACTCCAGTTTCAGTTGACTTAATGGATGTCCAGACTAGTACCCCGGTTGTTGTAGTTGACAGTCCTACCATAGCCAGTCTAGCTCAAGATCCAATAGTCACCACCCCTGTTGCCCCAGTTGATGATCCCCAAGGTCCAAGTGTCATTCCTAGGCTCCCTAGTCAGGTGTCTGAGGACCTTACCTTGCCAGATGTAGGAGCTATCACTTTACAAGCTCCTACTTCTCCCCCTGAGGTATGTGTCCCTCTCCCCGTAGAGGATGCCACTCTTCTGACTACCAGTTCTGGGATAGTCGAAGAGGACAAAATTGACCAGGATCTAGAAATGGAAGATGAACCGGTTACAAAGTCTCAACCAGATCCTAATCCAAAACTTATAGAAATTATTGCCCTCCTGGATTCTGAAGAATTATTTGATATGGCTGAGTACAAAGGATACTTGCCCCTCGATCCTAAGTCAATTGGGGATAGACCAGTCGAGGAGGTGGTTCAAGAGATAAGAAACATTTTGTTGAATAAAGAGGGAAGGGCCTCTTTTTAACCCTGATCTGGATGATCTCCTTGGAGACGAAGATGATTATGTTGGTAGTATTCATATGGTTGAGACTAGGGGATCTAATAAAGAAGTTGAGCTAGAGATGACGAATCACATGCTGTTGAGTCAGATTCAGATGAGTCTGTAAAGGCCAGGGATGAAGAGCACATAAAAAACTTGGAGACTCGGCTCTCAAGTACGATGTCACAAGTCAGGGAAATGCAAGAGAAGTTTGATAAGTCGCAGCAAGAGTCTCTCAAAATCCAGCAGTCAGCTCGAGAGCTCACAGAAAAGGCTAAACGGGCAGAATTTAGTTCCAAACCTCTCGAGTCACCACCTGTGACCCTTCCTTGTCCAGTAGAAGCACCTCCAGTTTACCCCACAGTTTCCACCAGTCCTCTGATTCTGCCTCAGAAGGACATTAAGCAACTAATTGAGGACCAGGTAAGGGAGGCCTTAGCCCTTTCGCAAGGAACCGTGTCTATTCCAAAGGGTAGACCTTACCCCGAAGAATATGACTTAGTTCCTTACCTAAAGGGCTTTGTGCCACCAACTTTTAAAGTTTTCACCGGAATTGAAAATCCGAGACAGTATCTGGCCCACATCCGAGCAAGCTGTTGTAATGCAGGAGGGTCAGATGCTCTACTATTTCACCAATTTGTAAGTAGTCTATCCGGCATTGCTTTTGAATGGTACGCCGATCTGCCCAACGATTCAGTAAGAACCTTTAGCGAGCTAGAAAATCTCTTTCTTAAGAGATTTTCTGGGGCGCAACAACGCACCACCGTGGGCGATCTTGTGGTTGAAAAGCAAAAGCCGGGGGAGTCTCTGGTTGAGTACATCTTGAGGTGGCGAAACCTCTCGATGAAGTGTGAACCCCAGTTGCAAGAGCAACACGCTGTGGAGATTCTTTAAAGAATATCCACGGCCCTGTTACTTTTCTCCTGAAGGGTTTCACTATTAAAACTTTTGAAAAACTTCTTAATAAGGCTAGCAATTTGCAGGAAGAGGCTCCCAGGATGCCATTCTTACGAGAGCAGTCTGAAGATAAGAAGGGTCCTAAATTGGTGAAAACTTTTGAAAAGAAAGCTGTGGTCTCAGCGATAGATAAAAGAAAGAGGCCAATGGTTAGTCAGCCTAGCACTCCACCTCCACCACAGCCACCTCAGAAGCAGCCCTTTCAGATAGTTCCTCAGTATACTAGAGATCCCACCTTCATCCCTTTTAAAGAGAGATTGGCAAAATCTTATCCATTTAAAAGGGAATCAGTTAAGAAGATCTTCAAGAGCTTGTTAAAGAAACCTGATTTCAGTTGCCAGAGGCTAGGAGACCCGAGGATGAGAGTAAGAAAGGCGATCCCAAGTATTGTCCATACCATCGGATGCTTAGTCACCCACTTGAGGACTGTGTTGTGTTCAAAGATTGGCTTGAGAGGAACTACACTCAAGGTAACATTATAATTCCTAAAGAATACTTGGTCGATTCAAAAAAGGCTTCAGTTAAATCTATCTCAGGTAATCTCCCTAATTCTTCTCTTCCTATTGAAGATGGTTGGGACATTGCTTTGTCCCAGGCATTTAAAAAGTCGATTAACAAGTCTTTTCGTCTTTCTCAACAGCTGACTACGATAGCCCAGGCCCCGGTGTGGAAGGTTGACCTGGACGCTTCGCAGAAGGATGTTGAGCCACTTCCCTCTCCAGTAGTCGTAGGAACTACTGAGAAAAATGTAAAAGAAAAGAAAGATGATTTTGTAGAGAGGAAGTGTGTGGATGAGAGATGTATTAAAATGGCGGATGGTGGTGTTAAAACCCTTTCCCCTCTTTTGTTATCTGACTTTTACTTTACCCCATCAAAGGCGAAGGGTCAAAAGATGAATAAAAAACATCCTTCTACTTCTGTCTTGATGATTGGCCATGAATCTCAAATGCAGATTGATGACTCTCCTGTTTTAAATTAAACTCCTAATGAAATAAATCTTGATGTTAATCAAACCGACCTTCCTGAATCGACTACTCAAGAAGATGTCGAATGTGAAGCCTTATCAGAAAGTGATTTCCCCCTATTTGATTTTCAGGGAAGTCCTATCGAGATAGAGTTTTCAGATTCTGACTCTCTTTCGGGAAACGACAATCCAATGCTTACGGTGAGTGTAGACACCGCTCTAGTTTGCCCGCCCGAGGATATCGAGCAGGTGCAACTCCGTGGCGGTAAAGTCTTACCTCCTAGGTTGCCCACTCAGGACAAAGGCAAGCAATTCTCGTTCGAAGATCTAAATCCAGATTCCCCTCAACAACCAGAATTTCCTTTAATTCCTCTGGGTTTCGAGTCTGTCATTCCTAAGGTTGATTACAACGTTCTAGCCCACCTTAGGAAGTTGCCAGCAAAATTAAGTATTTACGACGCCCTCCTTCTCTCCAAAGAAATGAGGGAGTCTTTAATTAAAGCACTTCTCGACCCTAAGATTTATTTAACACAGTTGGCTGCAACTTCAGAAGGTGAGGCTCTCTACTTCAAAGAGGTCCCCGGGGTTACCTTCTCTGACGAAGACTTACTCTTGGGAACTGCTGACCACAACCGCCCCCTCTACATTACCGTAGATGTGGAAATTTCAAGTTATCAAGAGTCGTTATTGATCCGGGTGCATCGGTCAACGTGATGAACATAAAGACCCTTGCTTATCTCAGAGTTGATACTAGCAAGCTTTCAACCGACAGGTTGGTGCTTCGTGGGTTCAACGAGAAGGGCGAAAGAGCTTTAGGTTTAATCACTTTACTCCTAGAAATAGGAGGGTTAAAAACTGAAGCTAAATTCCATATAATTGATTCGACCACGTCCTTTAACGCTCTTCTAGGTAGACCTTGGATTCACGAATATAGAATGGTTCCATCTACCCTGCACCAATGCGTTAAGTATCAACGAGACGGCATTGAACATGTGATTAGGGGTGATTTGCAACCATTTTCAATTCAAGAAATTGGGATTTACGAAGATGCTGCATATTTCATACCAAAAGGGTCCTCGTCCCGTTCTAAATTGGAGATCAAAATTGAGGAGAAAATGGTTGGGCAAAACTTCGACCAAAAGAAAGAAAAAGATAAAAATATCAATCAAGAAACGACACGATCGAGTAGTGAAGACGACTCTGATGTCGTTGTCCTTAGGCCTCCAAGCACATTACCTCAAAGAGGTGGGAGGATGACTTTAAGGGCACGAGGTCGAGGCCGTGCTTCATTAGATAGGAGAGCAGCACCTGTGTATATTGATTTGGAATCAGACTCTGATGGGGGACTAGAAAATCAAGGTGCTGCCCTCTCTCTCGATTATCAGAACATAAATACTCCTCCAAAATTTGATCTCACCTTAGACCAGGACAGTGACCCTGAGGTAGATATCTCAAAAGTTAAAAGTGACGAGCCTGAATTAACAATGTATGAAAAGCTCACTAGAAGGATTGAGGCCCTTTCTCTGACCCCACTGTCGGCAGGCAGGGTTGTAGGGTTAGAAGTCAAAGTGGCCCCCAACTTGGATGGTGAAGTTAAGAAAGTCCAGAAATTCTTCCCTGGCTCCTCCTCCGCAAGGGACGAAGGTGATGTAACCCTTGAGGAGACAGATTTCAATGAATTAATGGAATTACCTTTCGGCTACTTCCCTATTTGTGTAAAAAATACTTTTTCTAAGGGTTCTATACCATTCCGATAGACTAAGGGTCAAGCTAGGTACCACGAGAATATTTGGCGAATAAAGATAAATAAAAATACAACAAGTGGTATTGGCTTTGGAACCGTTAGTTCATTTGATGATGATGAGTATTTTCTAATGATAACTTACCATCTTGATTCTCCAAATGTCCCTACAGACCCCTTCTGTCCTCTAGATAGGCTATGTTTGGAGACTTTAGACGATCCCGATGATCTTCAAGTTCGGGATGCACCCCCTTAGTTTGAAGAGGAAATTAAATCTACAGTCGATGAGTTGAGAGAAATTAACCTGGGAACCGATGATGACCCCCGTCCAATCTTTATAAGTGCTCTACTGAGCGAGAGTGAAACCCAAGATTTAATTTGATTGTTGTCCGAGTTCAGGGATTGCTTTTCCTGGACATACGACGAAATGCCAGGTTTACCTGCTGAGGTAGCGGTTCACAAACTTGGGGTTCGGCATGATGCCATTCCTGTTAAACAAGCTCCTCGACGCATGCGCTTAGAGATCGAGCAACAAGTCGTTTCTGAAGTTAAGAAATTGGTAGAAGCCAGATTCATTCGAGAGGAACAATATCCCTCTTGGGTGGCCAGCGTCGTGCCAGTTCGAAAGAAAAATGGTCAAATTAGGATCTGTGTCGACTATAGGGATCTGAATAAGGCATGTCCTAAAGACGAGTTCCCTCTACCAATACCAGAACTCATGGTGGACATTGCCTCCTCACATGCCATTTTCTCATTCATGGATGGCTCGTCGAGTTATAACCAAATCAAGATGGCCCCAGAAGATGAGAGAAATACTGCATTCAGAACCCCTATTGGAATCTTTTGTTATAAGGTGATGCCATTTGGCTTAAAGAATGCCGGAGCAACCTACCAACGGGCCATGACCCGTATCTTTGACGACTTAATTCATAATCAAGTTGAATGCTATATTGATGATTTAGTTGTCAAGAGCAAGGTCAAAGAGGCTCACCTGTATGACTTAAGAGTTGTTTTTGAACGGTTGCGCCGCTACGATTTGAAAATGAACCCCTTGAAGTGCGCCTTTGGCTTCACCTCAAGAAAATTTTTAGGATTCGTAGTGAGACACCGCGGGATCGAGATCGACCCTGCTAAAATTGAAGCCATCTTAAATATGCCATCTCCTAAGAGCCTTACTCAGTTAAGGTCTCTACAAGGTATATTGGCGTATATAAGGAGGTTTATTTCTAATCTTTCCGGGAGATGTCAACCCTTTTCTGTCCTTGCGAAAAAAGACGCTAAATTCGTATGGGATGAGAAGTGCCAAAATGCTTTCGATGACATTAAACAATACCTTTCTAATCCGCCAGTTCTGGCAGCCCCAATTCCGGGAAAGCCGTTAATTCTCTACACCGCAGCCTTGGATGAGTCTTTAGGCGCCCTGTTGGCTCAAGTCAACGACGAAGGGAAGGAGAATGCTCTCTATTACCTTAGTCGAAGACTTCTTCCTACTGAAATTCGATACCCGTCAATTGAGAAGCACTGTCTTGCTTTGGTTTTTGCAGCTCAGAAACTGAGGCACTACATGCTCTCCCATTCAATCAGTTTAATTTCAAGAGTTAATCCTTTGCAATATCTTATGACCCGACCTACGTTGTCAGGACGTTTAGCTCGTTGGTCTATGATATTACTGCAATTTGAGATTACTTTCACTCCTCTTCGTGCTATGAAAGGACAGGTCGTTGCCGATTTTCTGGCAGCACACCCGCTGCCGGCAGATTCTCCTCCGAACAATGATCTACCCGACGAACAAATCATGAGTCTGAGGGAATCTGACGAGGCTGTCTGGGAATTATATTTTGATGGAGCAGCATCCTCTCATAGGAATGCAACCCAAAAATCTGTAATTCCTGGAAAGGCTGGAGTCAGTTTAATTTTTATAACACCAGAAAAAGGAATGATGCACTTTTCCTATCATTTATTAGAGCCCTGTACAAATAACGAAGCTGAATACGAAGCTCTGATAACCGGTTTGGAACTTGCAATTCTAATGGAAATTAAAGAGATTAAGATCTTTGGAGATTCCAAGTTGGTGATCAACCAAGTGGCCGGAACTTATAAAGTCTTGAATCCTAATCTCCTAAGATACCACCAGTACACACTTGACTTGTTGGAACAAATTCCTACCGCCACTTTATATAGGGTTCCCCGTGGAAGCAATTCTGCGGCAGATGCCTTAGCAAAACTTGCAAAGGAATTTGCATGTCCTGAGGAGGATTCCATCCCTATAGAGATTCAGGGTCGTAAAGCCCTCTCTCTTATACATTTGGAACACATTAGTAAGACTCCCCTTCAGATCCTTTCTGCCTCTTCGACAACCTACGAAGAAGGCGATTGGAGACGACCCTTAATCGACTACCTTAAAGAAGGGAAGCTTCCCCAGGATAAATCACTCTCCAACCAGATTAAGAAACGTGCCCTATCTTATGCACTTGTTAATAATTTGTTATACCGTCGGTCCTTCGATCACATGTCGCTGCGCTATTTGGACCAGCGAGAAGCCTGAAAATTGTTAATGAGATTCATTCAGGACTATACAGTGCACATCAATCGGGTCCAAAAATGAAATTGAAGATTAAAAGACTTGGATACTACTGGCCTACAATGATTGACGATTGCATGAATACTGCAAAGCACTGTCATCAATGCCAGGTCCATGGTGTGGTTTTACATCAGCCGCCTAATGTGTTACACCCTACGATAGCCTCGTGACCCTTCGAGAGTTGGGGCACAGATATCATTGGGCCGATTGACCCTCCCTCCGCGAGAGGTCATCGTTTCATATTAGCAGCAACTGACTACTTTTCAAAGTGGGCGAAAGCAATTTCCCTACGCAACGTAACATCACACCATGTCTTAAAGTTCTTTCGTGACCATATCGTATATTGATTCGGCGTACCCCGCAGAATCATATCCGATAATGGGTCCGCATTCAAGTCTACAAAAATCAACAATTTTGTAAGGCAACATAACATTGATTGGAGATACTCGACGATCTATTACCCTCGGGCAAATGGATTGGCCGAGGCCTTCCTCAAAACCTTGATGCAAATTGTTAAAAAGACCCTTGATGATAACAAACGACAGTGGGATGAGCGGTTGGTGGAAGCTTTGTGGGCTTATCGTACCACTTATAGAACCCCGACCCAATCCACCCCGTTTGCACTAGTGTATGGATCTGAGGCCGTTTTACCCTTGGAAATACAAATCTCTTCGCTCAGGATTGCAGTTCAGAATCAAATCACAAACGAACAAAATGCAAAACTGCGGTTGGAAGAACTCGAAGGCCTTGAAGAGCGACGTCTCCAAGCTCAACAAAGTTTAGAGTTATATAAGTCCCGTATGGTTCAAGCCCATGATAAACTAGTGCGACCTAGGACCTTCCAAGCAGGAGACTTGGTGTTGGTCCTTCGGAGGCCTATCTTAGCCCATCGAAAGTTGGGAGGCAAATTTGAACCTACGTGGGAAGGACCCTTCGTTATAGAGACTGTCTACGAAGGAGGCTCGTATTAGTTAGTAGATTGTAAAGGAAACCACCCAATGCTACCTGTCAATGGGCGTTCCTTAAGAAATATTATGCTTGATGTTGCTCATTTTATCAATTAATAAAATCTTTCTTCTTGATTCGCAACCCGGTTCTCTTCTTTTTAAATTCTTTTACTTTTTAAGGTTCTTCGCCTTCTTCTTAGGGTCGGATCGTTCCCTCCCTTAGGATCACACCTGCTAGTGGTGGAGTACGCCCTCCGTGGCACCACCCTGGCATTTGACTTGGGGATTAGTGGTGGAGTACGCCCTTCGTGGCACCATCCTGATTCACACTCGCTAGTGGTGGAGTACGCCCTTTGTGACACCATCCTAGTTTGCCAGTTGATCCGTCTACTAGGAGTAAGTCTTCTATCAGCATCCTGTAGACCTAAGGTTGGGTGATGCCCTTCCTTAGACCCAAAGTTAGGTATTCCCTACTTTGGTTTCCAGTTAATCTGCCTATTTGGAGTAAGTCTTCTATCAGCATCCTATAGGCCTAAGGTTGGGTGATGCCCTTCCTTAGACCCAAGGCTAGGTATTCCCTACCTTGGTTTCCAGTTGATCCATCTACTAGGAGTAAGTCTTCTATCAGCATCCTGTAGACCTGAGGTTGGGTAATGCCCTTCCTTAGACCCAAAGTTAGGTATTCCCTACTTTGGTTTCCAGTTAATTTGCCTATTTGGAGTAAGTCTTCTATCAGCATCCTATAGGCCTAAGGTTGGGTGATGCCCTTCCTTAGACCCAAGGCTAGGTATTCCCTACCTTGGTTTCCAGTTGATCCGTCTACTAGGAGTAAGTCTTCTATCAGCATCCTATGGACCTAAGGTTGGGTGATGCCCTTCCTTAGACCCAAAGCTAGGTATTCCCAACTTTGGTTTTCAGTTCTCTTGCCTATTTGGAGTAAGTCTTCTATCAGCATCCTATTGGCCTAAGGTTGGTTGATTCCCTTCCTTAGACCCAAGGTTAGGTATTCCCTACCTTGTTTTCTCCAGTTTCTTTGTCTAATAGGTGTAAGCCTTCTATTAGCACCCTGTAAGCCTAAGGTTGGGAGATGCTCCCCCTTTCACTTTTAAGATTCTACTTCTATTCGGTCAACGCCAATGTGTGCAGTAGAAGTTCCTTCTACCACACACATTGGGGGTCCATTTGTTGACCTCATTTTTGTATGAGGTCACTAAGGCCCTTGCAAACTCCATATCAACCCTAGATCCTAGGATCCACTCTAGACCTTAGGATTCTTCCTAATCAGCCTAGACCCTAGGATTCTCCTAGATCCAGACTTTAGGTTCTATTCTAGAGCTTAGGATCCTTCTAGACTTAGGACCTTAGGGTCTATTCTAGATCCTAGGATTCTTTCATATTCTAGGCCCTAAGACCTTTCTAGATTCCAAACCTAAGGCCTATCTAGATCCCAGAACCCTTCTAGATCCTAGATCTTAGAATCCCTCTAGATTCTAGGACCAATCCGGATTCAAATCAAACCATACTTTTGATCAATTCAAATCCCAGATCAATTCAAGCTTCAGATCCATTCAAACCTTCACTCAGTCCAATTGAGAATTCAAACTTCAATCTAGACTTTGATCCTACCTTTGATCTAAGCTTTGACCCCATCCAATCACTAATAATCACCACATGATTGTAAATGATTTGGATATTTCAATATTAATCATTCAAACTTGAAATCCATTCCAAATCCAAAAAAATCCAGACTCAAATTCTAAATCCTAAGGCCCTATCCTAAAGACCTTTTTTAAAGATTTTTCAAACATATCAAAACCTAGTCAAATGGCCTTTGATTCAGGGTCTATCACTCACAAACTGATAAGACATGTCTCTAGAGGTTACCCTCCAATTTTGAGCCCATTCTGAGGCCTCTAACCCCAGAATCTGAATTAAAAATCCAAAGGCTATAAAACCTTCAAATATTTACAGCCTATGCCACTGGACCTAACCCCTTGAAGATTTTCATCTTGGAGCCCTTATCAAAGCCTCCAATCACTTCCAGACTCTTGATTTTAACCCACTGAGCAGTAAACTGTATTTTTCAGAACCATTTTTGACCCTAGTTGACCAATGGGTCAAAATTGACCAAAATACCTCTATGGGAGGGCTCAAATAGGGATTTCAAACCAAATGACCTTCAAATTGAAAACAAACTCCTCCTGCGAGTTTCAAATGTCAAATCAAACCTGCTCAACCCATTCCCAGGACCTGGGTCAATCTGGTTGACCAAGTCAACACAGTTGATTTAAGAGACCCTTAAGGGTCCAAATAGATGTTTTGACCCAAATGACCTCTCTAGGCCATGAAACCACTTCCATTGGTCTTGAAGTGTCATTTCAAATCTGTTAAGCCCAAACCCAGACCCTGGGTCAACCTGGTTGACCAAGTCAACCTAGGTTGACCAAACATGCCTTTAAGGGTTCAAATAAAAATTTTGATCAAATTGACCTCCCCAGACCTGGGGACCACCTGCAATGGTCTCCAAATATCTTTTCAAATTTGTCCAGCCCAAACTCACCCCTTGGGTCAACCTGGTTGACCCAGTCAACTTAGGTTGACCCATTAGCTCTTAAGGGGTCTAAGTGGGTTAAATTGACCCATTTGAGCTCTTCAACCCCTATTACCTTCTCAAATTAATTCTTGGATAAGACTCAAATTTCACTTGACACTTGGTCAACTCAACCCAACTTGAGTTGACCAAGTCAACCCTCAATTCTTGGTCAAATCTTGATGGGATTTGCTCTTATTTCTCTTAGCCTTGACTTTTGACTTTTTACCCTTTACTAAACTATTCCAAATAACCCTCCATACTCCTCAAATCCTACATCATCAATTTTGACCTGGTTGACTGGTCAAACCAAGTCAACAAAGCCTTAAATCCCTCTTTGAAATGGTCAAACCCTCTCCTTTGATTTCAAACCTATTTCCTTTAGGCTTGGGAGCTTTCCCATTGACTGACTCTACTCCCCCATGCCACCTCAGCCTCCCTTGACCCGTTGACTGGTCAAAACAAGTCAAACTCAAGCCTAAGCCTTTTCAAGAAAGCATTATCACATGCTAAGCCCCTTTTCCTCCATTAGGGCTGCCTTAGGCCGACCCATTTATAGTCTAAAGCTCACTTGGAGCTCTCCTAACCAGGCTCAGGGCCTGGTTTAGCCTTAAACGGCAGTGGTCCCCCCCCCCCCCCCCCCCCCCACTTGTCCCAAGTCCACCCAATGGAGGCAAGGCTTGTCCAGCCTTTGAGGCAGCCTTCTAGCTGTTCCAGGGACATGTGGCACCATCTGGAGAGCTCATGAATCTATCCCAGCCATCCAATCCAGGCCGGGGTAAGTCCAGGTTCTGCACTGCATTAGTTAGGTTCGGACGACTGTGGTCCAGTGTCCAAAATAGATTTAGGATCCAGGGCAGGTCTTTGATTATAAGACCCCAAATTTCGGGAATATAGTCCCAAATTTTTAATAAAATACTCAACTCTAATTAAAGCTTCATTTCAATCCTAAAACATAAAGCTCAACACTTAGATTAAGTTGGGACACTTCCGGATGGTTCTGGAATCTCAAAGTGTCCCCTACCTCTCCTCCTTTAACTCCGTTAATAACTGCTCAATTTTGATCCATTCCCTGTTGAGTTTCCAAAATTCACTTCTCTTTTTGATATCACTCCTAGAAATTCTAACAAAATTCTGCCACCATTTTAATCGGGAGTTTTCGTAGGAGATTCTATCCACCTACGATATAATTAACTACGAGGGCTTGCGCTCGTAGGAGATTTGGAACCACACACACACCTGATTTTAAAATTGATTTTTCCAAAAACTTATTAGGTTTCTTTGGGAGAAAGAGAAGAATGATTGCCGTTATTACATTAGGAAGATTGTCATTGAATGATGTTATCCCCCTACGGGGAGATACATCCTTCTTTGATAAAACTATTGGATGTTAATTCGACAGTCATGTTCGTTAAATATCATAATCGGATGATTAGTTAAATTTCACTATGTTCTCTTGGGGATGTATGAAATTTTTTTTTAGAATCCGATCATGACATTTAAAATGTGTCATATAATTCTAGGCCTGAACACCGCTATGAAATTCTATTTTCATCCCCCGGGGTGATATAACTTTTCTAGTGGGTCGATTCAACTTTAGAATTATAATTGAATCTTAATTTTAAAATTCCCAAAGAAAACTAATATTTTTAAAATCCGTTTTCAAAATTCCACCAACAATCTTAACAAAAAAGAGTCTTAACACTGAATTATTTCTTCTGAGGAGATGTAGTAAATTTCTCAATTAATATTTTGAGTTTATCTTATAAGTCGTTTAGTTCTTGCCTAATATCCTTTGTAACTTCACTTGAAAAAATAGCAAGGTGACTAGAGATGAAATCAAAGTGGCTCAAATTAATATTTCTAAGTTCTCTAAACAAAAGCTAATAGAATCTCTTAGTAGTCTTCATCTTCTCAAGCTCAAGTCATCTTGAATAGCGAGTATCATTCTCTTCGTTATATAAAATTATTTAAGTAGACTCTCAAGTCTACTAGCTCAATGGAACTAAAAAAATTAACTTAACATTTTGTGACTTTTAAATTGATATCTCACAAGATTGTTTTAGTCTCAAATCAATGTTGTTTTCTTTAGTAGGCTCGTCATGCTTGACTTCCTTCTCTAGTCCCTTTGAACTAGTGTCAACTTCAACATATTCACCACTTTCTCCAATTAATACCCTCAAGTAACTTAGAACTTGTTCCTTATAATACTCAATGTAGTTATAGCATCTCTAAGAAGCTTCTTTATCAATTCATCTATGATGGAATTAATATCCTTTTTGGGGAGAGTTGATTGAAGACCATCACTCTTGTGGCTTCTACGGTCAACATAGGTTTCGTTTGACATATCTTTTTTACTGTTTTCTAAAGCAATTTTTCAGTGCAAAAATTTCTAAAAAAGTTGCTTTGGAAAGTGATAAGAAAGTTGCCTCAAACTAAGCCTTAGTTTGATAATTTAAAAAAAAAAAAAAAAACTTTATCATGCTTTTCATGTGGTTTAGATTTTTTTATCATCTTCAATGGCACAAATGAAAATAATCATCAATGTATTTAGGCTTCATTTGGGCCGCTTTCTTAATGCTTTATAAAAAACATTTTTAGTACAAAAATTCTCAGTTCAAACAATTATTGCATTAAAAAGCTACTTCAAAATAGTAAAAAAAAAACCGTCCCAAGCCTTAAGCTTTTCTTGTTCCATGAAGCTCTCTAACATCATACAAAAACCCCTTTGTTTGTATTTTTTTCATATTTTCAAATTAAAAAAAATAAAGTTAGGTCTTAAAAAAAAGTTAAAAGATTTTTATAAAATCAATAAATTTGCTGACTATTTGTCATATTAAGAGAATTGTAAATAACATGCCAAGATCAAGATCAACCAAATCTAATTAAGGAAGGTGATTAATTATATTCTCCTAATAAAAATGCTTGTTATATTTATTATATTCTCAATGGTTATATAGACTTTGATTTTATATTAATCATTATAATTAATTCTCCTAATCATATTTTTATATTTTAAATATTTGCAATTACATTCAAAACTCATATAATATAATGAATGAAGTCATATTCTGCCCAAAGAAAATTAATGAGTGTTGATTTGTCAAGTTGGAAACAGCATCTAACAAACTCCTCAAAATTCCTAAATGATAAGTTAACATTTTGTCGTTTCTTTTGGTAGTGATTTGGCTTCCTCCATTAAATTATTCAACCATTTAAGTATTGGATGTGATTGAAGTTATTTGAAATTATAGGGACCTAATTGAAAAAAAAATGAAATTAATAAGAAAAACATCTTAAAATATTCTAATACATTTTATATTAGAATGGGATAGAGTTAAATTATTAGATAAACACAACTAAATCATTAGATATTTAAAAAATATTATAAATGTTTAAAAGTTTGATTACACTATTTAGTATTTTAGTTGCATTTCTATAATAATTTAATTATATTGATAAATAATAGATGATGCGTTAAGTTGGATATGTATCGTAAAAATAGCCACATCTTGATATGAAATATATCTGAATAATACATATATTTATAGAATTAAATTGAAAATAGGGCAACCTATAAGGTTTTAAGATTTATTTACCTAATAATATTATTTTTTTATTTATTTGATTTATGTTTCTTATTTCCAAGAATGGAGAGAAAGGGAGGTAGTGGATGCTCAACCCTATAATAAATTATATTGGATTGAAAGTTTTATGTAAATGCTTAAATTATTGATTGTTTCTTTCCAAAACTTTTTCTTCGATTCACTGCTCATTGGTATTTTTCGAGTTTTTGAGTGATTTATTTTATGAAAAATCTATTTTAATTAAAATTAATGTTGATCTTGATTATAATAGAGTATCTACAAGGTGATGTACTATTTTAATAGTTATTGAATGCAAATTTTAAACTAGTATTGGTTAAGTTATGATATTGATCAATCGTACAAATTAAGGCTTCATTTGGACAGCTTTCTTCTGCTTCTTAAAACAGCTTTTTAGTACAAAAATTAAAATTTTTTCAATAGAAAGCACCTTTAAGAAGCAGTAAGAAAGTTGTACCAAACAAAACCTAACTTGCCACAATTGGATCCGCTAGTATACCATACAATTCTCTAAAAAACATAAACATATTGCTACAAACCTATCTTAACCTCTATGGTAACTTTAAATAATAATCAATTTCAATGATTAGAACAAAGGGATCTCCAATGATACATGGGAATTCACATACACATGCCTATCCTATGATCCATCATAGTATTTCAAACAAGATAGATATTCTTCCCCTTTCTTTTAAGTTAATCTTCTAAGCTTTTAATTGGTAGCCAGTCAATCAAGATTTTTCAAGTATATATTGAAAATACACAACAGCATTAAAGCTCAATAAATAAATAAAAGTATGTTAACAACAAAATAATGATAAATAGTTTGGCTGCATCTAATCGCTAGAGGAGGGATTTAGCTCACGCGAAGAAAGAAAGAAAAAACAAAAAAAAATGATTTCCTGCAAAAAAATATGAAAAGGGAGAAGAAAGAAAATTTTAGTTTTGTAGGACTGTGCTATACTTCGTCATAGTCATCCTCCTCTTCCTTACCCCTTATCTTCAAAATGCACTCGAAGAATTTAACCCACAAAATAGCACTAGCAAAAAAATTCCCAAATAACCTTTACAATATCACTTTTATATTCTTATGAAGTTTTCTTTCCCAATTTTGTTTCCTGAAATACTCAAATGGGGCTAGCACCCTAACTATCTTCTCTGAATTAAGACAAAAATTCTCTAAAAAAAGTAGATGGCATATAATGTTGCATTGCACACTAGTTTGTTGGAACCATATTGAATGTCAAAGTCATTTGTTTCTTATATTAGTTATGATTATCAGTTGCTGTGAAAAATTTATTATCCATTACATTAAAATGCTCTCAATCCCTTTTGTTATCACTCTGATTCACATTTATGCAGAGATTGCATAGCTTATATACTTAAACAAAAATTTAAGCTCATTGCTACCCAACACATATATCTAAAAAATAACTAATATGCCTCAAAATTTCTCATAGGCATCAGTCAACAGCCAAACCTACTTTACAATTTTTGGAAGAATACTATGGAATGTTGTGAATGAAAATTATATGTCAAAATTGTTCATATTCTACTAGGCGAGCAATGTTTTCCTCACCATTTTCTTATTAGGTGGTTGATAACTCTCAATTATTTTTTTTATAATGTATGATATGCCGAACTCATAGTTCATTTACTTATCGAAGAACTCCCAACTTACTAATTATATTTGTCCAGGTTATCCAAAGTATTTTGTATTTTTATGCATATTAAGGGTGTCAAAAGTTGACAAGAACCAAAGCCTGACCCGAAAAAATTCGGGTTCGATCAACCCGTTTGTAAAATGGATCATGTCCAAGTTTGGATTTTTGTCCCATCTGAAAAATGGGTTGGGCTCGGGTTAACCCAAAAAATCGAAGTTGACCCGGCTAACCCAAGAGATGATTCCATCCAGATCCCGCCTCCTCCGACCTACCGCAAGACATAGTTGGGTCAAACCGTCAAGCTCGCCCACACTGCCAGTCCACCCTACCTGTAGAAGTGAAACTTTGCCCGCACTACCAGCCAGCCTCACTTGTGGCCTCACTGCTTGCGTTCGTCCAGGCCCTAAATGGCTACGCAATCACGCCCTTGCGACTCAGCGACTGCAACAGTGGAAGGAAGGCGAAAATTCGGGTTCACAGATATGGTCAAGTTAACCCGATAATCCGTTCAGGCCGAGTTCGAGTTGAAAATCATGATCCATTTAGCTAGACGAGTTGGGTTCGTGTCAACCCGTTTACGCCTGGGTCAACTTGGGTTGAACCTGAACCTGACTCGTTGACCCAAATTGACACCCCTAATGCATATATATTTATGAAGGATATTATTAAGATGGCTCTTTCCTTGCTTAAATAAAAAATATGTGCATTATACATATCACTAACATAAAATATAAACATATATAAGGTGATGCAATATATATATATATATATATATATATATATAAGGTGATGCATACTGAGTTGATCATGTTGTAGTCAGATAATTGAAAACACCATGTCAACCCCAAATATGCAATAGTGATTAATTATAAATATTTAATATTTTTTATAAAAAGTAATTAATAGTGAAGCCTAAAAAATCATTACTATTCAATTAAATATAGCAGATACGTACATATAGGACTAGTAAAATTAAAATATTTCTCTACTCCTCGATAACAATAATATAGAAAAAGCATCATAAAAATGAAAAACAGTAAAACATAAATGAACATATATATATATATATATAAGTACAAACACGTTATCGTCCTTCTCTCAAAAGTAAAAATACCTGAAAGCATATAACAAAAATCATAATAGAAAAATTAAATGAACCTAACTTACAAGGCATGCATCAAAATGAGATTCTCTCACAAACATGAATTCTGCATTATCCCTTGCAATCAATGTAAAACTAGATAACCATAAAAATATTTGTGGAGATTAGGGCACAAAACTTCCCAGGGAGATGGTGCATGCTAGGCGTCGACCTCCTCAAAATCATATTCAAGAGGATCGGGGTACAATGGTAGTAGAAGGAAGTATTTCTAGGGCAAAAAAAAAATTTAGCATAATTAACGCATGATCCCTAATGTTGTACTTTTAAAAGTTGTCTCTATATTTGCATTCATCTTATTTTGCATTTGTAATTTCTAATTAATTATTTATATTATCAAAAAGGTTTTGAAAATCTTATATTAATATAAAAGTTGAATTAAAAAATGTATACTTAGGGTTGGTGGCAAGAAGAACTGAGTTCTTTGATTTACAATCATAGATTATTTCCATAAAAAGTGACACTCTACTCATACTCGTGTGAAGCATAGGATTTTGAGTACATTGAGGTTTAGGTTGTAGATCTAATGTAGGTTTATCGGTTGGTGCCTGGAATAATTTATAATAGAGCTTAAAGGTTGTATCTTTAACTTAAAATAATAGGTGTTCTCTCTCCTAAAATGTATAAAATCCCTATCAAAGAAGCACGAGCTTTCAAATTATATATAGGCTACTTTCATTTGAAGAACATCACACCATATATTGTTCTCATTTTGCTGCTATCTTATTGGTATTAAACATACAAACAAGATGGCTAATAAGGTATCATTCAAGTAACTCACTTTGTATGGATCTAGCTGAGGTTTCGGTTTAATCTTATAGCTCTTAAAAGTGTGTTTAGATACTACATTCATGGCACTGCCCTTAGCAATAACAAATTTATATATTTTATTCTTAGATTCAATAATTATAGAGAAAATATTCCTTCTCCTATTGTTAGTACTTTTTATTATTAAAACCCTTATGGTGTTGAGTTAGGCCACTATAGGCTAACTATCCTCATTAGGTAGATAAAGGGGTGTAATCACGTATTTCTTCCACCTTATCATCAACTCTATCCTTTCTTCTTCAACCTCATCTAAAAATATGATCTTGGCCTTATGCTACTGTTGTATATGGTCTTTATTGAAACATGTTATGTTCTTAGTTTTAAAGCTTGATTCAAGTGTACTCCTACTAGGTTAGGAAGTGGAGAAAGGGCAAAGGTCTAGCAGTAGACCTTTGTGTGGATGACAAAAAGGATGAGTTTGGGCCTCTAGCTCTAAATGAAGAAGCATCTTTCTTATGCTTCTTTTGCAATAAAGCATAATGAAAAGCATCTTCTAAGGTTTAAAGATCATGTAACTCTACCTCATATATGATCTCACTCCTAAGATTAATAAGGAATTTATTAATTAATTGCCACTCTTGATCTATGTAGTTGGTCCAAGTAATCAAATCCTCAAAAAGTTCATGTACTCTACCTCTTACATGCTTTCTTACCTAAGAGTCATAAGTTTTTCATGGAGCTCTTTGTCATTACTCCTTAGATAATGCTTAGCCCTTATTATCTCGTTCATCTCAACCCATATAAGTTGGTGCCTCCCTAACCTCTTTTCCTTTACTAATACATTAATTCAATTGATTTTGGCATGTCAACTTATAAGCTTCACCTTTGCAAAGGTGGTTCTTTGGTAGTCATTTTTTATACTAATCAAAGAATTCTTCCATCTAGGTAAACCAATAAAGGAATTGGTTTGGTTCATAGACTCCATCATTTAGAGGGGCATCTACTTAACTTTCTTGATGGATTCAAGTAAGGTCTTTGGATTCCTATGGACAAGTTTTTCATCTTTGAAAAATGGTCGCCCTAGAATTTTTCATAAAGTCTTCTACCATTTTTTCAATGACTATAGGGCTTGGTGCTAATGGATGAGTTTATATCCTAATGCTTAGGTTTTGAATATAGGTGCTTAGGTTAACTATAGGCTCTTGAAGTATTTCAAAGTTTTCATTAGTTTGTAGGTTTTTTTATTTGTAATTCATAAATACTACTATTGGTATTATCTAGCTGATCATTGACTTTGGAGGCTAGGTTGAATGCTTATTATCATGATTTAAAAATGATTTTATAATTTCAAAATATGAAACACATCCTAATTTAACTAAAATAAATGAAAATGATTTTGGAAAGTAATTTTGAGCATTCACCTAATGTAAATTTAAAAGTATAAATAACGAAAACAAAGCAATATAATTAGTTTAAGACAAAAGCCATAAGTGTTCAAACTAGGTTTTTCTATTTTATTTGGAATCAATGGTAGGGCTTATGCACTTTTAATTAAAATAGAGGTAAAGTTTGATTGGTAGACCAACACTTCTTACAATCTATCTAGAACTGGAGATCAATCTTATACCTAATTGTTCTTCCTCTCCATAATTCTAATTCTCGAAAAATTATACTTTATTTGTAAGTGAGGATGTTTACCCTAAATTTTGAGGGTTGAATAAGAATTGGGAAAGATTTGATAGGTTTAATCTATTCTAAAAGTGATACTTGTTAGTTATATAAAAATAGACTAAGGTTAGGAAATTGAGTGTGTTTTTCTATACATAAGGTAGAATTCAGAAAAAATCAATTATAATAGTTTAAGGATATTCTCTAGATGAAATTTAGAAGGATCTATATTTTTTGTGGAGTTTTGATTTTTTTTTTTTTAACAATTTTTGTTGGACTAAAAACCTGTATAAAATTGGAACATCAATTGTTCTCAAGCATTTTGACAAGAATAACAACAACAAAATTTAGATTTACTGAACTATAGAGATTTATCAAGAGATCTAAAGATTTTAGTGGTCAAATGCTTGTAGGAATAAAACCATCTTGGTTGGCTCTTATAATAGTGATTTGATTTTGATTTGATGGAGGAAAATTGAGTTTTGATTTATATATGATGGGTTACAAATAAAAGAAGACACTTAAGAAGACTTCAATGTAAAAACTAAATGCAACAAAAATAAACTCTACTCACCAAAGTAGAGGTTCAAGACGAAAATTGAACTATACTCACAATAGTAGAGATTCAAGAGAAAAATTAATGCCACCAAATTTCTTGGAATTTTTTTTTTCAAAATATGTCACACAATGAATTCTCCATTTCATTCCAACAAGAGAGTTTTATACAACTAACACAAGGCCAAGAGACACATCTTTTGGCATTTAAACTTAAAATAAGGAGGGAAAGGCCAGTTTGACTTGGCACACATGCAACTACCTAAAACCACCCAATACCTCTTGTGCACACTAGTATGGTTTTCCCTTTCTTCCTTAACCTAGAATTAGAATTAACACATTAAGTAGTAACAAAGAAAATGCATCATTATATAGCCCATGCATCTTACAACACCATAAACATGAAAATGCATAACATGATGAAAATCTTCATAAATTTTTCATGGCTTAATCTTCATGTACTCTTTATCTTTCCCTAATGATAAAGCCATGTCCATTTACTACATCATTCTCCATGATAAGGGCTAGTGGCACATGGTGTTTTCTCCACTCTAAGAATAGGTGATATTGTGATTCTAAGTTGCCTCACCTATAAAGGTGCTCTCTAATGTTCTAAGAAATATTAATGTCATGATATCAAGGGCCTTCAATTAACTCTCAGATTCCTTGGATGACTCCTCTCACTTTCCTAACCATGAGATTATTCCTTCTTGATAATAGACTCTTTGGGGTGTCTAGATGTTGAGGGCACAAATCTTCAATTGTATTCCTTAATGTTCATGTGACTATTGGGGAGTTTGAGTAATTTGTCCAACATCTTCAATTATTGTATTCCTAGTGCATAGTAGAGTGGATCTTCTCACATCCCTTATGTTAGAGTATATTCAATGCTTCACATCTAGCATCTCACTCTAGAATCTCATAATAAAATTATGAAGTGACTCACCATGTTTTTTATGCATCTTTAAAAGGGAATGTGAGTTCATCTATGACCTCCTAGTACTCATGAACTAGGTAATGAACATCCTTCTGAATTTTATGAATAAAATGATCACTCCCACATGTAAGTGAGTGAACCAACAAAGCACCACCTTCTTGAGGTTTGTGAAGAATAGTCGAGACTATAAAACATTATTGATGTCAACTAATGATCGCATCAATTCAAAGTTAGTGATATGATCAACCAGGATAGTCCTGCCCCTATAGAACTCTAGGTTGGGTGTCTTAATTTTTTTTGGTAGCCTTGCCTCAGCTATTTTCGTAGAGAAACCATTTGTCGACTCAATATCTAGTTACCTTGCCTACTAGGAAGGAAGGTTTTATTCTTCATTACATGGCAATGCGAGTAGGATCAACATTGCCATTAAGGTCAATACTCTACTCTCTAATAATTTTCAAAGAATTTTCAAGTTAGAAGATACCTATGGGTGCCTTATTGCCCCACTGAGGCATCTTGGATCATCTTCATAAGCCTTTCATCCATCTTCATAAGGTCATAGTGAATGGTGTAGTTTGGGGCATCCATGTTCATTGATGGCTTGGGTTTTTATTATTCAACAATTTGTACCTTCCTTTTGATCACTAGCAAATCAATCTAGACTCACCACACTTTTAAGGATGTTTTATCACCTGGGAAATACCTGACCTTACTAATAAGTAATCTCAAAAGACAAGATTTGAGAACTTAAAATGAGTATGGGAATGATAGAAGAGAATTTAGAGAATATTGTAAAAATACTAAGAAAACTCAAAAAGTACTTTAGTAGATCAATAACACTCTAAAATGATCTAAAATGTGTCATTTTACCCTTCATTTATAGGGGTCTAAAGGCTATACAAAATGCTGCACCGAAAAAGATTAGATAAAAAGTACAAAAATAAATATAATCTAGTTTGGTCTGTTTAAAATAATAGTCATATTCTGATAGGTTCTTTGATCATTTCTTCACTTCCAACTCAGCTATCAATTTTTAGGTGAGTTTCCTTTTTGAGTGTTTAAGAGTGAGTCGTGAGGATGAGTCCTTGGGGAGGATCATACTAGATGAGTATGTAACAATGAATCCTCTAGCCGCCTTAACAACCTCTTGGGCGCATTCCTCATACCATTTGAATATAAGGGATGAGTCCCATTGAGCTATGTTGATTGCAAGCTAAGTGTTATTTTAGTATAGAAGAATATATTTGCATCTTTATGGGGTGAGCCTTCACTATGGGTGAATCGAACCATGCCTTGGCACCTTATTGACTCATATGTCACCAAGTTGCTTAAAATGGATGACTTTCGTTGAGGAGGCAAATCATCCAAATCCTTGAAGTATCTTTACAAATCCTTAGAATTTTTCTTGGCGATGTCCTTCATGGGTTGTTTAACCAGGTTGAGTCAAAGTGTTTTGCTAACTAGTACTTCTTGGAGAGGAAAAAACCATTCATACTTAAATCTTCATTCCTATGGTCCATTAGGTTTTGTTTCTTTTACTGGAAACAATTAAAAAATTGCAAAGCACTTGAGAAGATACATGCACATATTATAAAACTCGTAATTAACTTTTCATTATGTACCCTATTTAAATAGATCATTTTTCATAATTATGCACCAAGAGGCTTGTTCTTCCTCTTTCACTGTGTCATACCTTAAGTTCTTGAACATGTTACTAAGATCAATAATAACTAAAATGTGAATATTATCTACTTGACTTTCATGTTATGGCTTGTCATATTTGAAATGAAAGGATATTATCATTAGTAGGGAAAATCTTACAATAATTTGTCATCTTATTCATAAGATTCATTTTACAGTAAGACTCAAAAGCAAGGGATGAATGTTTAAATATGATATCCCTGATGAAATCAATTATATTTACTTTATCCGTTGTTCACCATAATATTTAAAAACCTTCATTGTTTTTATGCTTCATTTTTCATGTTTTATATGTGGGATTCAAAGAGCAATTTTACTTTTGATATGGTTCTTCTTATGGATACTATGTATTTGGGCTCATTCATGTGTACTTTGTTAGGAGGTCATGTATCCTTATGATCTTGAAGAAATAACTTTTCCCTTTTCCAAAAGGAGTTAAGCTTAAGTTGACATTTAAAATTTTATTTTGTAAAATTATCACTAATATATCACTAAAAATTTTCATATTCAATAATTTTCCATCAAAGAGCGAGTAGGAATATGTTTCTAGTGATAAAAATACAATGGATTTGTAGCAGTTCGTAAACTATTGTAACAAATTTAGCAAGTGCTTTAATAGTTGTCGAATGTAAAAAAAAGTACTGCGAAAGCCAAATTCATTAGTAGTGATTCAATTATTTATAATTACTGTCATATCACATAATATATAGATTCTTATTAATATATCATTTTTATAGCTAATTGTTCTGAATCCATGCAACAACAACAACAACATCAAGCCTTTATCCCACTATGTAGGGTCGACTAAATGAATCCTTTTTCTCTATTGTGTCCTATTAAAAGGCAATTCTTGTTTAAATCTAATAAAGAAATATCATTTCTAATATTTTTTAACAAAGTCTTTTTAGGTCTGCCTCTACCCTTCTTAACATAAGTCAAATCTATTACCTCTACTTTCCTAACCTGGTCATCAAAAGGCTGTTGTTTTATGTGACCAAACCATATAATGCAACTCTCTCTAATCTTATTATCTACAGGAGCTACTCCAACCTTTCACGTATATGCTCATTGCGTATCCTATCTCTAAGGGTAAAGACACTCATCCACCTAAGCATCCTAATCTCTACCACACTTAACTTAGTATTATGCTTCTCTTTTAATGGCCAGCATTCATCACCATAAAGCATTGCAGGCCTCACCACCATCTTATAGAATTTTCCCTTAAGTTTGAGGGGTACTTTTGTATCGCACAATAAGCCTGATGCATTCCTCAACTTCAACCATCCAACTTGAATTATGCTGATAATATTCACATCTATTTCACCATCACTTTGAACAATAGATCCAAGATATCTAAAATGTATACTCTTATTAATGATTTGATCACCCAAAGTCACAATCCCATCACTAGGTCTATTCTACTAAAATTACACTCCATATATTCTGTTTTAGATCTACTCAAGCGAAAACCTTTAGACTCTAAGATTGACCTCCATAATTCAAGTTTACCTTCAACACTCTCTCTAGTCTTATCAACAAGAAGAATATCATCAGTAAAAAGCATACACCAAGGTCATCCTCTTGCAAAGCTTTAGTGAGAACATCCATGACTAAAGCAAAAAGACATGGGCTTAAGGATGATCCTTGATGTAACCCAACTGAAATATGGAAATACTTGGTCAAACCACCTTGTGTTTGAACCCAAGTAATAAGCGTTATTAACTCCTTTCTTTTCAAGAACTCTCCATAGCACTTCTCTTGGAACATTATCATATGCTTTTTCTAAATCAATAAATATCTTATGTATATTCTCCTTATTTTCTCTATATCTCTCCATAAAACCTCTTAATAAATGTATGGCCTCCATAGTCAACCTACCCGACATGAATCCAAACTGATTTTGAGAAACATTAGTATCACGCCACAACCTATGCTCCATAACTCGCTCCTATAGTTTATAAAGTATGACACATTAATTTAATTTCTCTATAATTCACACAATCATGTGCATTACATTTATTTTTAAAAATAGGAATTAATACACTCATTCTCCACTCATCTGGCATCTTTTTAGTCTTCAAAACAATATTAAAAAGTTTAGTAAGCCTAGAAATTTTTTCATCTCTTAAGCATTTTAACACCTCTATTAGAATATCATCAGATCCAACAGTTTTTCCACCGTTCATTTTCTTTAAAGCCTCTTTAACTTCAATTTTACTAATACGTTGATAAAAATATATAACTTTATTTTTATTTAGGGTGCTAAGGTCACTATAGTCAATTTTATTTTCAGAATCTTTATTAAAAGTTTAGCAAAATATCTCATCCACCTTTGTTGAATATCATCTTCTAAGAAAAGTATTTTTTGATCTTCATTCTTAATACACTTCACTTGAACTAAATCATTACTACTCCTATTTCTTTGTTTGGCTAACTTATACATATATCTTTCTCCCTCCTTAGTATCTAATCTATTATATAAATCATTAAATGCTAAGCCCTTTGTATCGCATATTGCTTTCTTATATAGATTCCTTACGAGCCTCTTTATATCTTTCCTAATTATCAGAGTTTTTATAATTAAACTAATTTTTATAACAAATCTTTTTATATTTAATCTTTTCTTACACATTTGGATTCCACCACCAACTATTTTTACTATTAAGAGCTTTTCACTTTGATACTCAAAGCACATTTTTTGCAATATTCTTAATATGACTAGCCACTTTTTTACACATAGCATTAGCATCCTCATGCATAGACAAAATCTTAAGATCTAAAATCTTACTCTCAAAAATATTTTTGTTAATATTCTTTAAATGACCCATCTAATCATAGAATATAGTTTTACTTTTTTTTATCCCTTTATCTTAAAGTCTAATACTAATAATTAATGTTGGATACATAAATTTTCACTCATAATAACTTTACAATCTTTGTAATCTAAGTAATATAACTTTCTTATCAGAAAATAGTCAATCTGAGTTGTACTATATCCATTTTTATAAGTGATGTGATGCTCATTCCGTTTCTTAAATAAGGTATTAGCAATTAAAAAATCATAAGCTTAACAAAAATCTAATATTGTCTTCCGACCTTCATTTGTCGTTTCAAACCCATGATCATCATGAATTCTTTTAAAATTATATACCTCTCTACAACATGTTCATTTAAATATCATCCAATAAAAACTCTATCTTCAAGAGGTGTCTTTTGTATTAATTTTCTAAGTCATTCCAAAAATTTAAATTTGAACTCATATCCAAACCTACTTGAGGAGCATAAGCAATTATAATATTAACAATCTTGACATCAATAATAATCTTTATAGTTATAATTCTATCTCCAATCATATTAAGTTTTATAATATTATCTTTCAAACTCATATATGTAATTACACCTACACCATTTATAGTACGACTCCTACCCAAATACCAAAATTTAAATCCTAAACGATCAATCTCATTAGCCTTCTCTAACCCATTTAGTTTCCTTAATGCACATAATATTTAGCTTTCTATGAATCATAATATATATTAATTCTATTAATTTTCTTGTAAGGGAACCTATATTCCAAGTTTCTATCCTAATTTTAGTTTCATGAACTAGCTTCTTTGCCCACATCCGTCCTTGATGTGGGAACCCTTGCCTATTTAACCCTACACCCAGGTGCTGGTGCAGCGACCATTACACACTTTCATTATATTCAGGCCATACAATGTGTCACTCCTAGGGGACGCCGTAGTATTAACATAAATTCTTAAAGGATTCATGTCATTATTATTCGACAAGTTTTACACTAACTGTCGACTACCTAATGCAATCCTCTACTTTTCTCATCCAGGACTTGGGATCTGACAACGATAGTGTTAATCCATGGAATATTTAAATATTTTTTATTAATTTTAAAAAAATAATAAAGGTATTTTTAAATTTTATAAAATTTCCATTTTTATACAATAAAACATATATTAATCATAATAATTGAATTTAAGTTAACTTTTAAGCTGAATTTTACAAAATAATAATTAAATATATATTTAGTTGTTATTATGCTTGTGATTAGAAAATGATGAAACAAACTTAAACTCTAATGAACTAATTTTATAAGATCAAATTAAGATTATTGCGGGCTAGAATATACGCAACGATAGAGTTAGAATTTTTTGTCTCAATGTTATACAGATATCCAGCACACAAACAGAAGAGAAATAAAATATCATGATTTTTACGTGGAAAATCTTGAAAAGGGAAAAACCACGGGGTCACGCCTAGTTGAAAGAATTCCACTAGTGTTTGCTTAAGTTTCAAGAGGCTGACTTGTCCCTAAAATTTAGGACAATCAGATTAAAATAATCAACTCTTATGTTGAAATTCAGTTGCAGACGGATATTAGAATGCTAGTGTTAGTTGGCGATCATATAGAAAACTGGTGTTCGTCGGTAGTCAAATAGAGTTCTAGCGTCACTTAGAAATCGGGAGGAACTCTACGTCACTTGGAGGTTGGATGGAACTCTGATATCACTTGAAAGTTGGGAGGAACTCCGACATCACTAGGAGGTCGGACAGAACTCCGACGCCACTTGATGGTCTGGCGGAACTCCGACGTCACTTGGAGTTCGGGTGGAACTCTTGTAGTGGTTGATGAGGAGCTTCTTCATTCTCTTCCTTCCTTCTCTTCTCTTCTTGCTTAGGTCCCCTCTTAAGAAAAATGAAGGGCTATTTATAGTTTTCTGTGAGTGGCATGACTAATAAATATGAGGAAGATCAGGGGTAAGTTGGGAGTGAATTGAATGGACGACTGATATTGAGTCCCTTGATTGTGAATCGTTTATTAGGCATTTGAAGTCTCTAATGATATTAGAATTCAAAGATCTTTAGCTCATTGGATTTATCTCATCGAGCCGCTTGATTCGACTATAAGCATGTCATATTTGGAAAATGTTTGGTAATCCAAATTATGGATTGAACCTTCAAAATATGCTTCGGGTCTTTGATTTGGACTAGTTTGGGCTTAGATTGAGTTGAATTTAGTGTCGTTGGGTTTGTATTTTTGAGGCGCTCAGTTCGACTATAAGTTTGCGGAAATCGGAGTTCAGATGGTCCAAGATTTAATTTTTAAAGCTTCCAATCTGATTTTGTCTCGAGATTCGTGCTGGATCAAGATAATTTTTTGAAGATATATCAAAGTTAAAAAAATATTTTAAATATTTAAATCAATTAAAAAATAAATTCACTTATATAATTTAAATGTTATTGCAATTTTTTATAATATTTTGGATTCTATCTAAATTATAATTTTCATTAATGATTATTTAACTTAAAACTATCTTATTATTAAATTGATAATTATTGCTTATAATCATAGCCATCAGTTGACTGTATCGCCATTACATTCGAAATATTTTACCAAACGGATTGATATATAATTTCCTATTGTTCTTTTATGTTCATTAACTATTGAAATTATTAATTATCTAATTTAATTATTTGAAACGTTTTAAATAATTCCATAAATTTTATAATCCTTAATCCTGCAGCAATTCCCTTCATTCCACAGTTCAATTCTCTGTACACGCCATTAATGAAATTTCATTTATTTAAATGAAATGGGATTCTAGTCAAATTCCAACTTCATAGAAATTTGTAACGGTCATTTTAACGGCTCTATTATTTCATTGATTTCGAACGTTGAATCCAATATTTCATTTTTTTTCAGTTTTTTACTATTTTTTTTTAAATATTGCATAAAAGCTATCTTAAATGAAATTTAAGGTTTCATTATTTTTTAAAATAGCTTTTTAGTATAAAAATTTATAATTAAAAAAAATTTTATGCTAAAACATTGGTTTTTTAAAAATAATAAGAAAGCTATCTCAAACTAAGCATAGATGATGGCTTCATTTGAGATAGTTTTTTTTGCTATTTTTTAGAACAACATTTTAGTAATTTTTTAATTAATTTTTTTTTTACTAAAAATCTACTTTATAAAAAAGTAAGAATATTGTCACAAGCGAAACTGCTTCCTTCTTTTTAAAGCTATCTTTAAACATAATATTTTTTTAATTAGAAATTTTTTACTAAAAAGTTGCTAAAAAAAATTAAAAAGTTATCCAAAAAGAAGCGCAAGACTTTATTTGGGACAACTTTTTTATCATTTTGTAAAGCTAATGGAGAGAGCGTAACTTTTTAAAATTTTAGTAGAAAGCAATATCCTAGAATAAATTTTTTTTGGAAACCATCAAAAAAATAGTGGTCAAACATAAATTATTGTTGTGATACGAAAAACAAGTTGTAAGAGAACTATCTCGTTTGAGATAACATTTGACCACTATTTTTTCATTGCTTTCAAAATAAATTTATAACAAAAAGTTATTGTAAAAAATATTTAAAAAATTATTCTGAATGAAGAATAATTTAATTAATTTTTAGTTTAATTTGAATCTATGCAATTCTCAAAATTTCGCATAATTATCCAATAAAATCATCCATGAAAATATCTCAAAATATTCTCTCTTGAATTATTCTTTTCAAAAATTAATTAATTTTTGGCAAAATTAAAACCTAAGCAAAATTTCTTCAAATTTAATTACATATAGCACCACATCATTTGCAAGTATTTTTGAAATTGTTCGAGTATTCTTTAATAAACTTGATGGATTTAAGCCTACATGAATTCTTCCAATTAATAAACTTATAGATTTATGGAGCTGGGCTTCCATTAAATTGGGAGGTTTTGGCTACTAAGAACTTAAGTTGTTAGTTTAAAAGCCCAAGTTTGTGTATTTGGCTAACTTGTATGGCTTGCTTTCATGAATGTCATCACATATTCCTATGGGGCTATTTGGTTTACTGTAAAATGTGTGTAATGTAAATATTAGTGATTGGTTCAAAGTAAAAAGGATGCTGAGTAAAATTTTGAAGTAAAAATAATTCACCATCTAGTTCAAACTTAATGTATTTAAAATTTCATCAATTTAGGCGATTTTCAAATACCCAAAAAACTTTCTTCCGGCCGCCACCTTTGTCGTCGGCCACCGCCACTAGCTGTTAGCAACCACCACCAACCTCAACCTGCCACCGCAGGCCACCCTTGGCAAGCCACTGCCGACAATCGTCAGCCACTGCGGGCCTCCCCGACTACTGTGACCACCCCCAGCCATCGCTGACCACCAATTGTCACCAGCTAACAACCACCCCTGACCACCGCAACCTACCGAACATTGCCGGCCAACCCCGACAACAATCAATCACCGCCAACCACCTCCATTTTGAATATATTGCATTCAATTCACTTCATTCCAAACAAAATAAAAATAAAAAAATTGCATTTATTTTAATATCATTCTAACAACTCCTAAGTATTTCAAATATATTGTATTCCTTTTTTAGCCAACCAAATAAACCCTATAACTTTCCTCTTTCTTGCTTTACAAAAAATAAGTATTGATTAAGTCTTTAAGATATAAAAAGATTTTCTTTATGTAGAAAATTAGGATATAAGGAGAAATGAAACTCTTTAAAAGAGTTTGATACTTCATAAAAAATTCACTTGATCAAATATGAATCTCAAGGTAAATTCAAGTTAAAAACTTCTAAAATTACATTCAATATCATCTAAACTCCAATTTCAAAAACATTATGCTAGAACTAAATGACTAGACAATATAAACTAAGCAATAATAAAAGTGATATGATTTGACTCCAAATTAGCTAAAATCATAACTGAAAATTATATATATATTAATTAGATTACAAAATGGTCTCAAAATATTACATACTTATAATCAAATAAAGTGTATCAATGAGAGAAATATGATGAACCCAAGATTATTCAATTCTCATATCGTTGAAGCACTTAAATACTTAAGAACCTATCTATGAATAAGAAAATCAATATGGGTTGCTTGATAGAGTGTTTTGGAAATGTTTACTAGATTTACCAAAATTTTACTAGAAAAAGCTATAAATACATCCTCGTTCTCCATAGAAAGGGGATCTAAATTACATGATGACTAGGAGACAACTCATATATTTGAAGAATCATAGAGCTTTTCTTAGCCATAATTGTTGAATTGTCATAACCTGACTAACACCACCTAATAATCACTAACAGACCACCATTAAATGTTGTCGCCCGGCCTCGCCATTAGACCACTATCGCTTGACTTTTATTATTGAATTTATGTTATTCAACCACAATTATTGGACCTATGCCACCCAACTAATAACCCCCAACCACTAATGCCTAGTACAATCTCTAGACTACCATAACCCAACTATGGTCTCCTACCACCCTTGCCTAACTATGATCTCCTCCTGACCAATGTCATTGGCTATAGCCTCTCAACCATTATAACCTAACAATAATCTTCTGACTACTATCGTTCAACTATAATTTACTAAGCACCATTTCCTTACCATTATTGCCCACTAATGGTCTTCTAAAAACTATCTCTTAATTATAATTTACTGACATTCGACAGCAGACCATTATCACATAACTATGATCTCTCGACCATCGTCGTTTGATTATGGTATCCCAACCGATGTCACTAGACAATAATCTCATGAACACCATTGTTTAACTACAGTGTCCCAACCACCGTTGAAAATCTATTATAGCTCAAATATAATAGGTTAACCACCATTCTTAAAATATCATCGACCAACTATAATCTCTTAACCATTAATATTAAACTATTGTCTGCTGGCCACACTAACCCCTACCAACTTTATTACCCTCCATCACCACCAACATCATTACATGTCATCGCGTATAAGGTTGATGCAAATCATTATCATAAAATTTTCATGCCTATCAACTTCACTCAACATGCCCAATAGTGCCAATGCATTAAATTGCTTATTAAGTCAATGCATGGTGTCAACATAAATACTGATGCTTATCAACTACATAACTAATCATCACCAATAATGTTGACACATGCCACTGACTATAATGCTAATGTATGTTGTTGACATAAATGTTGATACTAGCTAGCTTCAACACTAACTAGCACCAATGATATTGATGCATGCCATTGCAATAAAATTTATTTAAACTGTCCATGACAACTATGATTTTTGATGTTATAATCAATATTTATAATGGAATTTTTGGTTTCTAGCCTACTCCTTTTTAAGGCTAATAACAAAACAATATACAAATAATCCCTTAATGATAACTCAAATGCCACAAGGCTCTTCCAACTTTCACCATGAAATTAATTCTCAATAATTTATGTCTATTATATTTTATCAATGCTTCCCCCATTCATAGGGGTGGGTATAAGTTATAAACAATGATATCTACAAATAAAATCATATCAACCTGGCCACTTCCCATAGATTCTTCCTTCCTTTAGTTTTTCAAGTAAAAGTTCAGGTATCTCTCATAATTTTATTTTATCTATTTGTGTGCTAGATTTTCATATAAAGCTAAGCCATTAAACTCTCTCTATCTCTATAAATTTTTAGCATATAATAATTAAGTGTCATCTACGGGAAGTGTTTTTAGGCTAGGGGCATATTTTTCTATAATCATGAAAAACATTCATATCAAAGTCGAGGGCATGATTGTAATAAGGCTATATTTTTGTAATTTATTATTTTTTCAGTATTGAAAGAAGTAAGCCATGACTAGGGGCAAACCTTGATTATAATGTTAAAAGGATAAGACATTTGGAATTTTTTTTATTTGAAAAATCCTTCCTAATAACATTTACTATTGCTTCAATTCCTTGGGAAGTACATTAGGTATTGGGAGAAAACCTTGCTATAACCTAAAGGGGTTGTTCATGATAATATCTTAGAATAATTGTAGATGAACAAGTCATTTCATCCAATATTTTTTTCATGAATCCTAGGAAAACTTACTAATAATGATCTTTTTAAAATGCTTCTTGCAAATATATAAAATTTTATAAGATAGTTTCAAGAAAATTTTAAATTTTAGACGTACTATCTCTAACTAGATTTTTACTCCTTGAGCTTGGTCATAGTCATGACATTAAAATGGTTGTACTTATCTAAAGACAAGTGTAGATTTGCTTATTATTTGGGATAAACATGGAATGTATTCCATCCTAATCAAGGTACAACTAGTCACATGAAAAATTAAATCAATTTCTTCCAAAGAAGGAATATTGTCATCTGGTAAGCATAAAATGTTATATTTTATGTATTAATTTATCAGTAAAAATGTGTTATTTTAGCTATATTTATGTAGAAAAATACGTAAAATGAGAAAATTTTCTAGTACTGGTATAGCACCGTAGCGTCGTCACGACGCCATCATTGACACCGTCGGAGCTCCAAAATGTATACATGGCGCCGCCCAGTCTTTATCTGGATAGCGCTGGAGGAGTTAGCACCACAAAGCATAGTCTTTATTTGGATAAAATCGCAGCACCGAAGAAGTAAGTAACGCAATCCCAGTCTCTATATGTATAATGTCGTGACACCAAAAGTTAGCGCCACCAAGCCAAGAAAGTTCTACATGGACGCTATAGTGCTCAATCTTCAACAGAGCCAGAACATTACAATTGTAACTATTCAGTACACATTATGCTAGCATAATGATGTTTCGATTCATTAAATAGCAAGTCCATATTAGCAAGTGCCCCAGCGGAGGAAACCCTTCAGTGTTGCGACGTTAGTTCATTTTATGGGCACGACGGCACAAGTGTCTTGGGTGTCGTGGCTTTAGAATCCATTTTTTGTGTTTTTTCTATAAATAACACATTTGTAATATTTGTAAGAGAGTTCATTCATTTAGTAAAATTCAGACTTCATAGTGACTCTCTAAAATTTTCTTAGGAGTGACAACTTAGGAAATTCATGGAACATTGGATCCACTTCATTAGAGCTAGGAATGCAGGCACAACCATGATATTAGATTGGTATGATGCAAATATAAGCATAGTGGATGGATTGTCATGAGGGGGTAATCAATAATACATGCTTTACTTACTCTTCTAATTATTTCATACTATGAAAGACTATAAGAGTTTATAGTGGTATTGAGAGTGGAATGAGTTAGGCCATTCCTTTGTCTCTTCACGCTTGACTTAGTGGTCAGTTATGCATATGTTCTAACATCACATTAAAAAGAGATTTATTAAGAAACATACTAATTTATATTTCATCAATCCAAAAAGTTTTATTCATATAAGTGTATCCATTATTTTGATATTGATTTTTACAAAAGTGATTGAATCTCTACCAACCCTTATTTTTATTTAATAGGGTACTTATTGACATTATAGTAGACAATATTAGTGTTTGCAAGTAAACATTTTTCATCGTGGGATCGATACTCTACTCTATCATTATATTATTTGATTCAACATGTATACTTACATATATTAAGTGGCGGTTTTTATAATTTTTATATCAAAGAAAATTTAAGCATTATTTAGAAATTGATAGAGTCCTAAATCATATTCACGATTATACAAGTTACTCCACCGCCATAAGAGCCCATCAAAAGTGAATATAGTAGCTTCCTAATCATCATCTATTCCTATGTGTTGGGATCCTTCGTGTGAACCTTGTCATGCTAAGCAATCACCTCTTTAACTTGCTCACCCACCGTAATATGGTCCTGTGTTATTGAGGGTTCGGTGAATTGAGCCTCGTATGTAAGAGGCACCCCTTTGATTAGTTATGAGGGATCAATAATAGAAAGTTTCTTTTAAAAAACTTAGAAGAATTACAAGAAGTCTATCAGACAAGGTGGTTGTCTTTGTATATAGCCCAAAATCCCACTATGTCAAAGCATGCACTTTAAACTCACTTAGCAAATGTCCCAATAACTCACTTGAGAAAACACATCATTGGCTCATTTATAGGTGACACCCATACACCTATTAAAAATTACCATAAATATTTAAGGTAATTTTTCAACTTAACTTCTTTGAATGAAGTTTCTAGCTTGTATCTAAGTGAGTTCACCACAACCTCAGTATAGGCCACCTCCTTAGTATGTGTTGCCACCATTGGTTTAACTAAGGGTATCCATCTTGGTATTCTTAGATTTAGTGATATGTCCTCAAAATTATAGGAAAAGTTCACTCTCTTAGGACTTATCGTGTTGCCACCTACAAAGGTGAGTTTAGTAGATCCTACTATCTTAGTCGAGAGAGTGAAAACCACCTTTTACACCCAAGGCTCAATTTTTACTCTCTTCGATGTGGAAGAGGGGATGGGCTTAGTAGACTACTACATGGTTTTGGTACACCTTTTTGACCTCTCTACTCGACAAGGGTTTCTTGCCCTTCATTATATATTGTTATCTTTACTAAGTAAAAAGCATCTTTCCTTATTTTATGCTAAATGAGGCTTACTTGGCATGATCTATTTTTATCACATTCACAAGTCTCTATAACACTATTTAGATGCTCAAATGAGTAACAAATTTCAACGTGGAATCGCTTCTTATATAGATCCGTCATAAGTGGCATCACATGACCATTATTATGGAAAATTTATGCAATAACTGAGGCTATAATAAAACATGTAAGTAACTTTATATTTAATCTCATGTAATCTTTTGGTAGCCCTCTTTAATGCACCTATTAATTCACTTGTCCTTTTCGTCACTTGCACTCCAAAGTGTCAAGTGAATTGGAGAACTAAATGTATACTTGAACATACCATTTTTGGTATTTAGTAGGTAGTCGACGGGCCTTTTTAGAAGACCTCACACTTTAACAAAGGAGCTCACCCTAAAGATCACAAGAAGTGGCTCAGAATGTAGTCACCTCCCACATAGACAATCAAGAGCCCTCGTAGGTCAGCTCACTGCCTACCTCCTATGAAGGATTAATTGTTAACATTACTTGCAATTGTCCACATCAATATACCATTAATCACTCTCACCACTTCAACTACGAGAAAGGCACCTACTCAAGAGACCATCTGCTTTCCTTATTATAGTCAGGAGGCCATGGAGCTTATTTACCTTGCAATTTAAACTTACTAACCCCTTTCAGCAAGGCTATACGAGGCTCCAACATTGGTCACTAGTGATTTTAGAGTGCCAACCACCCTTAACTTTCTCTATTCAGAACTCATTAGTGGCTCACCTATGCCTACTTACCCATACATAGTTGGCACTACTATAATAACCTTATGATAAACAAAGTTAAATTCAAGAAAATCTCCTATATACTCAACTAGAGTGTGATGTGAGTCAAATTTAGTCTATATTAAGAGTCATAAAGTCATATAATTTTTTATTCATTTTATTGAAGAAGCCTTTCGTGTAGTCCTTAAATCTGTACAAATAAATAGTGAAGAGGAACATTTAAGATATTTTGGCATCTTCAACATCTCTTCTATTCTTGAGCACTTAAACTATATACATTGGAGTTAATTGGACTTCCTATAGAGCTTTCTTTTCCTTTTTTCTCTCCATCGTCATATATGTTTTCAGGTCATACTCTCAGAGCAAGCTTGCTAGTAAGGTTAGATATCACAAGAGATAAATTTGGATCAAAGAGTTAAGGTTTAAGTCCCATTTTATAAATTAAAAAAATATATCTTGCATTTGTATACAAATCAAAAGTTTATGATTTTAAAAGCATATAGATGGTTTTAGTTGGCAATTATTTCTAGGCAATATAATAAGATTAGGTGTCAAGCTTAGTTTGCCTTTAATAAGATTTCAAGTTTTGAGTCACTTGCATGTGTTAGATTTTGGTTTGAGTTTCTACTATGATGGTTTTTCTCATCTTTGATCCATGATTCGAGGTTGCTGTTTATCATTCTTATTCCTTCTCCTTTAGCCTTGATTCATATGGCTTTCTATTATGACATATATATTTTATTTTGCGTCAATAAAATTGTGTAATTAGAACACATGCATTTAAAAAATATAAGTTTTTATTAGATCAAATCAAATATATTAATTTTTTTTGTATTTTTTATAATACATTTTAAATGCCTTAAAATGGGAATCAATTCACATTACGAGATTTGAAAATCCATAATTTGGGTGGTTTCCAAATAAAGGAAAAATAATAATTTTTGGGCAATTTAGAACTCTCATTATTTTATATTCACAAAAACTAATGTAGATTAAGTAATACAATTTGTATACTTGTATATGTATTTTTAGGTATCTAGCAAATAATTGTGGGTCCATTAAAAATGAACTTTCATCTAGCGAGCCCCATCAAGGAGCTTGTCCAAGGACCATCAGATCCCACTCGCATAGAAACATCGACGAAGTTGCCCTCCGCGAGGGAAAATCAAGGGTTCTTGTATATCACATGACATGCTACTCACCTTGACAAACTGTGCCTCGAAGCTGATCGCCATCACCCACAGTGGTGTATTATCATTCACACATGTTACCTCAACTACAAGAAAGCACCTACTCTAGGAGATCTTAGCTTTCCCTGCCACGATCATTTGATCATTAAGCTTGCCTTCCCCACTATTAGTTCACTCATCTTTTGTTTCTTGGTGATCCAAGGCTTCAGCATTGGTCGCTAATGAATTCAAGGTTCTCATCAACCACAAACACCTATTTCTTGGTACTCTCTTAGTACTTAATGGGCATGTCTATGTACACTCGACACTATGAAACTCACTCATAGATAGATCATCATATCCATATAGAGCTATTCTCATTCCACCCAGTCAAAGGATGACATATGTTTATTGAGAGTGATAAATGTTATTTTTCTATTTCTGTGAATAGATATTATTTTATGTAGCCTTCAAATATTGGATCCCAATAAATAAAAGTGAAGAGTATTATTTAGGATCTTTTGAATTTTTGAACTTTTATCATCTTGATCATCTTTGATAGTGGATTCTTCTCTCCATTCTCACATATGTTTAGGATCAAGTATAATTTACGAACAAATTTGAATATAACACAATATACTCATAATTGAATCAAAATATTTTATTGAAATATATAATTGACAAGCTTTTTTTTATCCATAATTATAAATTTTATCTTTTTATTTTAATATATTAGACCCATAGATTTCAAAACTCAAATCAGATTGACACAAATAGCGGTTTAAAAATAATAATAAATATTAAAATATTTAATAAAATTTAAATATTAAAATGTTTAAAATAATTAATAATATTTAAAAAACTCGCCGAGGTTCGTAAGCTGGTTTGAGCTCGTTTACAGTGGGATGAGCTTGAATTCGAATAGACTTTTTGACCGATGAATCGAGCTCGATAAGATCACTACTCCAGACTCATTTACATCCCTAAAAATAGAACTTTTATTTGGTTCGGTGACCGGACGTAGCTCTACGCCGGTCACCACTGAGATCGCGTCACGTAGCAGGCACAAAACCGTGTATCCGACCCAGTGAATAGTGGGTATGTCGCTCGTGCGTATTTTAAATCCATGACAACCCGGTATTGCTAGGTATCGCTCGGTATTGCTAAGTATTGGTCGATTTTGCTCGACAATAACGAGAAATACCATTATGTGAAGACAAATACCGAGCAATACCGAGAAATACCGAGCAATACCGAGTTTTTCTAGAAAAACTCGGTATTGCTCGGTATTGCTCGGTATTGGTCTTCACAGAGCGGTATTTCTCGTTATTGCCAAACAATACCTAGCAATACCGAGCAATACCTAGTAATACCGAGCAAATACCGAGTAATACTTAGCAACACGCGAACATATCAATCCCGCGTTCCGGTCCGGATCAAGTCGTCGAGCAGCGCGGTAAAGAATGAGAGCACGCGACGACATGTTATTGGTGGCCGAACGTAAAGCTACGTCAGATCAGAGGACATAATAATTGTTCCTAAAAATAAGTATGAAAAATATTGACACCCTAACCCTTGCACATCTTCGCCGAACGCATCACGGCAACGGGACCCCGAGCTCTGTGCAACTCGACCGCTCCTTCGGTTTCACACCCGTCATACTTGAGTTGTCCACAATCACATTTTCAAAGTTTTGAAATCTCTCCGGCAGCAATAAATAAATAAATTAATTAAATCGATAAATAGACATCCCTCTCTTTTCAGCTTATTTTAATCATCGGAGTTGTTCTCCGTCGTTTGCATTTTATTTCTCTTTGTTTACTTCATCTCTCTAATACCCTGACGACGCAATCTTCCTTCTCCCTGCCCGATCGGTGGGCATCTCGTCGGCGCAGCTTCTTGCCGGTGACTTGTAGTGATTTGGAGAGCGAGAGGGAGCGACGATGAAAGCAGCAACGACGGCGGCGGGAGGGAGGCAGATGCAGCGATCAGGACATCATCATCAGCGCCAGTACTCGGACCAGTTTCTCTTCGAGTCTCACTCCTCCAGTACTGGCGGCGGCGGTGGGAAGTGGATGCATAGCCTTCCAACCTCCGGCTTAAATGTGCCACAGCAGGTGCAGGGTTTTTGATATTAGGGAAATGAAAAGTTGCATGGAGTTTTTTTTGCTTATTTTCTGGTTTTGCTCGATCGTTGGGGGTTTTTTTATAGGTGGAGTACTCGAGAATGCTGCGGAGAGCGCAGAGGGGGGTGAGCGGCGAGTTCCTGCTATCCACGGAGCCCTTAACGCCGCCAATAAACTCGAGGCCATCGAGCCAGAGGAAGGCCAGCGGCGATGTTTCTCCGAGCGAGCTAAGCCCTGGAATTTTGGATCTTCATTCTTTTGACACCGAGCTCCTCTCAGATGTAGGAAAAATTATTACGTGCGGAGTTAGATGTAGGAAAAATTTAATTATCTTTTATGATTTATTATAACGAAATGCACTGCAAACTGTACCTCATTATTTTTATTGCATTCAAAATTTATTGGAAGATTTAATAAATTGAGGATATTATACCCGAGCAAGCTTCAAATTCCAGCTTGGTTAAATCGGCAATTTTTAATACTTAAGGTGATTGCCGTGTTGGTAGATACGGGCTTCTGGACTCTATGATTCCCCAACCCCATTTGGCAACGCGCGAGGCCGAGGCATTGATGAGTCAGAGCCAAGCTTTTCTGGGAACAATCAGATAGGGAAGGCTAGTTTCATTCCAGAAAATGATCTTTCAACGAGTTTTGCTGCAGACAAGGATAAATTAGGTTCTGTTGCCAAGATTAAAGTAGTGGTGCGTTTTTCTAAAATTGCCATTTTCCTTGGTCTAAGTTTGTTATCCTCTGTCAATATTTGTTTCATATTGCTGAATGGCTTAACACTTGTCTCTGTTTGCTTGCTTCCTGCTAACAGGCAAATTTTATAATATTTTCTAGTGCTGATATGGATTCATGGAGTTCATTTTGTCATATGTATATGTATCTTGTCATTTGATGGAATGTAGTAGTCTTGTTTTTTTTTATGGAGTTCAATTGAACCATAAAATAGATTGTGAAAAATGTAATAGATAGGAAAGGTTTTATGCTTTTACTATGTGTAACGAATGTAATGATTGTTGGTGAAGGTGCGAAAGAGGCCTCTAAACAAAAAGGAAAAAACAAAGAAAGAGGAAGACATTATTACAATTGACCACAACAGAAAATTTCTGACAGTTCATGAGACCAAACTGAAGGTGTGACAACTTTTAAATTTGTTTTTGTTTTTTGTTTTTTTTTTTCCTGATTTTACCTTTCTGTTTGTTATGATTGAACTGTATGGCCGTATATTTTTTAAACTTCCTTTTCATGCTGATAAACTGCTAACTTCCTGTTATTTTCCGTGCTTAGTTATAGATAGAGATGCATATTTTAATGTGCAGGCATTGCTTTAATCTTTAAATTTGATAAGCCCTGTTACTTGCCTAACTCAAAATGAAACAGCTACCATCGACATGCAATTTCTTAGAAATCATTGTAGGCACTCTTCTTAGGGGTCATTAATAAAAATAATCTTCCAGAAGTTTCATTATGCAGGCTTTATAGAGAATTCAATCCTTGATATAGACAATGAACTGTTTATTTTAGGCTGCAGACCACTTGAAATCTCTTAGTTCTGATAACTTTTTCTCCCGAATGTGAAATCAGTTATCTTACAAAAAACTACTGTGAAGTAGTGGAGTTTATACTATTTGCATGTTCTAGTCAGGTTATTGGGGTTTTCAAAATTTTTTTTGGTACTGCGGAAGTCCACAATGGATGCAAATTTTCATGAATTATTAAGGAAACTAGAGCTGTTTGAATGCTAAGATGATTGGTGACTGATTCTCTACATTTTATAATATGATTTTATGTTTTTAAAACATGGGTTACTAATAGCATTTAAACATTTATCTATAAGCTAATACTTAAGACTGGAGGATCATGTTTAGGAAACTAATATAACTGGAAAATGTGACTTTGAGGTCAATTGTTCCCACAATCTTAATGGCTAGCTCATATAGCTGGTAAACTAACAAAAGGAATACATGCTGATTAATGATTGGTATATGGCTGTAAAAATATTGAAAATTGTATTCTGTAGTTGCTTGATCACCAAAGAAAGAAAACATGACAATTGAATGTGACCAAGAAAGGTTTTTTCATACTCTTATGAACAAACAATTTTGAATTTCCCCTTTTGATTTAATTTACTGTTTTAGGTTGACCTGACGGAGTATGTTGAGAAGCATGAGTTTGTATTTGATGCTGTTCTTGACGAGGATGTTTCAAATGATGAAGTAAGCTATAGAGAAAGAATATGAATGCTTTTTCTGCACTATATATTTGTTGGCCTTTCTGAACTTTTATTGGGATCTTCTAGTTATATCATGAGACCGTGGAACCAATTGTCCCAGCTATCTTTCAGCGCACCAAGGCAACTTGTTTTGCTTATGGCCAAACAGGCAAGTAATTGGAAGTTGGAACATTTTTGTAGGAAGTTTAAAATCGCTCAATTGTGTGTAGGAACAATTTAGCAATTAATGAGTCTGATTTGCATTTGTGCATTCAAATTTTTTAATCTGATTCCATCTACTTGAAAGGACCGCTCTATGCTATCCTTATATGTGTTTTTTTGACTTATTTAATGCTCATTTTAGACATTCTAAACTTTAACATGTGGCTATTGGATTAAGCTGTTTCAATTGCACCTTTTTCCTCAAGTTTTTTTTTTAAATACTATTTGCTCAATGATTTTCTTACTTTGTGAATTAAAAAAGCAATTTTTTTTTGCATCATTGATATTTCTAGGTAATGCTTCAACTTTTAACCGGAAACACTTAGTTTTCTGAGTATGAACTTGTTGCTGGTCATACTCTTATTTTGAAGGTTTGAGATTGGACGAATTGATGATTTCTGTAAAAGTAGCAAGTGATTGTTTGTCAATTTAATTCTGACTGGTGTTCTAGGCAATTTTTTCCATGATGTAATTAGTTTGGTCCTTAATGCCTCAGTTCCCTTGATTGTGTATGCCATGAAAGTATTTTTTTGTCATAGTAATTAGTCAATTTATCAAAATGAAAGTAAGCTTTCTTAATTTTTCATCCTACATTTTCCTCAATTGTGGCAACCCTCGAATCCGATCTCATGCTGCAACTTTTGGCTTCATTTGGAAATACTTCTTGGCTGCTTTACCACGTTGCATATAAATTCATTGGAATGGGAAAACACATATAGAGAAACTCATCCATTTCAGTGAGGTTAGTGGTGATTTTATTTCTTATATCACAATGCAAGGGAACGTTGACATAGCTTTGCCAAACATATCCTTAGGCTTAATTTGGTAGTGCTAGTAATATTTGAGAAGTCAAGGGAAATTCATTGCTTTAAAAGCTTGCATTTAGAAAAATTTTATGAGCTGTTTGGTTTATTGAAAAAGGAATATATAGCAAAATGAAATACAACATAAAAGGACAATGTATTTGAAATATTTAGAGTTATTTAGATGAGTGTAAAAAAATGCTATTTGTTTTTTTTTTTTTGTTTGACTTGAAGTAAAATGAATATAATATGGCATTGGCCTGCGGCCAACGACTGATGGTGATGGTAGGCGGCAGGTGGCATTAATTGTTGGAGGCAAGTTGCGGCGATGGCTGTGGCTGGCGGTCAACGAGAGATGGTTGTGTTAGGCTATGGCCGGTGATAGACTTGGTGGCTAGCAACAACATGTGACAATAATGATGGAGAATTTACAATGTATTTAGAATTTGACAAAGTCTAACAATTTTGAAATTCATCAAAATTGAACTAGAGGATGAATTTGAAGTTCACCAAGGAATTACATTACATTTGAAATTCACCAAACCAAACACTTAGAATTTTTAAAATGCATTATACTACAAATGCAGTCAACCAAACGATCGCCTTAAGGAGAAACTATTGCTTCCATTTTGGAAAGCTTACTATTGAGCTGCTGTTAATTAGTTAAACTGGTTTTGAATTTACCTGAGATGTTGTATATGTGCTATTGAGGCCAAGTGATTGAAAGGGCCATGTATCGTGTTGCTTCTTTACAGAGAGTATGCAATTTATCTTGAGGCCCTTTTAAAATAATAGAATAAATTCTTATGAAAACTATATTAGAGAACAAATAATAGACAAGTTGAGAATTATGAAGCAAATTATTCATCATATGTACCATTTAACTCATCATAATTATAATGTTACTAATAATATGTATATAGGAAGCAAAGTGCTCATCATAGGCTCATGCATGTATGACTCAATTGAGCACAAACCTTCTCAAGGCATTTCTAATGTAGTGGATCGGCGGAAGAATTGGATCTGCTAAAAAGAACTCCCAATCCCGGGAACAAACTAAGATTAAAATACCAAAAGACATATAATATTCACCCATTTTTTTTCCCTTACAATGGTCATATATAATAAGCTAAGAAGTCTCTAGAAAACAAGAAGGTAAGCTAGTCCTAAGGGTTTATTTCGCTAATGATGCATCACATCATTCTCCAATTGCGTCAAAAGAGCTCGACTCCGTTGAGACGCATCATGGTTATGGAGGTAGGTATAAAAATCATAACCAAATTCCTGGATCAAAGATTATGCGTCTCTCAATGAGAGCACCATATTTCCGTATCTTTTCCAAATGCCACATTTCATGTTCATTGTTGAAAGCATTCTCTTGACAGTACAAATTGGCTTTGCTGCACTAGAGCTTGCACCTTCCTTGTTCCTTCCACTTATAATGGCAGATGGAATACCTTCAAAGGTTAATTGCTCTGCAGTTTTACCCAGCAACTCATTCATGTATTCAGAATCTGCAGATTTTATGGCCACATCTGGTTCGAGTTGAGCAGTCTCAAGTGAAGGGGGCATGACAATATTCATATATGGTAGAAAATCTTGTCCTAAGCACTGGCAGAGTCATGTCCAAGTTTGCAACATATAGCTAGCTATCAGGTCATCGGTCTCCATTTGAGATCCTTGAAATGACATCAACACTTCCATCACTTGTTTCGCATCATCTCTGAACTTATGCTTGTCCACAACCATGACCATGGACTTGACATATAGCATGCAATTTGACTTATCCATTGCATTTGGTAAAATTGTTTTCAAATAAGACATCACAACATCATAATAATTTTGGAACTACTCATGTGAAGAATTAGCAAGTGATGCTAAAGCAGTCACAGTTGCTTCTTGCACCATATGTTTCCCATTCTAAAGCAATACTAACATTTTACTAAGAAAGCAATCCAAGTTAGGAGTCAAAAGATCTGGCGGGCACATTTCAGTGAAATTGAGAATTACTGAAGTAGCATGTGCTTGTACACGTGGGTTTTGGAAATCATCCATAGCTGATGCCAAGCTGGGAGCACCCTCTGGTGATATTGAATCTGCAAATCTGAACCCAAATCTGTAGACAGTTGCCTAATAGCATTGATTGCTGCCCATGTTACACGTGGATGAGGATGTTGGAATGAGTTCAAAACCAATGTCACCACTTGTTCTAGGTTCTTAATCAACACCTTGGAGAATCCTTCAACTATCTGGGCTAGAGTAATCAGAGCAGCATGATGCTTTTGCCAATCTGGCGATGCAAGATAAATAGGAAGTAGCTCAAATGTAATCAGAACAAGGATAGTGCCGCCACTCGCAATTGATATTCGGTCTAGACATGTCTGAGCAATTTTGTAGTTGTCAGTCCACTCAGTCTACCCTGCATCCTCATCTTCTTTCTCAACAGAATGCCAGGTTGGTTCGGTGCATCATTAGTAAAATAAGCTCTTAGGACTAGCTTACCTTCATGTTTTTTAGAATCTTATTAGCTTATTATATATAATCATTGTAAGGGGAAAAGAAGGGATGAATATTATATCATTTTTGAAGTTTTATGCTTAGTTTGTTTCATGGATTAAGAGTTACTTCTAGCAGATCCAATTCTTCAGCGGATCCACTACATCAATTGTGAAGTGCATTGGTATGCTCTAGTTGTTTGTTGCTGATATATTGCTATAATGAATGCAAGAAATATAAATGTAGTTCTTGAGAAGCTCGATTGGAGGAATTTAAAGTTATAAACATGACTTTTACAAATGCAACAAAGTTCTCGTCACAGGTGTTGATAATTAACTAACTAACAATAAATAAATTAAGGTTAACATTTCACAATCACCAACTCTAGGTAGTACAAGTGCACTTAATTATGAAATTTTCATGTCAGTTGATCCATTGATGGTTAGTTGATTACCAACACTTGTGACTTGAGCTTGGTTGCATTTGGACAAGCTATGCATATAATTTTAAGTTCCTTCGATCGAATTTTTCACCAACTTTTTTTAGATTTCTAATATTCATATAGCAATATATTATCAAAAAACAACTAGTGCTTGCTAATGCGCTCTCTAATGCCTTTAGGAGGCTTCTGCTTAATTTGAGGCCTACATGCTTGAGCCTATGATAATTTGCTATGTTTAATGTGGCTGCAAATTTTATTATTTTCACTCTAAATTCTATTAGGTATTAGAGCGAGATTTGTTCACCTAAGTTGTGTCTGCATGGTGTTCGAGAAGAGCTGGCTATCTTCAATAATTGCCAATGGAGAAAGCTTTCCAGTTGCCATCACTATTCATAAACTAAATAGCCAAAACTATCTGCAATGATCACAATTTGTACTCATGTTTGTCTTCGGGAAAGGGAGAGATGAGTACCTTATTGAAGGTGACATCCAACCAAAGAAGGAATATCTAAAATGTAGATCATAGAAGACTGATAGCAACCAATTTCTTACAAATGAAATCAAAGTGAATTCTCTCATTTATGATACAACTGGGAAAATGTGGGTGATTCACACGTTGAAAATACATTTGAGTAGTTTGAGATATGGTGCATTCTTCATGATCAAAGATAAGGGGATCTTATAGTTACTCCATAATTCAATATTCTCAATTTACAATGACAATAATTAGATATATTCGAAGAATATCTATAGGTTTAATTTAGTTCTTAATAGTGCAAATAAAATTTTATCTAATGTTCAAAGAAGAATTTTGTCCCAAAAACCTTCTCCTAGCATTCTGATACGCCTTAGGGTTCCCAAGTTAGGATTTGCCCTAATGCTCTTCCAAAGAAGAAATTTCTCTTCCAAATCCAAGACAAAAATCAACACAAGAGAGATGAGAGGAAGAACAAGAAAGTTTGCATTCAAAATCCAAGAGAAACAAGATACAATTTGTCCACTTCGAGAAGGACAAGGTCTCCCACTACAAACCCTAGAAAAAGCAAGAGAAAGAACTAAGAGGCTAAGAGAAAACTTCAATCTTGCATAACCCTAAAAATCCCCCCTCATTTCCCACTTATAGCAAGCAAAAGATCAAACCAAACCCACTAGTGGGCTGCCCAAGCTGAACCGCCCAGCTCAGGGCTGACCCGAGCCAAACCGGTCCAGAAATGGACCGGTTCCGCTCAAGCCGAAGCCCCCCCGCCCGCTCTGTGTCACGCGCTGCGCCCGCGTCCCTCCGCGCGATCCCTCGGCGGGTCGGCCGACGCGTCCCGCCTTTCCGGTCGCTTCCGAGCTCGCCGGGGTCGCCGGCCCCCCCTCTGCCGGTCGGCGGCGGCCCGCATCAATACTTCCTCCTTTAAAATTAACCTTGTCCTCAAGGTTAAAGAATGTAGATTCCTCGGTGGTCGGAAACCCACATAGGCTAGGGTCACCCTGTAGTGCCACCCTCCGACCATTACTGTTGTATTTAACCAACAACTTCTCCCAATTGACCTCCATGTCCCCTAAGGACTGAAGCCACTGCATACCCAAGATGGCGTCGGTTTTTTCCAGATCAATCAGCAAAAAATCTTGAGTAACTACCTCCCCTTGTAAGATAATAGTGACTCCCTTGCATTTCCCATAAATACGGGCCTTCTGTCCTGTGCATATGGTCACCTCTACCTCCTTACTTGCTATCACCTCAAGACTCAACTGTTCCGCCACTCGATAGGCCAAGGAGTTGTGAGTGGCTCCACTGTCAAACAAAACTCTCACCTTGTACCCTTCAATTTCCCCCTCCACCTTCATGGTGGGATGGAATGGTAAACCTTCCATCGAATTCAGACTCACTTCTATTATATCTAGGTGAGGATGCTCTACCTCACATAGCTTTTCCATTGTTGCCCCTTCATCTGTGTCCCCATCTGAATCTCCCACCACTATCACGTGCAGGGTCTTCTCTTTACACCTATGTCCAGGTGCAAATTTCTCGTCGCAACGGTAGCAGAGGCCCTTGACCCTCTTCTCCTTCAATTCGGAGTCAGTCAGTCTCTTGAACCCTCCTTGGTTCATCACAGTGGTGGCTTTCTCCTGTTTTACCTCCTCTGGATGAGTAGTGGCAGTCACCTTAGGTCCTTCGAGCATGAGTGGTGAGCGATATGTGGGGTGAGATCCCCCTGATTTCCGTGTCTGATCCGCCTTCTGCTTGTCCTCAACCAGCTGAGCTGTCTCCATAATTCCCACTATCCCACGTGGGTTGACCACCCTGATGGCGGCTCTGATGTAGGGTTTCAACCCTTTCATGAAATTCCCCTCCATGGCGTCATCGGGCATTCCCCTCAATCGCCCAGATAGAAGCTCAAAGCGCTCCCGGTACTCTGCCACTGTGCCTTCCTGAACAAGAGACATGAACTGTTCATAATGGGTGCCCTCACTGGACACTCTGAACCTGTGCAGTAATAGGTCCTTGAACTCTTCCCAACTTCGTATAGGTTGTCGCCCCTCAATCCATTGGAACCAAGCCAATGATTTCCCCTCCAAGCAAATCGGGACAGCCATCAGCTTTTCCTCCTCCGTGACGCCGTTAACGGTGAAATATCGCTCCACCCGGTAGACCCATCCGTATGCATCTTCCCCTTCGAATACGGGGATCTTCAATTTCCTCATCCGTGTATCTGTCCGAGGAAGATTCCTGCCATCTTCCCATGGCCCATGCTGAAATCCCTCCCACTGAGGTCTTCCCCTCCACTCCCCTGGATACGGGGTCTGCACCCCCCTCCTTGGTGGCTCCCAAGGGGCTCGGCCCCCCTCGTGTGCGCCTCCCGGTTGTCTCGGCCAACCACCCCCGACCTCTCCTGTGGCTCGACCCAACTCCGGCGGTCCTCCTGGACCTCTCGACCACCCTCCTTGTGGCTCCCAAGTGGTGCGACCCATCTCTTGCACTCCTCCCGGCCTCATCGGCCACCCTCCATACGGACCGTGAGGGTCACGTACGGCTCCTCCCCCTTGGCCGGCGGTCCCCTCCCACGGTGCACCCCCCACGCCGGATGCCTCCCACCCTTCCCTTGACCAAGGCTCTTGGCGCGAGATGTGAGGTGGTGCTTGCATGGCTTCCCCCGGTTGGCTTGCTCCATCTTCCCTAATTGGGAAATTAGGGTTAGGGTTTGACATCGGCGATTTCCCCTTTTCCTTAGGATTTGATTGAGCAACTTGGGCTTCTACCAATTTGCGGATCATCTCTTCCATTCCCCCAAATCTCTCCTCAAGGGATGAAAATTTTCCCTCCAATGACGAAAGCTTCTCTCCCACTTCCTCCTTTAATTGGCTCATCTCCCCTTCCAAAACTTCTACCTTCTTTGATGCCATGCCGTCTAGGATCGAGAGCTCTGATACCAACTTGATACGCCTTAGGGTTCCCAAGTTAGGATTTGCCCTAATGCTCTTCCAAAGAAGAAATTTCTCTTCCAAATCCAAGACAAAAATCAACACAAGAGAGATGAGAGGAAGAACAAGAAAGTTTGCATTCAAAATCCAAGAGAAACAAGATACAATTTGTCCACTTCGAGAAGGACAAGGTCTCCCACTACAAACCCTAGAAAAAGCAAGAGAAAGAACTAAGAGGCTAAGAGAAAACTTCAATCTTGCATAACCCTAAAAATCCCCCCTCATTTCCCACTTATAGCAAGCAAAAGATCAAACCAAACCCACTAGTGGGCTGCCCAAGCTGAACCGCCCAGCTCAGGGCTGACCCGAGCCAAACCGGTCCAGAAATGGACCGGTTCCGCTCAAGCCGAAGCCCCCCCGCCCGCTCTGTGTCACGCGCTGCGCCCGCGTCCCTCCGCGCGATCCCTCGGCGGGTCGGCCGACGCGTCCCGCCTTTCCGGTCGCTTCCGAGCTCGCCGGGGTCGCCGGCCCCCCCTCTGCCGGTCGGCGGCGGCCCGTATCACATTCAAAAAGCATTTGTAGATGTAAGAAGAGAATAAAATCAAAAGAAAGTCATGATTGGTGATTAGAAATCTACTATCAATGTCTATAAAACAATCTTTGCTGTTTGCATAGGACAATATTTGAAGAACCACAACAAATAGGTCGTTTATGTTGTGATCACTACCAGAGATCTTGCCACACAAATGATACTTGTTGGCCAATTAATGTAAAACCGATAAATGGAAACTTTCCAAATCGATATGAGTCAAATGTAATAAAATAAACTCAAAAGAGAAGAAAAACTCTAGCAAAACCCAACCCTCATTTGTTAATAGAGAGGAAGTTGAGTTTATCCAAAATTTATTGAGGCATACTTAGAATTTGTCCACATCTGACTTTGCAACATACTTAGTTTCAACATAATTGCATAATGGCTCTTTCTTTTGCTCTCAATGGATTTGAGCTGTGGAATAATTGATTAACATCAAAATATAAAATTAGAAAAATGGTTTGTAGACTATTAATGATTATTCATATTTAACTTCCTATTCATACTCAAATATATTTGGAGGTCCAGTCTCATATTTAAACTCATGCTCAAGTACAAATTAATTTTAAAAGTTGTTCACTTTGAATTTATGCTGAAGTTTGACTTTGGTTTAATTTTTATTTTTTATTTTTTTTTGACTTTGGTTTAAATTTAAATGTATGCACAAACATGTGTAGGGTTATTCCACATTTGAGTGTTCTCTTAGGTCTTGGCTATAATCTAATATAAATCCATTATTTTTAACATTTTCGAGAAGATCAATCTTTAAAGCAATGAGATCTAAGAGATCTAACACAACTTGTATGGCATAATGTGGACATTGAATAGAATTTGATGTTGGCGATATAGTTAGAAAATGGTTAATATGTTATAGAATGTTTGATAGTTGGAAAAGATAAGTTGTGAGTTAGAGACAAATCGAGCAAACTATCTAGTTGCATCTTGGCTTGAGCTCTTTTTTTTCAACTCATTATGTTCTAATATTGCGTAAACACGAGTTGATTTACTTTTAGGAGAACTTAATTATGAGAACAAACTTAATGATTGTGGGCTACGAAAATTCAGCCCCGGCCTCCGCCCGCTTTTACTTTTTCTTTCGGGGGAGTTTTAACGGATTTAAGTTCCGGGGTAAATTTTGGGAAGACAGATGGGTTTGTAGATAAAACACTACCCAGAGATTTCACCCTCATTTTGCGAGGAGTTTATGATTTGAGTTCTGGTTTCCTATAAGCGCAAACCCTTATAGTTAATTACCCCTCCCGATCACGAGAGAAAATTTTCGATTAAGTCTAGTCATCAATCAGATACGTAGAGATACGTGTTATCTGGCATATAGTAGCAGCATAAATATTTGGAATGATTGAAGAATTTGAGAATTTGGAAAATTGAACATTGAGTTGGAAATTTTAATATTTAAAAGTAAAAATTACACCATCTTACACTTAAAGTGGATGGTGGGGGAATGAATGATAGACCCGATCAAGATCCCATGGTTTCGTCTTCCCGGGCCATCGTGGTCCCTGGTCTACTTAGTCAGAGGAGGTAGTCGACCCAACCTGACAGAGGGATCATTATCGGCAGCCATGGGTTGCTTCGTCTAAGGGGACCTTGTAGACCTGGGGTGGATATTTGCCTAAGTGGACAAATTCAAATCCACCTTAGCTAATAGAGGGATTTGTACCCTATCGATTATATCGTATTGATTCATATCTCAAGGATTTGATGCCACTAAGGAACGTATTGGCTCTGGCCATAATCGGTATTTGTGGAGCCATTTGACAGCAAAATCACTTGATTCAGATGGCCCCGAGTCATAACCATTTATCCTGCGGTGTCATTTGGCAGCAAAACTGCCGGTCAGAGGACACGTACCACGTCCTTATTGGTAGGAGATTATTTGAGAATAGATTCTAGTGATATTTTCGATTAGACATTAGCTCTATGTGAGCTGAAGTTATTTTTAATTTGTCTATCTCAGTAAACTGTTATGGAGGGTGAATAGATTTGCTTTAAGTGGTTGGATGGTTGATTTTAATTTTAAATATTTGGCTTTTCAGATAATTTTGGAAAGTTGGTTTTTAAATCTAGTAGGTATTTGAGTGGCATTTTGAATATATTTGTGAACCCCTCCGGTTTAGATCATCGTTGAACACGGCCATCATCAGGGTGACTTTGATGTCACTTGAAAATACTTGAATTTTGTAGAAGTTTGGAGGTATTTGAAAATATTTGTGAAATTGATCCATCCGGTTGAGATCTGCATTCAACACGGCCATCATCGGGGTGACCTTGAGGTCATTTCTATTTGTAACTTGAACCTTGGCAACCCTATCAACTTGCCGATAAGGGACCAGGTTTCATAGGCTTTGTGCCTTATTGAATGAATTTTTTTTATTGAAGGCCTTAAAAGCCTAATATGAATGTATTAAATAAATATCCTGGTTGACCTTGCGATCATATATTTATTTAATGGTTCGAGCCATGTCGACTCATATCTACCTACATAGAAGGATCATACTCGAACTTGGGTTCACTTATTGACCCACATAACATCCCTAGACGTCACATGTGTACTAATAACACACTCACCAAGGCCCATGCGGGTGTTTGGGGGCATTTCATGATTATTTGTTGAATATTGCCGACTCCTATTTACCTGCTTAGGAGGATCAGTCAAATTTGTCGACCCGCGTAGCATCCCTAAACGTCACGTGTGTGCCCACAACACACTCGTCAGGGCCCATGCGGGTTAATAATTATACATGTAATTGAATTTTACCCTTTGTGTACCTATGTACATACAAACTATGATGCATGTATGGGAGTATTTTGAAAATATTTTTTTTTTAAATGCTTATTGTCCGCTTGCATGAATGTTGCAGATCTGGTGACGTTTTGTAGCAGTTTCTGAATTGAGTTATTTTCTATTTTGTACAGGTAGACTGTCGTGCACTATTTGCTATTTTCTGCAGGTGGATCATAGTGCACCAACGAATCTCCTTCTTTGCTCGTAGGCATTTACATTTGTTGTAGTCATCTAGCATTTTGTTCATAGATGGCATTTCGTGTATAAATGGGTGCCCTACAACCCCACAGACAATTACATCTTTCTTCAATTACTCCCCTTTTGCATACAAGGATTTGCATATTTGTTCTAGGAGTATTGCATATTTTATTTTACAAATCCACATTTGAAGATAGATTCCTTGTTGTCTTTGAAGGCAATACTCTTGTTCGTATGATCGATACATGCATCAATCATCCTTGTCTTTATATGGATTGCATGATATTCATTTGGATGCATATCACTGTCATTCATGCATACTCGCATGTATCCCACAGTTGTTTGTAAGGGATTTATGCTTTGATGTGGTCATTTCACATTCGTAGGCATTTGCACTTGATGTGCTAATCAACCACCTTCTGGTTGCAAGGGATATATGTGTTTGTCTTCGATCGGATGATTGTTGACACTAGCAGGCATTTGCATTTGTTGTGTGTTTCACTGAATACATCCGTAAAAGGTGTTGTTGTTTGATTGGTGTCGGATGTGAGGGTACTATGTCGTTTACAATCATTCACAAATATCACCACATTTGCTGCACCTTAATCCTGCTTTCAAAATATGATATGCTGTACATCACACTTATCTTGCCCCACAAATTAGCTATTGTGTTTCGTGGAAGGTTTATGTTCACCTTCACGATCATGTGTGGGTTATCATCCTTTACATGCAATGATCTTTCTTTTTCTTCATCATTGTTTATTTGAAAGTGTAGAATTTGTCACTTAGGACCTTGCATCTTTGTAGCTTCATGTAGTCCTCAATTCAGAGGTCTAAAATCATGGCATATGAGTTAAGTTCAAGCTCGCTTTGATTTCTTTTTTATTGCTTAGAAACAAGCGACATTAGGTTACTATTGAACGAACAAATGCTCTTGTAATTTGAGTTCCCTTGTATATGATTCAAATTATGTTCTGTGTATGTGTTTGAGCCCAAGTTCAGTTCATGCTTGAGTTCAAGCTCAATATGAGTCTTCTACATTCATTCAAGTCTCCTGTGGTCCTTGAAAGTTCAACCTCTTGTCCCAAATCATTCAAGTCCCGTTAAAGTTTCTTGCACTTAGATTATTTAAATTCAAATCCTTTGTTGATTTCTCCAAGTCCTTGTGCTTTGTTTAAGTTCAGATTCATTTAGATTTGAGTTCATTTAAGTTTGACTTAGGCTCAATTTTATGTTCAATTCATTGTCCAAATCAAGTCCTTTATTTGTACAAATTTTGTTCACATGTAAGTCCAAATTTTGCTCAAGTCTTCTGTGTATTTAGTCGGAGTTTCGGCAGCCTCCTGACGTCTCCCCCGTTTAGGGATTAGGGGAAAATCCGAGAGACTAGCCTTCCCCTTGTCGCTACTGAGCGCTTCGGGTAGGTGTCTAATGACATCGCGGCCGCGAATTCTTCAATCCCTGCTTGCTACATGAGCGTTTAATGGTCTTGGACACCTGTTGAAAAGAGCACAGATATTTCCCCACGTGTGGGTACTTAATTTTGTCCCCCTCATGCTACATGAGCGATCTGAGGATTACCCACCTTGTCGCAGCGCCGTGCTGGTTTCCCTCCCTACTACACTACGTGAGCGCGTAGGGGGTTTGCCGGTTCGTCGCAAGCCTCGAGAGCGGGATTTTTTGAGTTTAGAAATTATACCTTTGCATAGGTTGGAGAGGCGTCGATGACGATGGAGTGTAAAGCACACAAAAATCATCTTTTTTTGAAATCCTTTTCTTTTTATTTGATACTTCTTTTTTTTTATCATATACATGCTATATATATTAATACTAATAATATTAAATACTTATATACAAATATATAGTAATAGTAATAATGTATTAGATAATAATAGATAGTATTAATAAAAGCCAGCACACAAAAATCATCTTTTTTTTGAAATCCTTTTCTTTTTATTTGATACTTCTTTTTTTTTATCATATACATGCTATATATATTAATACTAATAATATTAAATACTTATATACAAATATATAGTAATAGTAATAATGTATTAGATAATAATAGATAGTATTAATAAAAGCCTAAGCTAAACTACCCGAGGTATTCGGCTAAGGGAGTGGAGAGATCGGGATGCTTGCGGGAGGTAGAGATAGGGCACGGGTAAGAAGAGCTCTCCCTCTCTCTGCTTATGTGGCTTGCGATTGGAGTGGAGGAAGCTCTGGACAGAGAGATCAAAAGGCTTTGGCTGCAAGTGTGGGATGGTGCTCCCTCCTCTCTCTCTCTCTCTCTCTCTCTCTCTCTCTCTCTCTCTCTCTTTCTCTCTCGGCTTGGATCGGGGCTACTGTGGAGTTCGGCTTAGGGAAGGAGAAGATGTGGGAGAAGCTTGTGGAAGGAGAAGACTACCTTCACTACTGACGAACTCCCGTCTTGGCTTCCGATAAAAATGTTGTGACTTCCGATTTAGTAGGAAGGGGTGTCGTCGAAGGGGATTGAGGGCTCTATGGGTTTCTGTTTGGATCAGAGGGTCGAAGAGAGATTGGGATAAATGCTTGGGATTTGGCTGGAGAAGCGTCAGGTTGGAGAGCTTTGGCCGAGTGGGAAGAAGAATGGAAAGGGGAGGTCTTCGTGTGTCGAAGCAGAGGAGGGAGATTAGAGGCTTGTGGCTCTTTTTGCGTGGGGAGGAGAGTGTATTTAGAGAGGGAAGAGTGAAGCCCTCCATTTCTATCTAACGACATGAAGAAGGTGAGGATCGAGGCGGAGATTGTGCGAAGGTATGCGGCTTTGACGTGCGTGGGATGTCCGGGTCACGGGATACTCACGATTTGGGCACGATCTCGACGTGCTATGTTCGGCGCTACAGGTATGAGCGTGATTTTGATTTTTTTTTTTGTACAGGTCAACAATGATAATTAAATTTATTTTAAAAAACATCAGGTTTATTTTATTATAAATTTAGTGAATTAAAATTAATTAGGCTTGAAAAAGACAAGCTTAACCACTTTGAATAGATGTGCTTATAAAAAGATAAGCTTAATTATTTTGAAAAGATAAACTTATGAAAAGCTTAAGTTTAATTGTTTTGAAAAGATAAGCTTATGTGTGATTAGAAACTTAATGATGATTAAACATATAATAATGAACTTTAAATTTAGTTTAATTTAAGTTTCCTTAATTATCTCAAGAGATAAGTTATTACATAAGCTTAAGCTCTTTATTCACCCTGTTTATCTTTTGATTCACTTGAGCCTTAAGTTTTGATAGGCTAGGTGACGCCATAGCCAAGCCATTAATTATATTAACTTCAAGATAGTTTAATCCATTTTATAGTTTATATGACTACGTAGGATTAGTGTTTGCCTATGTTGTGTGTAGCCTAGTAGATTGCTATGGTTTGTCTATAAATACATAGTCATTAAGTGTAATTAGGTAAATTTTAGAGAATAAAGAAAATGAAGGCTTTTGCCTTGTTGCTTTAGATTCTTGTACCCTGAGATTTGATATTAGGTGATGGATTCTTTCTCCAAGGAGTTCTGGGAGTCTTACTCAGCCCCGATCACTGGATCGTCCACGTGGATTCGTCGAGCCCCCTTCTGTTCGGTTTCATTTGGTATTAGAGCTGGCAAGTTGCTGGCGTTCTTATCCGTAGCCGTGTCGCCTTCGCCACTGTTGACTTAAAAAAAAAAAAAGAAATGAGAACAAAAAGAAAACAAAGCAAACCGACATAGCCACCTCTACCGACCCCACTTCTCCAAACAACGCGTCTCTTCGGAGAGATCGAAAATTCAAAAAGATAAAAGGATCGAATTCGGAGAAGGAAAGGAACTTACACTCTCTCATTCGCTCTGACTCCAACTCTATCATTGCGGTTCAACTTTGTTCCTTCACTAAGACGTCTAGGGTTGGGCCTTCATCTTCTCTCTTCGTCGTTGCCGTTCGCTCTCCTTATTTCGAAGGAGACAAAGAGATTGCACGCAACGTCCCTTCCGCTCCATCATTGCTGTTAGACTTCACTGTGTGCCCTAGCCCTCTTCCGTCGACCTCCCGCCTGAGCCGCCTCCGTCGCCGTCTCCACCGCCGCCTGCCGACGCCGAGCTGTGCGTGATCTCCGTGCATGGCCGACTCTACCCGATCCCCTCCTCCCTCTACATATTATATAATATATAATAATATTATATATTATATATGATGTTATATATATTTTTATTATAATATATTATTATATTATAATAAATATATATCATTTTTGTAATGAAAATAAAATAAGAGAAAAAAATAGAGTGAAAAGAAACATTTTTTTTAACAAGTGTTGAAGAACCCGGCCGTCGTACCTTAGGTCCGACTGGGATGGTTTGAAATTGAAGACATGCGCCGTTGATTTTTAATCCGGGCAGATGGTTTTAAAATTGAAAACCTGCGCCGTCGATCTGAGATCTGGGCGGATGGTTTTAAAAATTGAAGGCCTCACGCAGTCGATCTTAGATCCTAGTGAGATGGTTTGAAATCAAAGATTCTACGCCATCGACCTTAGGTACGTGTAGGAAGAATTACGGCGGTGCCATCCCGATTTCTCCCTTGGTGGGGAGGAGACGTCGGGATGCTGTCGAAATTTTTCGAGAAATTATAGAACTTAAAATAATTGGGGAGCAAGTCAAATCTAATTAGTTAAATTACTTCATCTCAATTAAAATTGAGTATTAAATTATTTAATTTGATTAATTGAAATTAATTAAGCCAAAATTAATTAATTTTGATTAATAAAATTGAGGTCCAAAGAGCTATTATTTCAAGAATTTGAGATTTTGTTTAATTCAATCAATTAAAAAAAGAAGAAAGATGAGCAATAAAAGAAATGATAATTTTCATTAATTGACATATACAACATTGATTTTTGGGATTCTCTGAAAACTCTCAAAACTCTCCAAACCCCTTATACAAATTGTTCTCAAACGACAAAAAAACTCTCAAACTCTCAATTGAACTCTACAAACTGCTCTCCAAAGCTCTCCTGTACAAGCTCCTGTAGCGACTTGTGGACCCTATCCTCTGCAAGTGCAAACTCTGGCTACAAACAAACAAATGAAGAGTCAGTACCACATAAATAAATTGAATGAATGCTGAGAAGTATAGCTACGGCATTTAGAATGAAATACTGGAAAGCAAGAAAGCCAAGTACAAAAAACTAGTAAAGCAGAAGTGCTAAAAGCAGGAAGAGTACTGAACTACTGTAGTAAGGAAAAGACTACAAGTACTAAACAACAAAAAACACTAACACAATTGTCAAAGCTCTGAAGTATCAAAATCACAAACTCAAACCAACCCAACAAACAAACAATCAAATTTAAACTAATGGGCTGCCTTCTTTATAAGAACTTGCTTGTAAGACCTACTACCCGACAACTTTCGTAGGAAAGTCGTAAGCCCGATCTCAGGGAGAAGTTTTAGGTAAAAATTTATCTAACTCCTAACCTCCAATTAAAACTATCCGACCACTTTTAATAGAAGCCGTAAGTCCGACCTTTGAGGGAAATATTTAGGTGATAATACAATCCTAGACCCCTTTTCGGGCATCCTAGTCTAAAAGGACTAGGTTGTAAGACCCACAACTCGGGCCGCTTAGCTTACAGGGCTAGGTCGTAAGACCCACCGTTAGGCAACTTCTAAGGAAGCCATAAGACTTATCCAACTGAAATTTTCCGGGCAACTCCTAATTGGAGCTGTAAGCTCCAAACTAAACAAACTATCCGGACAACTCCTGATTGGAGCAGTAAGCCCCAAACTAAACAAAGTATCCGGGCAACTGCTAATTGGAGTTGTAAGCCCCAAACTAAACAAAATATCGGGCAACTTCTAATTGAAGTCGTAAGCCCCAACATTTTAGGAAAATTACTAAATAAATTTATATTGAACCTAAACCTCAAACAATCAAATTTAAACCTATAGGCATCTTAGTCTAAATGATGAAGTTGTAAGACCCGCTTTTCAAGCTACTTCCTAAGGGAAGTCATAAGTCCTACCCAAATAATTAAAACCTCCGGGCTGCCTCACTATAGAGTTATGTTGTAAGACCCATCCTTGGGCAACTCATAAATAGAGTAATAAGCCCAAATTCTAAATTAAATACTCGGGGCAACTTCTAAGGAAGCCATAAGCCCCAACCCAAATTAAATCAAACTAAAATGCACACCTAACCACTTCAGTCTACTCGGGATCCCTGAGAGGAGGCAACCAATGGCTGCTAATCAGATTCCCTAGACACTACAGTCAATGATTGTTAGTGTTGGTAGACTGAAAATCTATGGTATACCCGGGACGACGGAACCATGGAATCTTGATCGGGTTTACCTCCACTTTCCCCATTGAGACTAAAATTTGCCTAAAATATATTCATCCTTAATCGAGAGTTCTCTCTTACGTGTTAAGAGGGGTAATTAACTATAAGTGCTTGCGCTCATAGGAAGTAAGAACCCCAGATCTATAAACCTCGACACTACCCTCAAGGGAAATCTGGTTAGTTCCAATCTGACTTAAGGGAAGTGGAATCCTACAGCTGCAAATTGGGATTCGTGCATTCGTGCCCATTTTTCTTGAGCCCACAGCCACCGACGTCATTTGATGGTGACCCATCTTTGGTGGTGAATCGTCATCGGAAGCGGAACCAATTCTTTGGCGAATCGGCCTCATTTGGTGTTCGGTGGCGAAGCCGAAGCGGTGGCTGTAGTTCTTCATCCGTAGCGCTGACATCCACCTTTTATTTGTTCTTGGGTATGGACCTCAAGACAGTAACCTAAAAAATTTTTAATTGCTGGATTCCTTCTGCTACACCTCTAAACAATCTGAACAGCAAGGTTTTCCTCCCTGAAGGTTGCTGTCCACTTTCTTGTTCTCCAAACAACTGCTGCAGCCACAATTTTAGCCGCAGTCCTCTTCTTTCGATTCTTGAAGTACAGAGAAGGGTGACTGTCTGACGTCATTTTTGAAGATTCAGATCTTTCTGTGTGTTCATCCATCCCAAACCCCACCAAACGTGGCTGTCCAACTGTTAGCAGTCATCTGCATAACCTGTAGGAACCAACTGGATTGTTCAACTGCTATTCATTTTCTTCCAAGTCATAAGAACTTTGTAAGTCACAAGAACAGCAGCAAAAACAATTTTTCAGTTGCTGTACAGCTTTTCTAGTCATACGACGCCTCCAACCTCAGGAGTTTCTTAGCTGTTCTTTATTGTTTTAAATAAGTTCTTGAAGAATAGCACAACATGCCTTCTAGATGGACGTTGCAAGGATCATGTCAAGACGCATAAATAGAAGATCTTCAACAAGAAATTATTCAACTCAAACGACGGTTGTCAAGGCTTGAACGAAGGACAAACTGGAGCACCCTCGGCCAAGACTTTGATGGTTTCCAATCACGGGACAATTATGCTTCCATGACGGATTCAAGATCCTTCATTCCAACTAAATCCTTACGAATCGATGACGACGATGAGGGCATTGCAGATGATCAAATGTCTTCCACCCTACACTTGATCGAGTTCAACTTCGAAGAATTTGAAGATCCGTTGTCGAAATCGTCGTCTTTGCCTATCTTTGATGAACCCGTGTATGACGTGTACAATGACGACATGTTTTTTGAAGTTCTTGATGTTGATATGCCTGTGAATAATGATTATAAGTGCAAGCTAATTCAAGAGGTCATTGCAGAAAAGAATAATGATGGAGACGAATGCACGGGAAATGTTAATGCTATGAATCCTGCATTTGAATGTGTTCATGATGGCTGGGATGTTACTGAACTCAAGGTGGAGAACAACAAGTTCTGTGTGTCGGTCCACTTTAGATGTGTGGATGACATAAGATGGAGAGCTTTAGCCGATCTTGTTAAATCGGCGTTGAAAGAGTACCCAATGCTACGGCTAACTCCAAGAAGAAAGGTGTTAGAAATTCGCTCCATTATTAAATGGGATAAAGGGAGGGCCATGGAGTTCCTGTTAAAGTCTCTTGAATTCGCATATTGTAAGGACGTGTTGCATATTTATATTGGTGACAATCTAACAGATGAAGATGCTTTCTCAATCACTAGTATTCCATCTGCTTATGCTACTCTTGAGAGATTGAAGATTGGTAGGCAAGTCGATACCAAATGGACCTATCCAGACCGATTTAGCCAACCAAACCCACCTCCTTCTTGTGGCCAACCAAACATCTTTCCACGTGCCTAAAGTTCCTCCTACCCTAGTAGAATGACGCCGGAGCTGAGCCATTAATTGTATTAACTTCAGGATAGTTTAATCCATTTGATAGTTTATCTGACTACATAGGATTAGTGTTTGCCTATGTTGTGTATAGCCTAGTAGGTTGTTATGGTTTGTCTATAAATACATAGCCATTAAGTGTAATGAGGAAAATTTTAGAGAATAAAGAAAATGAAGGCTTTTGCCTTGTTGTTTTGGATTTTTGTATCCTAAGATTTGATCTTAGGTGGTGGATTCTTTCTCTAAGGAGTTCTTGGAGACTTGTTCGGCCCCGATCACCGGATCGTCTACGTGGATTCGTTGAGCCCCCTCCGGTCCGGTGTCACTAGGCTTTAAATTGCCTGGCTTAAGTTAGGTCAAAATGTGTTCTCTGGTTGGGCTTAGAGAGTAAATTTGGCTTAAGTTTGACTCAAGCCCTAACCAAACAACCCTTAGGTCCTAAAGGTGCAGTCTTGGTAGTGATAGTGGTCTTAGTTTAGCATAAAGATATTGGTGATAGATTCAAGTATTTAAGGTTATATGGAAAGTCTAATTTAGGGATCCAATTGAATAGAGGGTTGCTTCTTAAGGTTATATGCCTATTATGACACTCGTTTAATCTAATCAAGATAACCCATGTTTCTTCTCATATCGCACATCTAATGATTGATTTATCAAACCTATTAAAGTAATTAATCATATTTTTTATTCCTTTTTACAAGTCATTGAGCTGTTCAATCATTTTCAGATAAAAAGATGGATGAAAAAGGTTTATCCCAAAGACCATACATCTTGAACTATCTAGTAATGAGTAATATCATATATGCCAAATTGTTTAAGCAAATTTCACAAATATTTTTTTTGGTAAATGTAACTTGAAATTCAAACATAATGTACCATTCAAAGACAATTCCATAAACTACATCCATAGTTTTGATTAGCATTATAGTCTTGTTGACCATCAAGTACAAGGATATCTTGGTAATCATCAACTAAGTATTGCTATGTTTCACGTTAATGGTTCTTATGATTTCTGTTAAATCTCAACCTTACGTTCTCAGATGGATCTCACGGCTTTAAATAAAAGATCTGTAGGAAGCCCACGTTGAAACACTTTCCATAAGCTAGGAAGATGATTTAGGAAGGATTATATGAAGGCAATTAGTCATTATTCTGTAATTATTTATTTCTTTATTAAGACAGCCTTAGACAACTTGTATATATCTATAAATAGGGATGATTATGTATAATAAAATCAAGCATTTTCTTCTCAAACCTTTGGTTTTTCACATAGTATCAGAGACAACGACCTTCATTACCACTAAAGAACGATCATGATTGTCGGTGGAGAAAAAGAAAAAGAAATCAGAGCCTACCTACGGATGGAGCTTTGCCATTAGATGTTAGATGAAGCCTTGCCGAAGACGGACGTTGCAGACGGAGCCCCCTGCGGACGAAACCTTGTCGATAGACAGCGGAACAAAGCTTTGTCGAAGATAGATGCCATCGTAGAAGGCCCTAGCCGATCGGAAGGCACACACACGGGACTCCTGCTCCCGTCTGGAAGGACCGACCGGAAGAATCGATCACAAAGCCAACTCCTGCTAGCGACCTGGGGGACGAAATCACGCGAAAGAGCCAAAAACGGCTCCCAATCCGAAGCCGACTTCTACTTGCATGCCCTAGCTATCTGATCCAAGTCCTTTTAAGACTTTGACCAGTCGGTTATTTAAAAAAAAAATCATTATTGTTGTAACTTAAGATTAGAGGGATCTTATTTTTTGGAAGCCTTCATTGCTATCCAGAATGAAACATATAGTCTTCATTACTATCATTTGACTAAAAAATGTTAGAAATTAATTCTTCTCCAAGCACTGATCAATTGGAGGATCCTTTGTGCACCAAGGACGAGGTGATCTCCAAAGCATGCAACCTTCCTATCGTCTAAACAGGAAGAACAACTTAAAGTGATATCAATTTATAAAGACCTACTTAAAAGGGAAAGGGAAATACACCTCCTCCTCCTCGGAGGACCAAGAGGATATCCTAATTTTTGCGCATGGGATGAAGCAAACTTCATAATTATGTCATGGTTGTGGAATTCTATGACTCTAGAAATTAGGGAGACATTTTTGTTCCTTTCCACTGCAAAGGCTATATGGGATGCCGCTAGACAAACTTATTCAAAAGCTCAGGATGTTGCTCAAATCTTTGAACTCAAAATTAAAGTAGGAAGCACGAAACAAGGAAGCAAAACTGTGATGGAGTATGTCACTATCCTATAAAACCTAGGGAAAAAATTGGATCACTACAGATGCATTGAGACCAAATATCCAAAAGATGCTACAGCCTGAAGAACTTTATTGAAAAATATAGAGTTTATGATTTTCTTGTAGGGCTAAATGCCGAATTCGATCAAGTAAGAGTCCAAATCTTTGGGAAAGAGGAGACACCATAAATAAATGAAATAATAGCTATTATTCGTGCTGAAGAAAGCCAACGAGGTGTAATGTTGGAGCCAAAAGCTGTTGAAGGCTCAGCAATGGTAACCAAGGAAGCTCCATGGAAGGAGAAAGGTAATGACTCCGCAAAATTCAAAAATAAAGACTCCCTTTGGTGTAGTTATTGCAAGAAGTCATGACATACAAAAGAAACGTGCAGGAAAATACATAGAAAACCCTCTAGTAAGGAGTTGAATCAAAGAAGAGAAACAATAAGCACATCCATGCCAACAACACAACAAGTCAGCCTAACCTAGAAGCACAGTCTAGCCTCAGAGAACTCAGTAAAGAAAATATTGAGAAATCAAAACGACTCCTGGTATCTCCAAATTAAATTAAAATTAATAAAAATATATCATGAATAAATAAAATATGAAAAAAAGTCTTTTTAAAAGTATTATGATAAATTATATGTAGAAATTTTGTCACAATAACTTATTAAAAAAAACTTCATTCTAAATTATTTATTAAAAAAATAAATAAATTATTTACACTTAAATATTAAGACAACAAAAAAAAAGGACTACATTCTATTTTTTTTAAATATTATTTACTTAATTTGATTTATAATCTTAATTACATTAAAAATTTGTCCTGAAATGGACTACTATGAAAGAATATTTTCATGAGAAACTGGAAGATCATATGATTTATGAGCCCTTGTATGCCTATTCAGAGATTTTCTCATGGTTGTCATTGTTTTGTCTAAACGACAGAAAGCTGCAATCATTCTGTAAGCTACAAAAATGTCCGACTTTTTTGTATATGACATGGTTTTTCTTTAAAGGTGTCTTCTTCAAGTATTTTTGAATTCTTAATTGCTACTATGGATGACGTTATTATTAGTCCTACTAAGTTTCCCATTAGCTCATTTATGCGCTTGTTTTTGGCCAATTAGGAAGACAATGCATCTTTTAAACTTCTGCTCATGATCGGTTTTCACCTGTAACTTTTGTTACAGATAATCTTTTTCATGGTAGTCCCATGGTGCATTCAGTTTTGCTTTGGTCCAATTTGGTTGGCTTGGAAGCAAGAGAAGTAGAGAGGTGACACCCAACTATGCTCAGATGTTTGGTTGTATGGAATGAACTTCCATACTCATTCTGATGTTCGCTTTGATGGACAAGATAAGCAACTTTTACCATTTGGTGATAGGATGGTTTTTAGTTTTTCAATGTATTAAACTGAGAAATGGTGTCGATCATGACAGTTTGACAAACACACCAGCAGTGCACTTATTATGTTCTGATCTTTATTGCTGTTTTATTATCACTAGACACCTTTTGGTGCAGTTTACAGGATTACGGTTTGATATTGTAGGTTTTTCATTGAAAAATAATCAATATACTTGCAGGTCTCTTTTGACATTAATAGCTGTTAAATTCTGACTGCTGATTTCGTTAGGCATTTATTTTTCTTTTTTATTACATAGCGAGCTGATGTAATTTTTGTGATGCAATTTTGGTTTTGGTTTTTTTCACATGCTTTTACCATCTGATTTTGATGTCAAGCACATCATTTAATAGTTCAGAATTAAATTATCCTCAAATGCTCTCCTGCCTTTCCATTTGCTGGTCATTTCTGTGGCTTTAGTAATTAGTGACCTTGGTCATTTCTGCCTTGCATATGATGGTTTGTTTCCTTTCTGGATATTTTTGTGAGTATGCTTTAAATGCTTTAAAGTAATCACTTATTTTATCTTTTTATATAATTTATTTGGAGCTCAAGTGTAGTCTTGGCATGCAAACCTTTAAAAATATATGATCAGTTAATAATACTGAGACCTTGATTGCAACATTTGCAAACCACTGCAAGCGCTGATTTTTGGTGTAAAATCTTATTAAATAACAGTAGTGTTTCGTTTCAGGTAGTGGGAAGACCTACACTATGCAGCCACTTCCCCTAAGAGCTTCGCAGGATATCCTTAGACTAATGAACCGTGCATATAGGAACCAAGGATTGCAGTTATTTTTTAGTTTCTTTGAAATATATGGCGGGAAGGTTTATGATCTACTAAGTGATAGAAGGTTTGTTTGAAAGATATGTTCTTTATGTGGTGTATTTGATTTTGTTAGTAGTTTTTATTTATCACGTTATGTTCTTTTACTCGGCTACTCTCACCATTTTTTATCAGAAAGCTTTGCATGCGGGAAGATGGCAAGCAGCAAGTCTGCATAGTGGGTTTACAAGAATTTCGAGTGTCCAATGTTGAGACCATTAGGGAACTTATTGAGAAGGGGAATGCTACAAGAAGTACTGGTACAACCGGCGCAAATGAAGAATCCTCACGATCTCATGCCATACTCCAGCTCGCTATTAAGAAGTTAGTTGATGGTAGTGAATTAAAACCAGCTCGAGTCATCGGCAAGCTATCCTTCATAGATTTAGCTGGCAGTGAACGAGGTGCAGACACTACTGATAATGACAAGCAGACAAGGTCCTCCTTTCTTACCTCCCGTTATATAAAGCAATGGAACATTTAAGTAATATCAACTTTAGCAATTAAAAATCTTTTTTTTGCTGCAGAATTGAAGGTGCTGAGATCAACAAAAGTCTTCTTGCCTTGAAAGAATGCATTAGAGCTCTTGACAACGACCAAACTCATATTCCCTTTAGAGGGAGCAAACTGACTGAAGTTCTTAGGGACTCATTCATGGGAAACTCTCGCACAGTTATGATTTCATGTATTTCTCCAAGCTCTGGATCATGTGAACACACTTTGAACACATTGAGATATGCTGATAGGTGATTCTTTTTTCCACTCATGTCTTGAGCAATTTTAGTATCTCTTTCTCTTAATTTCATGTGTAGATTTTTACCATTTAATCAGGGTGAAGAGCTTATCTAAGGGTAGCAACCCCAAGAAGGAACTTTCAGCCTCCTCCAACATAAGGGAGTCAACTGCTGCTACCCTATCTTCAGTATTGCCAAATCTCTCTGTGCCTGAAAGTAGCAACAACGAGGCTACTAATGAAACCCACAGATTTGGGTGGACCAAACAAATTCAGAAAGTACCACCTTCTTTCATTGTAGATCCTGTTCCTACAGGGAGAGAAGATGGAAAAGTAGTATCTTTTTATTCTAATCATTCCAGTAAAAGTAGAGGTTCGAGTACACCTGAAGAGTATGATTTATCTGATGGGGCCTATGAGCCAGATAATCGGCCCTCAAGGAAGGCAGAGTCATATCCAGCTCCGGGTTTTGAGAACAAGACACAGAGAGTTGCAGCCCAGGCAAGACAAAGGAATGCCATTGATGTAGATAATAATTTTCTGAATCCAGATAATGATTTGAACGACCTTCTAAAGGTATTCTCCCATATTCATAACTGCATTTCATCCTTTAGTTTCAGATTCAGAATTTTGTTTTGTATTTCAATGCAGGAAGAGGAAGACCTGGTAATAGCTCATCGAAGACAGGTTGAGGAGACAATGGATATTATTAGAGATGTGAGTTTTTCTTTTTTAAAGCAAAATCACGCCTTGTGATCATCTAATGAAATAAACATCTTGCTTCCATTATTTAGGAGATGAAGCTGCTGGAAGAAGCAGATCAGCCTGGTAATCAGTTAGATAGTTACATATCCAGATTAAATACCATTCTCTCGCAGAAGGCTACTGGAATTGGCCATTTGCAGGCACGATTGGCTCATTTCCAAAAGCGTTTGTTGGAATATAATGTCATAGTTTCCTCCTTTGCGCCATGAGTTATGTTACCGTTATGTTTTTTGCTATTTAAAATCTGGTAGATATGAGAGACATTAGATATGAGGCATCTGATTCATTTTATTTATATTAAATCTGTTGTTCTCATTGGTTAAATCGTTCTCTGGCATTTGAAAGTGATCTAATATTTTGATATGGGAATTATTGCCTGATAGTTTTTTCCTTCCTTTATTTTAGCTGTTGTTGTAGCAACAAAAACTGTTGGTCTTGTTTTGGATTTACAGGGTTGAGCAGTTCGGTCCAGTGAGTCATGCAATTTTTAGGCCTAAATGGTTGATTGACTGCTACAACTTCTGCCAGTTTTGCTCATGAGTTGAAGGTGATCGATCCGGCTTGATTGGACCAACTTGATTTGGTTCGGTTTGGGTCAGATTACTTGGATTCTGGATGGATGGGTTGAGTTAGGTTCAGTTAAGCCCGTGATGGATTGGTTAATTGGATTAATCTTTCATACTTTGTTTGGAGTTTGATCAAATTAATTTAGGCTGATTTGATGAAACCAATTTAGTTTGGTGGGGGGTACATTTTGATTTGATATGTTTGAGATGCTTTTCTATTTGTGTTGTGGTGAAAATTGTGGTTTATCAAATAAAATTTTGAATGTTTCTTATAGTCGCCCTTCTATTTTTTTCTTTAGAAAAATTTATATATGGATCCAAAAATGTAATTGTATAGTAAAAAATTGTGTTGTTCATTAACTAATGGTTTGGTCAAAAGCCTCCTTAGAGATGGCATTTCCATTGCTTTGTTTTAAAAAAATAACATAAAAATAATCACACTTAGTGAAAGAAAATAGTTGTATTTCATTCATTAAAGGAAAAAAAAATCCATTACATGAAACCCAAATAGTCATGAAAATATGGCTCCCTATGTATGGGATAGGGGAAGCTTTTATGGTTTTGAAGAATTTGAGGTGCCATTATGAAAAAAATGCTTTCATCAAGTCAAATGAGAGGATAGGGATGGGGGACATTCATTTTTAGTAGGAGAGAAAAGATGGTGGCTTATGAGGTGTCAAGTTCAGAAGGTGATGTGGTGGTCAATTTGTGATCTTGAGGTAAAATGATAGGTAAAGGATAATAAAAAATGACTAAAAGGGGGATCTAATAAGGATAAGATGGTTGGTGGGTTTCAATGGAGAGTAGGCTAATTGATAAAAAGAAGATAAATAGAAGAATTTTCGATACATTTGGTTGAAGAAGGTAATGATTCTATATCTATATACTTATATGACTTGAGGCTATATAGTCAATTAGGCTTTTTCAAATAGATCCTATATTTGTAGCTTGGAGGTATGTAATCAAATACTAGCACATGTCTCCTCTCAAGTTAGAAACGATCAAAGCCAAATATATAATCTTGAAAATGTTGTGCATCTTCAATTAATTTTAAGAAAGTGTTAAAGAAAAAGCACTTGAGATGAGAAAGAAAAAATATATCATATTAAGAAAATCTCGCTCACTAAAATTTATGCTATACTCTTTTAGATAATCCCAAAAATTCAACAAATCAATTTAGCATTAATAAAAATGAGTCAATACATTTGATGTTTAATATTATAAATTAATTTATAGTGAACAAATATCTAATATGTTACTATAGGAGAGTAATAATCATTACATAGATCATAGATAAGAAATATAAAATGAAAGGTGAAATGTAAAGATGCATGTGATAGGGTCCAAATTGTTTGAGGGTTGATTGTTGTTATTAGAGGATCAATTGAGTTAGAGCTTATGGATCCACATGATATTGTGTGCCTTGCCCACTCATTATGAGCTGGCAAGACTGTTGATTGTAAAAATGTCAAAACCTTGACACTAGTTACATGATTAGATGAGTTCGAAGAAGTTGTTCTTATTCTCATATTCACACTTCCTCTAACATCTATAGGTAGTCCTAGAGATATCTCACGAACATCTTCGCATCAACGTAAAATTTAACTTTCAATCCTCACATGGTTCGATAAGTTATTTCTTAGTATATTTTAGCTAAAAAACTTTGCCTAAATCTTAGGCTAGGTTGAAACAAAAGTTGACCATAGAGTGCTCTTAGTAGATCCTACGATGTGCATTTTTCATGCTTAGCCTATGGTTGGTCGTATATGCTCTATTACTTAAAAGGAACCATGTAAATGTCTAATCAATGTTGTAAATATTAAATCTTCCTCTCATATGTTTATTTACTTATAATTACATATTAATGATTATTATATCTTTGAGTTTGGTTTGTGGGTATTTATTTGACCAATGGTCAAATCGCTAACAAATACTCAAACATGTTATTAGGTTCAAGGGCATTTGGTAATTTTTTATCAAATGACCTTATCACCTAACCAAAACTACTGTTATCATGTCCCAAGTCTTGGATGAGAAAAGTTGACGGTTGCATTAGGTAGTCAACAACCAGCATAAAACTTATCGAATAATCATAACATGAATCATTTAATATATTGTATAAATGCTACGGTGTTCCTTGAATGCAATGACAATTGAGCAAGGACTATTGTGCCAACGCTTAAGTGCAGTGATAAATAGGCAAGGTTTTCCACATCATGCATGAATGTGAGAGAAGAAGCAAGTCCATAAAATTAAAATTAGGATAAGAACTTAGAATGTATATTCCGTTATAGGTATATTGATAGAATTAATAGATATTATGATCTATAGGAAGAGAAATATTCTTTGAATTCAGGAAACTAAATGGGTTGGAGAGAAGTCTAAGGAGATTGATAGTTTATGATTTAAACTATGGTATTCTCATAGGTGTTGTACTAGAAATGGTGTAGGTGTGATTGTTGATAAGAGTTTAAAGGATAATGTTATAAAAATAAATAGATTTGGAGATAAAATTATAGTTTTAAAGATTATTGTTGATCATATGATTATTAATATAATAAGCGCTTATGCTCCTCAAGTAAGTTTGGATGTGTTCAAAATTAAAATTTTGGAATGACGTATAAGAATTAATACAAATGATACCTCTCGAAGAAAGAGTTTTTGTTGGAGGAGATTTAAATGTACATGTTGGTAGAGAGGTAGATGATTTTAAAAGCTTTCATGGTGGCTATGACTTTGGAGAAACTAATGAAGGTGGTAAGATCATATTATATTTTTCTTTAGCTTATAATTTTATAATTGCTAATATCTTATTTAAAAAAAGAGATGAGCATCTCATCACTTATAAGAATTGATATAGTAAAACTCAGCTTGATTATTTTAATATAAGAAAAATAGTTTTTTTTGATGAAATGCAAAAGTGCATTAAAATAAAAGAAAGGACAACCTAATACAAACTAGGTAAAAGAAGCTAATGGTTCCTTTCTCAACATGAAAAAGGGACCTTATTGAAAACAAATTTGTTAAATTAAACTTATTATAATTGATATGAAACTCACTATTTTCTATTTTGAAACTGTTGAGATGCAGGGGATACCAAAGTTTTAAACAACCCGAGGGTTGGTTAGTATCCTAGAGTTCCCATCCAGTTAGAGAATAAGACTTATTAATGATCCCATAATCAATTAGAAAAAGTTTAAAATGACAAACTAAAAGAAAAAAGAAGAAACAAAAGCTAAAAAGGAAAATGCAATTTAACAATGATTTCCAAAAATCACTTAAGAATATCACTGATAGATATTCCATAAGCTTTTTCCAACTTCCAAAGTTGGAATTCAATGATAGTATTATGCCTAACTTTTTGATAATTTGCTCCATCTTCAAGTATTTATCCACCTTGTTGCTATCAAAGGGAGAACCATCTTGCATATTAGTGAGATAATAGAGAAGTAGAACCTCTCATACCGTTCTTCACTTTGAGTTCAGCCATCTTCCTTCTAGGTAAATCTTTCACCGGTCCTAAGGCTTGAAGTTCTTTGAACAATGTGTGCTTAGAGCCGGGGGAATCACTCTTCTTGGCAAAAAAACTTTTGTCTTACTTAAGAATTGTTTTTTTTAAAATTCAACCTAATTGCCGAAGGAGGAGAGAATATCTTAATCTATCCATACTGTTTTTTATTTCAGAAACTGTTGCTGAATTATTAGTAGGATAAGCACTCATTATAGAATCAGCCGCAAAAGCTGTTAAAGGAGTTACAACTACCAATTATGTTTCAAAATTAATAGCATCCTTTCCTTCTTCCTGAAAATCTGAAATTTTGAATTCAAAATCTGGTTTGTGAGCTCCCAACATTTCATCAATATGAGTTGATTCGGTAGAAGCTGCTTCGCATGAATCCTCTTCTATACAAACTCCTTCCTTAATTACTTCCACAATTTCAGCAATTCTGAATTCAGGATTTGAATTCGAATTATTTCTAAATTTATTATCTGATTTATAAGCTCCCATTAGATCAGCATCAACAATAGGAACATTGCAATCAGCTCCCAAGGGATCAATCACCAAGATAGAGAATTCAGAATTCAAATTCTGAACGGCTTCAACTTGTTCCACAATTAAATCAAAAGACTTATTATTCTCCTTAACTTCCTCCAGAATATGTGGGATTTGAATTTGCAAATTTTCAGCAATTGCTAAATGATTGATGGAAGAACCTGCTCCATGTCTAACAGCCTTTTCATCTCCTTCCTTAATTTCAGCATCATCTCGATTTGCCAAAGGATCAACAAGAATTTCTTAACAAGCACTAACGTCTTCTTCAATTTCTTCCAAGGATGCCTTATTGACTTTAACACAAACATCATCTAATTTTTCTTTGGCTGAGACAACTTTAAAATGCTTTTTCTCTGGATTTATCCTTCTTTTATTTTTGTACTTCACATGCATCCAAGGCCCAAATGGATTATTTTCAGTTTGCAAAGAACTGAAAGCGACATCTTTAACAAGTAGATTTTGATTATGTGTTGTATTTGGACAAACAGAATCAATATGTCCAATCTTTCCACATTGTAACAAAATGATGATAGATTTTCATATTCAAACTTTTGAAAAAACCTACCATTAAGGCCTTCGAACCAAATACCATGGGGTAGTTTAGAATTCAAATTTACCCAAATGCAAGCTCTAGCAAATTCCCTTCTCCCCCATCTAAACATGTTACCATCCAATAATAAAGGAGTTCCAATTCTAGAAACAATTCTAGTGATATTGGATTCATCCCAGCATTGTAAAGGCAAATGAGGAAGAACCCAAATTGGAGAAGAAATTCCATCCAAGGAATAAGGAGAGAAGGTATGAGACCATTTGTCTAAACCTACAACAAAGCCCCCTACAAACCAAAGATCTCCGTTAAGAACTTCCTCCATGGCTTCAAGTGACTGAAATGAACAAAGGAGCCAATCTAGACCAAACAATGTTATATGAAACCCTCCATATTTCATCTATTGCTTTCTTAATTCAATTGAACACTTAGAAAAAGGATAGTTTTTTCTAAGAATTTTAACAACCAATGAATTGCTCAAAACTTCAACATTAGATTTTTCCTTTTCCATGTTAAGTTGACTACATTTGCATCTCCAATATCATCATGCAATTCACTAAAATTTATTTTAATGTGAGGTTTTTTGATCCACACATTAGAAAATTCCAATCTTAAAGAAGTACTAGGATTTTTGATATTAACATTACCTTTGTCAATATCAATATCCTTCTTCAATATATCAGCAAAACTGCATCCTGAGAAGAAGCCTCCTTATCATTTGCTCCAAAGATGATAGCCGACAAAGGTTTTGGATTATCATTCAAGAATGAAATTACTTCTTTCCCTCTGCCTGAAATCGGCAAAGGCTTGTGCATTGCAATCAAACCTCCCTCTTTGATAACTAGAGGATATTCCAAAATCCGAAAAGGGGAGATGCGTTTGAAGGAGAATCTACCTCTTGAATCCAACATAATTGGAATCGTGATAGATAGCAAAGTTTTGGTGTTCCGGTCATCCTTAGATGACTGGCCACCTTCTTCCATCTCCAATAATGGCACCCAAAATCTTCAAATTCTTCTTCGAAATTCTTCCTAATTTTGTGGAGCTTCTCTCTCTTCACTCTTCAACTATTTTAAATATGATGCTGAATATAGAAAAATAGTTATTTAGATTGCAAAGATTGTAAAGTTATTCCGAGTGAAAGTTTATGCAACCAACATCATTTATTAATTTTGGACTTTAAGATGAAGGGGACATAATATTAAAAATAAAATAATTCATTATTCTAAGATTAGATGAGGACATTAAAATAATATTAAGAAAATATTTTTCAGAGTAAGATTCTAGATCTTAAGATTTTATCTGTGCATGAGAAGCTAATACTATGTGGGAAAAGGTAGCTAGTGATATTAAGAATGTTGCAAAAGATATGCTTGGAATATCAAAGTAAAAATTTACTAATAATAAAAATAGTTAGTGGTAGAATCAAAATATGTAAGAAAAGATAAAAAAATAAGAAGATTTATTATAAAATTTGTTAAGATGTAAAATCTTTGATAATTGGGAAAGATATAAAGAGTCCCATAAGGAGTAAGAATGTAATTTGTAATGCAAGATTTTAGCTTTTAATGATTTATATAATAGATTTGATACTAAGGAGCTAGGGAGAAAGATATATGTATAAGTTAGCTAAACAATGGGATAGGGAAAGAATGATTTAATTCAAGTGAAGTGTATTAAGGATGAAGATCAAAAAGTACCTTTATTATTAAAGGATATTAAAAAAAAGGTGGATGGGATATTTTGCTAAACTTTTTAATGAAGATTATTAAAATAAAATTGACTTTAGTGATCTTAGCACCCTAAATGAAAAAAAAAAGATATTTTTTATTTTTATTTCCATATTAATAAAATAGAAGTTGAAGAGGCTTTAAAGAAAATGAAGTGTGGAAAAATAGTTGGACCTGATGATATTCCAATAGAGGTATGGAAATGCTTAGGAGATGAACGAATTTCTTGGCTTACTAAACTTTTTAATATTATTTTGATGACTAAGAGAATGAGTGTGTTGATATTCTTTTTTAAGAATAAAGGTGATGCACAAGATTATGCGAATTATAGAGGAATTAAGTTAATGTTTCATACTTTAAAAGTATGGGAAGAGAGTTATGGACCATAGGTTGTGACGTGACACTAATGCTTCACATAGTAAATTTGGATTCATGCAAGGTAGGACTACTATGGAAGCTATACATTTATTGAGAGGTTTGATGAATAAGTATAGACAAAATAAGGAGGATCTACATGTGATTTTTATTGATTTAGAGAAAGCAAATGATAAAGTTCCTAGAGAAGTGTTATGAAAAGTTCTATATAAGAAAGGGGTAATAATGCTTATATTCAAGCCATTAAGGATATGTATGCATGTGCTATTATTTATGTTCAAATAGAAGGTGGTTTGACAAAGTATTTTGTTATTTCAATAGGATTACATCAATGACCGACCTTAAATCCATATCCTTTTGCATTAGTCATGGATGTTCTCACTAGACATTTGTAAGAGGTTGTACCATGGTGTATGCTTTTTTCTGATGATATTCTTCTTGTTGATAAGATTGAGAGGGAGTTGAAGGTAAACTTGAATTATGGTGGTCAATCATAGAGTCTAAAAGCTTTTGTTTTAGTAGATCTAAAATTTACTATATAGAGTGAATTTTTATTAATAATAGATCTAGTGGAGGGATTGTGACTTTAGACGATCAAGTCATTAATTTTTTTTGGGTTAAAACCCACAGAGGGGCCTACGCGTTAATATAAAAAATAGGTTATAGAGTTCTTAAAGGAAACCATCGGCTCACTACTGCTCAAAGGATCTACAAAACAAAGAAAGAAAATCTAAGAGCCAATTGTCTCCGCTACCAAAAAAATACAATGACCCTAGTAACAATCAACTGATGCTATAGTCAAGCATCCAAAAGAGAAAGAGCAAAGGATAGTAGTAAGTCTCAGTCTTTCTATAAAAAATGAAGACAATCCTAATCAGGCTCCTCTGCAAAAAAGAGACACATCAAACATGAGAGCTATGCAAAAAAATAGTATTAGCAAAAAAACTATAATAAAAGCAGTGAAAAAACAAATAAAAGTGAAAAAAGACTAAAGTAAAACCAATCTTTGAAATCTGAACATAGGAGTACATAATACAAACAATCCAATCCTTCCAACCATAAGTCTTCCAGCAGCTGAAACAACATATCTCACCATCAAAGCAAAGGTTAGAGATAAGGAAATAATTGAAATTCAAGATAATACCACACAGCCACATATAGGATAAACAGAGACCAACACCACTAGAAACAGCAAAGCCAGTCTTAGAATGATAACTACAAGAGATCAGAAAGCTAGCAAAAAAGTAAGCTTCATTAGGAAATACCACTAGCCGCTCAATCCTACTCAGGAAATCGACCAAAAGGATCACAGAAAGATCCTCGAGCAAATCTCAAAATAACCATAAGAGCAATCCAAGATATAGAGAAACAGCACCACATCAAACCACCCAAACACCCACAGAACAGAGATGGAACAAACCACAGCTCCAGAAAAAACAAACATAGAAACAACCAGAAGAAGACGATTATTAACAGTCATTAATAAGAGCACACATTTTAAATATCTTGGATTTATTGTTTAGAGTGATGGTGAAATAGATGGGGATATTTTTAGTAGAATTCAAGTTGGATGGTTGATGTGGAGGAATGCATCGGGTTTGTTATGTGTTACAAATGCCCCTCTCAAACTTAAGGGAAAATTTTATATGATGGTAGTTATACCTGCAATGCCTTATGGTGCAGAATGTTGGCCATTAAAACAGAAGCATAACATTAAGTTAAGTGTTGTACAGATGAGGATGCTCAAGTGGATGATTTGGTCACATAAAATGGTTGCCTTCTGATGACCTGGTTAATAAAGTAGATGCATTAGATTTAACTTATATTAAGCAATTTAGAGCCAGACCTAAAAAGACTTAGTTAGAAAATATTAGAAATAACTTTCTTTATTAGATTTAGATGAGAATTTGACCCTTAACATGACACAATGGATAAAAAGGATTCATGTAGCTGATCTCATAGAGTGGGATAAATGTTTGTTGTTGTTGTTGATCTTATTACCTAACCATGTATACTTTATAGGTTCTAAATTATAAAATCATGGATGATTTCACAATAATCGATCTTTATAAAAATATTGAACTTTGGCCTAAATTAATAGAACTTTAATAGTTTAATAATGCCAATATAAACCCTAATTATCCATTGGGTGTGTCTTATAGCTAGGTTATTAATGTCTTCATAAAAGAAAATCAACTTTTGGTAAACACAAACTAAGCTCTTGAGCCATTGTACCCAAAGTGTCTTATTGATTATTTAGGATCAATTTGTTAATTTTAGTCAAATTAATCAAATTGAATTCTTCAACTGCCTTACAAAAATCCTAATAGGTTAGTTATAGGTACCTTGACCTTAATTAGCTCTTACATAAGCTAGTTGGTGTTCCAAGCTATTTTGATCCTATTAACCCTTTGTTGACCTTAGTTTCACCTAAACCCTTGGGTCAAAGGTTTGACTTGGTCAAATTGAGCAAACCAGGCCCCAAGACCAGCTCCATTGTATTCTATGGGTCAAACCAAGTTTGTTGAGCCCCGACCTAGGCTCTGGGTCAACTTGGTTGACTAGGCTAACCTAGGCTAACCCAAATTGACCCATACCCTCTTCCTTTCAATATTAAATCAATTATCAGTGCTCTCTTGGCTCAAATCTCACTTCCTTTGAACTCAGTGGGTCAAAACCAGTCCATTGGGCCTATACCCATGCCCTGGGTCAACCTAGTTAACCAGGTCAACTCAGGTTGACTCACTTAGCCCATTAGAACCTATTTGATTTCAAATTCAATCCAAATCCCCCTTGGACTCCACCCCTCACTTATTTGAGTCTAGTTGACCAAGATGATAAAGTCAACCCTTGACTTGGTCAACCCAAGCCTCCCTTAGTCAAAGTAGGCTTAATTAGGTCAAATTAACCTTATTTGAAGCATTTAAATGTTTCCTAATCATCCTTTGAGCAAGGCCATGATCAACTGAGCTCAATCACCTCCTAATTAGCCCTAGGAATGATCTTAGCTGTTCATCAAAGGCTCGGGACTATAAATAGGGCTATTAGGGTTGATTAGAGGGACTTTGGCTCTTGCCCCCTCCTTAAGCCCTCTTATCGTGAAAGCTTTGGTGTGTGAGGTCTCCAAACTCTCTGCCACCTTTCCAAGTCAAACCCCACCGGTCTAAGCCACCAGCGAGGTGATCCCCGGCGAACTGAAGCCAAAGAACTTAGAAAGAAAAATCCCATTGATCGAAGGCGTTTCAAGGCTAGACTTCAACAAGAGAAGTGTACGATGACAGTCTACAAGTTCAACCATCCCTTTTGCGGTTCATTCCATCAATTAAATCAATGTAAGACCCTAACCCTAGGTTAGAACACATAGGATAAAATAACTTTTAATATTTAGCATTTTAGAAAATTTCTGAGCCTCCCCATGATTTTTTTTCACGAGTAAAGTTTTGGTTGAAAATTTCATCGAAGTTAATCGATCTGATCGATCGAACAAGCTCGAAAACCCTTTATAGGGTTCAGTTTACGTAACGTACACATTACGTATGATATGAGCCATTAATCTTATAATTTAAGGCTCGGATCTCGCTGTTTCATGGCTTTTGTTCGACCGCGGACGCGATCCCACAGTCATCGCTCTCATCGAGCGTGATCTTGTCTATTGATACAAACTGCTGAGGATCCGACAACCAGAAGCTTGCACTGATGGGAATAAGTGCCGCATGATTTTCTGCTCAATCATTACCAATGATTGCGCAGCGGCACAATCATTGCTAATGATTGCAAACCACGTCCACAGTTCTGGGACCCAACCAGAGAGCGATGCGTGGCCATCGCCACCGATTTTAATTAAAATAACTTTTTTTTTTATTTTAAAACAATTTTTAAAATCAAGAACTTCTAAAATTAATTTAAAATCATTTTTTATTCAAAAAATTAAAGATTATATAACAATAGTTTTTGAAAAATATTATCTATAATTTAAAATTAATATTAGTTTAAAAATATTAATTATATTAATTATTAATTATTTCCTATTTTTGATTAATAAATAATTGTAAATAATAGAATATATATATATTTTATTAACTTAAAATTTTATTCTAATTTTTTTTAATTTCAGAAATATGTTTGGATATATTTTAATTTAATATTATAATTAATATTTAATTTTTTTGGAATTATTTAATATAATTAATATTTAAGTGTTTTTTTAATAAATATTAATAATAATCTTTTGAAAAATAATAATAATTCATTTTATTTAAAGTTAGAAACTTTCTTTAATTTAATTTATTTAATTTTGAAGCTGTGTTTAATATTATTATTATTATGATTTTAAGTAATTTTTAATTAGTTAATTAAATAAATATTTAAATTATTAATTAATATTTATTAAATTTTAGATTTAATTATTTTCTTAAAATATGAAAATTATTTCTCTTATTTAATTATTTTTTAAATTTCAGAAAATTTAAATATTGAATTTAACCTAACTTAATAACTATTTTTAAATATTAATTATCTTAAGTTATTTTAAAATACTTTTAAATACTTTAAACTTCAATAATTGATCATAATTTCATTTTAAATCTGATTATTGAGTATAATACCTTATTTTTTTTTTCAGAAAATTATTTTCAAATTCTAAAAATTAAATTTTATTGGATATTTTTCTATTATTTAATTGTTTAAGTATTTAACTATTAAAATTAAAAATTATTTTGAAATTAATTTTTGAAGCCTCGCTCGGGTGACCAGTTGATCTGTCATATATTTATATATTTTTATACATTGAATTATTTTTAATTACATTATTTTTAAAAAATTATGTATTTATATATATTTTAAAATTATTTTTAAAATTACATATATGTTAAATCTCCTAATTTTGAGAGATCCACTTTATAAAATTTAAAACATAGATCATGCATGTGAATAACATTCATGGGGGAATGATTAGTGGGTGATTGTGTTTCAATCATTCATTAATTGCTTTGTTAAGCACACTTAGTTATTATTTTTATCATCTCTCACATGTGTATGACACACGAGCACTTAGTTTAGGCTCTCCTAGATCTAAGGATATGGTGTGCTTATGTTTGCTGCATATCCCTTTATGTTATTCCAAGGGTAAATCCAAGACTCAGTTTGAATCTACTTAACGTAGCGATATTCTAAGGATAATAATTAAGGACTAATATAACAAATTTAGAAAAATTCTAGAAAATAGGTTAGATTCCCGATTGATATAAAACTTTTAACACTTAAACTTAGTGACATCATAAACTTCTAAGAATTTTTTAGGAATTTTTCAGAGCCGTTAAACTCCTTAATTAATAAGCCCTAATTTAACCCTTAATTCAGCCCCAAGAACTTTGAAAAAAATATAATAAATCCAAATTAACTCTAAAATTACCCATAATATACCAAACTCTTCAAATTTCAACCCTTAATCTTAGAGAAGTAAAATCTCATTAATTGGACTTCAATATGAACCTTAATTTAATTTTAAGTAAAAATCACCATTTTGATTAAAATAAATAATTTAAAATTATTAAAAATTTCAAAATTTTTTCAAACACTTGGGAACATCTTTTTAGATTAGTTCAGACATTTAGGGGCAATTCTAAGTAGTGTGGAGCTGAATTAGATCAAGACCTCTAAAATGCCCCTTTATTAAATAATTTTAATAATTCATTAATTGCCCCAACTTTGAAAATTTACATCTAATCTAAAAAATTCCAAATTGGGTAAAATAAAAGACATTTAACTTCAACTAAAGTGTAGTATTTATTAAAATATTAGGTTTCCAAAAACCAACCTAAATTAAAAAGTCAACTCTCTTGTTAATCGTAGTTCATTTACAACTTTTTCTAGAAAACTCCAAATCTTGCAAAATCAAAGTCTAATTACTCCTTTTAAGGTCTAATATTTAATAAAAATATTAGAATCCTAAAACCTAACCTATTTCTAAAAGTGACCTTTTTGATCATTTGAAGTTAGCGGGTAGGTTGGCCTCGGACCTTCTAAAATTCATTAATGCAACTTGAACTTTAAAGAACACTACCCTAAGAATTAAAACTGACCAACCAATATAATTAACTAAAATGAATCATAATTCACTAATATTTAAACCTTACCTAAAATCCTTTTTTTTGGCTCTTCAACCAACTAGAATACAAAGTAACTTGAACTAATTACATAATATAGGATCTATCTAAAGCCACACAGCCTACTACGCACATAGAATTGCTTGTTAGGGCATCACTTTTAGCTCTAGGCTAGGTTGGTGATTTATTTTTTTCTATTTTCTATGTTGTGGCGCTCTTGTATGTGGCACGTATGTTGATTATTTTAACTTGTTGTGAGTGTTTATTTTATTATTGTACTTACTTTATCTGTGATGTGATTGACTGTGCATTAGATAAATTGGTAGGCAAGGGATGACTTGTACTAATTCAATATTATGTAGGTGGTCATGCTCATATAGGGCATTGATTAAAAGGGGAAAAAATTATTAAGCTTTGAAAATAACACTATTTTCTATAAATATTTCATAAATTATTAACTCCCCCTTTAAATTAAGAGAGCGTAGCCAAGTGCGTTTATTTTTCTGTGTATATATATAAAATGCTTTAGATGTTACCTATTATCTGTTTGGGATTTTTTATTAAGATAAGCTTATAGGTTGAGTTTGATTCTAGATTTTTCTTTTCTTAAATAATATAATTTGATGTAATGAAATCGAGTTGTGAAAGTCTCCAAAAGTAGGGCATTTCAAACACTAGGTACCAAAAAAGAAAATGAAAAGCACTTTATAAGGAATTTCTTATTCAATTGGGTACCTTTCTGAAGGATAAACCATATGAATATCGAAGGAAGATGATCCGGAGGAGGACGAGCCATACGAAGACCTGAAGGTGAAGACTTGAAGATGAAATGCCTTGCTTTTGAGACTTGTGTCATTCAGTAGGATTAGAATCCAAGATGTTATTGGTGGAGCCTAGCCACAATTACTTTTCTATAGACCCTGGGTTTTACTTATATGGCACTTGCCATGGACTTTATCTTTTTTACTCTGCCTAGTTTTATTTATATTGATTTGTTTACTTTGATTGTATAGTAGAACTTGTCTGTTTTTTTAGATTTCTTTCTTGCATGTATTTGGCCTGACCTTGCTAGGCTCTTTAAGAATAAAAATCTTTTCTACTTACAATTAAATTCTAAAATTTTAAGGATTAAATAATATAGAAATCTAATGACCCAGGGAATAATCGAAATCATCCGAGGTCACATGCATATTAATGCATATATTTTTCTCCTTCTATAAGATATTTCCTCGCATACGGGTAGAGTCCAGATAATCCGACCTATGAGGATGAGGTTCTGGATCCAGAGAAGTTTAGTCTTTCTAAAAAATTATTTTATAAGCCTTTTTTTTAAGGTAATGCATTCCTGATTTAGAAACCTTTCAACTAGCATGCATTGCATTAGGAACCAACTAAATCAAAGATTTAATTACGTTAGCTTTAGAAGTATTCACCCTGCATAAGTCTAAGGCCAATTAAAAAACTCTCTAGATGTAGGCCTTACTTTACAAAAACACAGTTTCTGACCTATCTTTCATAAAGACTAAACAACATGGATTTTATGCGCTTAGGGTGTTAGCTAGCTTTCCTTTTCAGGTAGGATATAAGCCCAGAATGCATTAGCTAGGACATGGGTATTAGTGTTGGGTAGAATACCAAACCCACCTTAGATCTAGGAATCAATGCTACTATATTCAGTTTCTCATAGTATGTCTCATTGGTGGGTGTGTTCCCTATTCTTTAGGGGCTATAAATCCTTCCTATCTACATCACATGGATGACTCCACTTCCATCCGTCTCTCATGTATGATTTGAGTGCATTACTTTATTTTCTCTAGTTTTTTCTCACTATCCTGGTCCCTACGGGTGTTAGTGTGAGCCGTGCATGTTGACTAAACCCACTTTGAATCCCTCTTTCCCTTTGAGTAGGACTTTTTAGTCTTCACCCTATATTGCAATCCAAATTTGGAGAGGATAATATATGATCCTTAATCGAGAGTCTTCTCAAGCCTTGGATTAAGATGTAATTAATCGTGGTGGCTTGCGCCAGCGGAAATTAAATTCCACAATCAAATAAACCCCATTCGAGCTGATGTTGCGCTGGCGAGAGCCGTTATCCTCGAAGTTAATCATATGTGCAATCTAATCTACCCTCCCATTGGCCCGCTTGCGAAGAGCGCAAAGGTCTACAGTTGTTTAGTCCTTCGGGATGGTGTGGCCTTATCCCCTTCACATTCTGTTTCCCCGCACAATGGATCCCTTTCGAAGGTCCACACCCCTTAAGGCCAATTTGAAAAACTTGACATTTTTAGCAAAATTGAGTTTAGAAAATCATGTCAAATAATTTCAATTAATCAATCATAGATAAATTAAAATTAATTAATTATTGATTAAGCTCAATATGACTAATTATCCCATATGCCCTAAATTGACTCAATTATGATATATGAGCCAATTTAACCAATTTGATTAAATTAAATGCAAGTAATACTCCTAAATGCTTTGATTATATTTTTATAAACAAGTTAATTTTATTTTCTATTTGGTCAGGCCAATTTTGTCATAATTGACCCAACTTAGCTTAGTCAACCTTAAAGGGACCATTGAATCATTTTTGTTAAATTGACTTCAATTGATCAACTTTTTGAGGAGAATGATCTTTAGCCATTTAATTAAAATTCAATTAAGCTCTATTAAACTTTGGTTTAACCTAATAAGTTCAGTTGAATCATTCTTTCCAAGGTGACATATCACACTTAGGAAATTTCACCTTTTTGAAACCTACTACACTAATTCAATGAAATAGGATTAATAGGTTCAAACTAAACCCTCTTCAAGATGTCTCTAAGTGATCTTCAACCAGTTCGACCTTTAAGACTTTTAATTTTGCATTGATTAATTACTTTTATGAATTGAGCAAATCTAGCTTTTATGGGTATAACATGAACCCAAGTGAATTTAAGACCTTCAAATGCTGATATCCCTAGGCTAGTGGAGGCCTTTAGTTCCCAATATGCCATATAGATTAGCTAGTTGGTTAAATAAAATGAAGGTTAACCCATGTAAATTCTTAAATCATCAAATTTATCATGTCACATTTTAAGTTCAAATTGATCATATATATTCGGTCCTAAAACTATCATAAGATGTCCATATATGGAATACATCTTATAATGATCAATTGATGTTATGCATGTTTGAATCAATTGAATCCAATACACCTAATTGAACCATTGGGGGTTTAGTGAGCCAAATTAGTCTTAAAGACTAAATTGATTCAATCACTTAAGCATCAAGTTTTCCTAAATTTTCCTTGACATTACCCAAGCTTAGTCCACAATCCGTGATTTTTTATTTGATCATGCTGAGCAAATGGGTCAAATTGGTTTGTTAAGAAAACTTAATCCGAACTGTAAATGGGTTGATTGTTGTGATTAGGGGATCAATCAAGTTAGAGCTGATGGATCCACATGATTATGGGTAGCTTGGCTCAATAATTATGAGCTGGCAATGTTATTGACCATAAAATTGTCAAAACCTTGACCCTAGTTCAAGTTACATGATTAGATGAGTTTGAAGAAGTTATTCTTATTCTCATATTCACAAGACAATGTATTCTTCTAAGGTTAAACTAGAGATATCTCAAGTACATCTTGGCATCAATGTGAAATTTATCTTTCAATCCTTTCATTGTTCGATCTGTTATCTCGCAGCATATTTTAGCTACAAAACTTTGCCTAAATCATAGGCTAGGTTGAACAAAAGTTGACCATAGAGTGATCTTAGTTGACCCGAAGATATGCATTTTTCATGCCCTATAGTTAGTTATATATGCTCAATTACTTAAAGGCACCATATAATTGACAAATCAATGGAGTAAATATTAAATCTTCCTCTCATATGTTTAGTTACTTACAATTATTATAAATGACTATCATATCTTTGAGTTTGATTTTTGGGTAATTATTTGAACCAATGGCCAAATCACTAACAAATACTCAAACATGCCATTAGGTTCCCTAAGGACATTTGGTAAATTTTAATCAAATGACATTATTACCTAACCAAGTATTCTTTATAGGTTCTAAATTATCAAATCATACATGACTTTAAAATAATTGATCTTTAAAAAAAGATTGAACCTTGGCCTAGCATAATTGGACTCTAATTGGTTAAAAATGCCAATATAAGCCCTAATTATCTGTAGAGTGTCTTATAGATCTTTAATTACTTCATAAAAGAAAATTAACCTTTGGTAAACACCAACGAAACCCTTGACCCATTGTACCCAAAGTGACTTATTTGACTATTTAGGATCAATTATATTAAGTTGATCAAATTGAATGCTTCAACAACCTTACAAAAATACTAATAGGTTAGCTATATGTTCCTTGATCGAATTAGCTCTTGCATAAACTAATTGGTGTTCCAAACTATTTTGATCCTATTAATCCCTTAAGGAAAATTGATCAAATTTGTTATTTTAAGCCAAATTCAGCTTAGACAATCATTGGAAACAATTTTAATTTATCAGTCATAAATAAATTAAGCTTCATTAATTATTGATTATGCTTAATTTGATTAATTATCCCATATGCCCTAAATTGACTAAATTAAGATATATGAGCCAATTTAACTAATTTGATTAAGTTAAATGCAAGTAATACTCCTAAATGCTTTTGTTGAATTTTTTTATAAACATGTTAACCTCAACTCCCTTTTGGTTAGGTCAAAAACCATAATTTACCCAGCTTAGCTTAATCAACAATATAGGGACCATTGAACCATTTTTTTTTAATTTGGCGACACTTGATCAAATTTTCGAGGTGAATGAACTTAAATCATTTAATTAAAGTTCAATTAAGCTTGACCTAATAAGTTCACTTGAAACATTGTTTCCAAGGTGGCCCATACTACTTAGTAAATTTCACCTATTTGAAACCTATTGCACAAACCAATTTAATTAAATAGGAATAATAGGTTCAAACTAAACCCTCCAGAATATGTCTCTAAGTGATCTTCAACCAATTCTACCTTTAAGAACTTCTAACTTTGTATTGATTAACCATTTTGATAAAAATGTAAAATCTAGCCTTTACTGGTATAACATGAACCCAAGTGAATTTAAGACCTTCGATTACTAATGCCGTTATGCTAGTGGAGGCTCTTAACTCCCAATAGTTTCTACAGGTGGCTAGTTCGTTCATAAAAGAAACTTAACCCAAATAAATTCTAAAAAGATCAAATTCACCATGTCAACTTAAATCTCAAATTTAACATCTATATTGGGTCCTAAACTATCACAAGATGTCTATAGATGGAATACATCTTGCAATTATCAATTGAAGCTATGCATGTTTGAATCAATTGAATCCAACACAATCAATTTGAACCCTTAGGGGTTTAATGAGCCAAATTGGTCATTAAGGCCAAGCTGATTCAATCACTTGAGCATGGAGTTTTCCTAAATTGTCCTTGACATGACCCAATCTTAATTAACAATCTTTGATCATTTGTTTGACCATGATTGGCCAAAATGGGTCAATTTAATCCTCTAAGAAAACTTTCAATGCTTAATTAAGTTTAATTCAACCAATTGATTAAGTTAGATTAAACCAAGGCTTATGGAACTTGCCAAAGATATTAGGAAGACAACCCTAATTAGGCCAACTCAATTGACCCTTTGAATTGGGCCAAGTTCATTAAATGGGTCAATATGACCCATTTGAACCAATGCTAATGCCCTAAAATCAATTTCCCAATAGTCCTAACCTAAACTAATGGCATTAACTAGGCTTAAACATAGGCTAAACAAAGCTTAATTAAGAGAAGTATAAATGTCCAATCATAATTCTCCACAAATAATCTTTAAAAATTGTATTATTCCCTTCTCTACCATCACACCAACCCTCCACATGGCTTGATGAAGGTAGATGTCCATAGATCACCATGGAAGCCATACTATATAAGGTTAAGTATAAGTGATTAAGAGGTGGATTGAAGGAGATATTTTTATTTTCTCTTCCACACCTTCAATGAGTTTCGCCCTAGCTATTCCAAGCTAATTCTCAACACCTATTTTGCTTAATTACTAAGCTCCTCCATTACAATAAAAGGGTTTGGATAACCCAACAATTCATATTATCATGAGCTATTATTACTAGTAGACCAAACTATATGAAATTTTAACCACAATTGCATTGATCTATATGGAATTTAGGAGAAAATTCTTCCTTGCATTTATTTTCCTATTTTTATTTTAAAAATTTATTAATTCTATATTTATATAATTAAATGCATCAAATAGCTCATAGTAAGCCTCAGAAAATTATGTCATGACTTGATAAAATTTGCATTACATTGGTGGATTTTTGGAAGGCATAAAGTTAATGTTCAAAATTCATATTAATTTTAATTCTAATTTAGAAATTTCAAAAATATTAGGGAAGGTCTATTTAATTTTAAGACATATCTTTTGTTTTTTTTTTAAAGATTTTTTAAATCATTTTATATGTTTAATAATTTAAAATTGGTAATTTCCACTATTTCCTATTAAAAAAAATTTCAAAAAAATTTGAGAATATTAATTAACTTAAAAAAGTCCTATCTAAAATTTTCCAAGATTTGGTAAGGCCTTTGCATGAATTTAATATTTTTATATGAAAATTGACTCGATGTAAAATAATAAATATTTCAATTGTTTAGATATAGAAAATGGTTTAAATTTCCTTGAAAGTACTTGAGTTTCTTAAAAATGCCAATTAATCTCAATGGGTGCATTCAAATAATTTTTTTAAATCACAAAGCTCAAAATTATAACTATAGGATCCTAAGAAATCCTATTTTTTAAATATTAGAAAATATTGTAATGAAAGGAAAATAAAATTTCATGTATTTTTTATTTAAATTGCATATTTGCATGTTTAAGGCTCATTTTGAGCATGTGTGGGTATTTTCTTAATTAGTGGGATTTTTTCCTATTTAGTTATTGTTTTTCTTAATTATTGCAATTTATTAAAAAAATAAAAAATATTAAATAATTTCAAACAATCTAAAACTATTTAGAAATGATACATATGTATGAGCTTATGGCCAAAATTTTATGCATAAGATGTTATATATTATTGATCATTGAAAAACTCACTTAGAAGTGATAAAAAAATTTAAAAGTTTAATTTAATTAATTAATTGAGGCTCGATTTATGCTTCTTTAAGTCAAATGTCAAGCATTAAACATCTCCAAAAGTTTTAGGAAAATTTCAAAAGTATTTAATATTTTCATTAATTCTTATGTCATGTAACAATTATAAAATATTTTAAGAATATCATGAAAATTCCCTTCATATAGGGTTGGCTTCTTGCCTCACTGTTCTCTTTCTATTTGCTTATTGTAATAGATAGGATAATTGTCTCATTAGATTTTCTTTTGAATGATTGTATTTTTTTTGGATCTAGAGAGCTTTTGATCCTCTAAGGACCTATAATTTTTTTTTTAAATAATTAACACCTAGGCCCTTACGCGGGTTTTAGCCAAAAAAAATCTTTGACCATGGGTTGTCGATTTTCTAAAATTTTCTAAATTAACTTTTATTTTAGTTAACTAAACATTAAATAAAAAATAGTGTTAAACTTTAATTATCCACCTAAGTTTTATTTATTTTAAAATACCAAGATCAAATCATTAGTTTAAAATATTAATTTTCAATTTAAACACTTTTAAAGGTAATTTGTGTATTTTGAATCTTAAAATCTAATAATTTTGAAAAATTTAGCAAAATCCCAACTTCATTTAGAAAATTTGAAAGATCCAAGTTCAAATTCCATTTGATTTGATTCAAGCTTGCTCACAATAAAATTATTGTAGAACATTATACGCATTAACATGTCATTCTACTTAATCTTGGTTAACTAATTATTAATCATATATGCATTTTTGCACTAGGTACTTGCTTTAGACATGTATTTAGGGTAATATGGTTATTGCACTTCACAACTCCTTAACTTGATTAATTTGATTTTAATTTGTTAATATAGAATTAAGCTTGATTAATATGGGTCAAGCTTTACACTCTATTTTTTTAGCACATTAAATAGTTTGCCACTACTGATAAGATGATTAGTTGGGATCACAATGCTTGTGATGAAATGTACAATATTCTAGAATAGTTCATTATATTCCTTCATAGGTCCAAATAACATTATGTATCACTAATTAAAATAATTTTGGAGATAATTTTAATCTTTCTCTATTTGTATCATTGGCATGCGATAACTTGATTTACATGTTAACTTGACATGTTTTGATAAGTTTAGCTATACATCCTTAAACATTGCCAATCCAATCCATTTTCCATTGGTTAGGTTGAGCATCACTACAATCTATTCTTTTGAGATTGGGCTTTCTACTTCTCAATCATGCTCTTTTGATTAAAATCTTTATAAATTGGTCACACTCTTTTCATTAATTCTATCTCTAGCATGCTCATATCCTTATTATACTAATCACCCTTCAATAATGCTTCTTTGGGAGGAATGTTTTAGCTAAGTTCATCCATAGTATGGCCATGCCATTTTAGTAATGCTTTATCCATTGGGTCATGTTTTTTTATTAGAATATTTCCCCACTTTGGTCATGCACTTCTGACCATGCTACACTTTGATATAGCTATACCTTTTTGGTTAAGTTATTCTCTAGTATGATTATGTTTTTTTTTTTAAATAAATTTTTATTTAACCATTCTTATTTAAGTATCCATCCTTATAAGAATCCTCTTAGCCATAAAATATTTTGTTGGGTTCTATCTTTATTTGGTCAAACTCTCCATAAAATATTTTGTTTGGTTCTATCATAATTTGAACATACTCTCCAAAAAATATTTTATTTGGTTTTATCTTTATTTGGTCATACTTTATTGACTATATTATTTTGTTGCTGTTGTTAAACATGCCTTCTTTCTCTTGCTCCGCCTTCACTCATTAGGGTTGATCTGCTTGCGTCCCTCGTTGCTTTCAGTACCACATTTAGTGAAGTTCTCTATGCTTGTTTTCCCTTGGATCTTCTACAATTTTTTTTCTTATCATTCCACCTTCATTTTCTCTTACAGTTTGAATGGAGATTAATCATGTTTGATTGAATGATCCATACTTTTTAAATGGAAAAAAGAATTCTCTATCTTTTATTTATGCCCTCTTACGTGCTTTATCTTTGGTGGATTTTCTTCATCTCATGACTACAACCCATCGTGGGTTATCGTTGCTTTGGATTTCGGAAGATAGTGAAAGATTTTTAGGATTTTTAAGCCATTAGGAATTAGCCCAAGGCTGACCAAGAGGGGGCGGGGTGAATTGATGGTTTTAAAAATTCTTAAACAAAAAGCAAAATATTTTTTTTGAAATCTTTTTGAATATTAAAAAAAAAATACGATCAAACTTTGATACAGAAGGAATTAATATAATAGATCAAAGAGTTTAACCATACAATCAACAATAGAAAATTATAGTGCGAAAATTAAAATGTGGGAAAGTAATAAGAAAGAACACACCATATTTTATAATGGTTCGGTCAACCTAATCTATGTCCATTCCTCGGAGGCACCCTCAGAGTATTGCACTACTTACTATAGTGTCTCTCTTTTTTCTCCCACAACAAGGTAGAGAAGCCCTTATAAAATCCTTTTCATCTATCTCGGGGAGGCAGAAAACCTGGACTCCTTTTGCTTCCTCCTGAAAAAGGAAGAGAACCTTAATCTAGTACTGACGAAAACCTCCCAAGAACCACCAAGGAACCAAGGACCACGATTAGAGAAGATGACTTGAATATTTGCTTGGAAAAACCTTTGTGTACATCTCACAAACTCCCCCTCACAAGATTCTCCCTCTCTCTCTCTCTCTCTCTCTCAATCTTTCCTCCTTCTCTAAGCTCTCTCAGGTTTGGAAAACAACAATAGATTATTTAATTAATAATTGAGAGAGCTTAAATAGAACGCCTTAAAAAAATGCCCTAATTTTTAACTTACTGTCAGAGATCGTCCAAGATGATCGATAGATTGTCCTATATGATTAGTTTAAATGAGCCCTTCTAGCTAGGATGATCTGGGTTCATTGTATGATTAGAACATAATGTTTATTCTGTTCATCCAGGATGATTTGGACATCATCTCGTATGATTAGCTCGAAATCATACATTATTGCCCAACAAATAGTTTGGGATATCCAAGAGATAAATCTGGATGATATAAAAATGTAACTGATCATCCAAGATGATGCTTGGATCAACTTGTATGATTAGTTACAAATCAATAATTATCATCCAACAAATAGTTTGGGACATCCAGGAGATTCAATTGAAAACTAAACTTTTTCATACAAATTGTCCAGGACGATCATGCGATTGGTTAGGACAATATGATCAATCAATTGAACCTTAATTATTTTACTTAATCACCTGACTAATTTAGGCATAATTAAAATGAATCATCTTGGACGATATGGGATCATCCTGTACGATTAGAATTCTAAAAATAAAATCTTTCCTAAATGAGTTTGGCGACTGATTATTTTTTAGTTGAGCATATCATTCAGGATAATGGGAGTATCATTTAGGATAATTTGCTTAAGGATCCTATATGACATGATCAAAAATAGAAAACTCTAACTCACTAAATTTCTCCTCCTGAGTGTGTATGTGCAAGGTTATTTAGCTTCATGGATCCACCAAGGTACATTTGACTTAAGAAAAGATAAAAAATGCATGAAATTAGAGACCGACTCAATCCTAGTCTACCTGATCTTGATCTGATTAACATTCCAAGAGAACTTATGGACCTGAAAGGTTAGTAAGCTGGGCATATAAAACATATATGCATGAATGGTAGTAGTCAACGAACAATAATATTTGTTATCGTCAAAATCATAATACTTGGGTCCAGATCTGCAACAATCTCCCCATTTTTTATGATTAAAAATATTATTGTTGGAATATTTCATATCATATTTTTTTTATTTTTAATTTATTAAAAAAATGAAACATAAATCAAAGGAGAAAAATATAAGCAAAGCAAAGCAAATTTTACTAAAATAAGAAAATGATATAACACTAACATTACTCCCCAATTTGATATCACAAAAAGAGGAAAAAAAAAAACACGAAATAGAATATAGTACAGAAACAAATTGAAAACATCATACAAAAACACCAAGCAATCTACAAGTATGAAGGACCCTGATTAGGTGAAGGAGGTTGTGGTGGTGGCTGAAAGAGACTGTGAATGGAAGCAAACCACTCCCCAAACCAGGCCATATCCTAGTAGTGCTGCTGCTATTATTGGGTTATATAGGCATTTAAACAATCTAAATTCACTACATGTTGCTGCTCTTGTGCAACTACTTAGGAGTCAAACTTGGCCTCCCACTAGTCAAACCTCTCCACCAACTAATCCTGTTGTGACTATTGGCAGGTAGGAACAAGTTTATGAATAGCCTCTTCCTCTGCTCCCTCAGCCTCCTCGTACTCTGGATAGAGGTGAGTGCTATGAAGGACATGGAATGAGCCATTGGTGTAGAAGGAAAGTTGGTAATTTGGTGGGGTATGATACTAAAGGGTGTACTTTGTTTCAAGAACATATGCAATGACGTGTCCTAGGGCCAGATTTGGTTTCCCCTTATGTCTGGGATCCATAATGCTAGTCAACTGTAGAATGATCTTTAATTAAAACTTCATACTCTTTTCATAAGTTCAGAAATTCCAGTTTCAAGCTAGCATGTAATTTTTTAAGCCTTCTATAAAATGAAGAAATTTTCTCAGAAATAACAAGTAATTGATCGTATGCTAATTCATATAAATCTTCTTGGTCAGAGTGACTAAGATGATTATCCACCATCAAACACAAGTTTTTGGTCTCCTCTTCAGCTTCAATTTCAGAGGAGTCTGATATAAAATCTGCCCATAAAGCCTTTTGTATCCATTTCTTGTCCTTCATGAACTTAGGCTTTTCTACACCCTTCTCATTGCTTGGGTGAGCTTTTAGAGTTGGGCAATTAGCCTTCAGATGCTCTGGCTTCTTGTATACAAAATAGATAATGTTAAAAAAAACTTTAGAATTCTTATGGTTCTTACCTTTATTCCATTTCTGATGATGCTTTATTTTTTTCTTAAGAAACTCTTGAATTGCCTAGCAATTTTTAGAACCAAAAGAATTAGTTTTTGAATCATTAGCCTTCAAGGCTACATTTTTCTCCATGTTTTTCTCACCTGCATCAAGCTACCTTTGGTTCACTCCTTGCTCATAAGCAATTTGTGATCCATGTAAGTTATCAATCGAATAAACATTCAAATCCTTGGATTATGTTATAGCAGTAATCTTAGAATCAAAGAAAGAAGGTAAATATCTCAAAATTTTGTTAACTTTCTTATATTTAGTTAGCTCTCTTCCTAAGGCATGCAGGGAGGTGACTATTTGTTTAAACCTAGTATACATTTCAGATATTGATTCACTAGGTTTCATATAAAAAAGTTCATTGTCATGAAGTAAAATATTCAACCTAGATTGCTTAACTTCACTTGTGCCTTCATAATTAATGCATAATCTATCTCATATTTCTTTACCAGTAGCACATATAAAAACACAGATGTAATATTTAGATTTTAATACACAGAAAAAAAAGTTTAAATACTTTGCATTAAGTTGTGCTAGATCACTATCATCAAAAGTCTATTAAAAAAATAGAAGTTCAATTTTGATGCCATTTATTTCACATGTTGGTGCATAATAACCTTTTTTTACAAGCATCCACATGCGATAATCTATAGATTGTAAAAAAGTGGACATGCGAGTTTTCCAAAAATCAAAAGATATATTATCAAATAAGGGTGGTCAAGTAATGGAATATCATTCCATTGTGTTCCAGTTACTAGTTAGCCATGTATCAAAATTCAAAAGTTTTTTTAAAACTTAATTTTATGAATCCTTATCTGATACCACTTGAAAGTTCATTAGGATTGTTAAGCCCTTATGAACTAGCCCATGGCTAAGCTAGAAGGAGGTGAATTGGTGGTTTTAAAAATTCTTAAAAAAAAAGCAAAATCTTTTTTTGAAATCATTTTGAATATTTTAAAACAAACACAATCAACCTTTAATGTAGAAGAAATTAACAAAATAGATCAAAGACTTTAACCATACGATCAACCAATAAAAAATTAAAGTGAAGAAATTAAAATGCTAGAAAGTAATAAGAAAGAACACACCAGATTTTATAATGGTTTCATCAACCTGACCTATGTCCACTCCTCATAGGCACCATATGAATATTGCACTATAAATTATAGTGTCTCCATTTTTGCTCCCACAATAAGGTAGAGAAACCCATATAAAATCCTTTTCACCAACCTCGATGAGGTAGAGAATCCAGACTCCTTTTACTTTCTCATGAAGTAGGCAAAGAACCTTGATCTAGTGCTTACCAAGACCTCCCAAGAGCCACCAAGGAACTAAGGATGATGACTAGAGAAGATGACTTGAATCATTGCTTGGAGCATCCTTTGTGAATACCTCACAAACTCTCCTTCACAAGATTCTCACTCTCTCACTTCTAAGCTCTCCTTCTCTAATTTCTATCAGGTCAGGACAATAACAAAAGATTATTTAATTAATAATTGAGAGAGCTTAAATAGAAGGCATTAAAAAAACACCCTAATTTTCAACTTTCCATCAAAGATCATCCAGGATGATCGACAGATCATCATTTACTATTAGTTTAAATTAGCCCTTCTAGTAAGGATGATCTGGGGGTTTACTGTATAATTAGATCAAATATTTATTCTTGAATTGATTTGTACATCATTCCATATAATTTGCTCAAAATTAGATATTATAGTCTAATAGATAGTTTGGGACGTCCAAGAGATAAATTGAGATGATATAAAAATATTATTGATCATCCAGGATGATGCTTGGATCATCAAGTATGATTAGTTCAAAATAAGTGATTATAGTTCAACAAATAGTTCAAGACATCCAAGAGATTTAGGAGCAAACTAAGGTTTTCCATATAGATCATCTAAGATGATCTTATGATCAACTAGAACGATATGATCGATCAATTAAACCTTAATTACTTTCCTTAATCACTTGACTAATTCAGGTATGATTGTAATGAATCGACCAAGATGATATGTGATCATCTTGTATGATTAGAACAAAATTCTAAAAATAAAATCTTGCCAAATGATTTTAGCGGCCGAGTATTTTTTATTTGAGTATAATGTCTAGGATAATGGGAGTATCATCTAGTATATTGTCTAGTATATTGTGCAACTACATAGGAGTAAAAACTAGCCTCCCACTGGTCAAACCTCTCCACCAACTAATCCAGCTGTGACTACTAGCAGATAGGAACAGGTTGAGGAATAGCCTCTTCCTTTGCTGAGGAATAGCCTCTTCCTTTGCTCCCTCAGCCTCCTCATGCTCTAGGTTGAGGCGAGTGCTGTGAAGGATGTGGAATGAGAAATTGGTGTAGAAGATAGGTTTGTAGTTTGGTGGGGTAGGACATAGAAGCTAGGTTGTACTTTGTTTTAAAAACATATGCAATGATGTGTCCTAGGGCCAAATTTGGTTTCATCTTATGTACGGGATCCATAATGCTAGTCAAGTGTATAATGATTTTTAATCAAAACTTCATGTTCTTTTTGTAAGTTTAGAAATTCTAGTTTTAGGCTAGCATATAATTTTTTAAGCTTTCTATAAGATGAATGAATTTTCTTAAAAACATCAAGTAATTGATCATATGTTAATTCGCATACCTCTTCTTAGTCAGAGTGACCAAGTTAATTATCCGCCATCAAACAAAAGTTTTTTTTCTCCTCTTCAGCTTTAATTTCAGAGGAGTTAGATACATAATTCACCCATAAAATCTTTTGTATCTATTTCTTGTCCTTTCCAAAACTTAGGCTTTTCTTTATCCTTTTCCTTACTTGGGTGAGCTTTCAGAGTTGGGCATTCATCCTTTAGATGTTCTGACTTCTTGCATTCGATATAAATAACATCAGAAGAAACTTTAGAATTCTTATGGTTCTTACCTTTGTTTCATTTATGATGATGCTTTTGCTTTTCCTTAAGAAACTCTTGAATTTCTTAGTAATTAAAGCAATGTCATCTCTTTAAGAACCACATGAATTAGTGTCCAAATCATTTTCCTTCAAGGCTATAATTTTCTCCTTCTTTTTCTCACCTGCATCAAGCTACATTTGGTTCACTCCTTGCTCATAAGAAATTAGTGATCCAGGTAAGTTATCAATCAAATAAGTATTCAATTTCTTGGATTTTGTTATAGTAGTAATCTTAACATCAAAGGAAGAAGGTAAATATTTCAAAATTTGGTTAACTTTCTAATAGTTAGTTAGCTCTCTTCCTAAGGCATGTAGGGAGGTGACTATTTGTGTAAACATAATATACATTTTAGATATTGACTCACAAGGTTTTATGCGAGAAAGTTTGTAGTTATGAAATAAAATATTCAATCTAGATTGCTTAACTTCACTTATGCCTTCATAAGTAATGCATAATCTATCCCAGAATTTTTTACCAGTAGTACATGTGGAAACACACATATAATCTTCAAATTTTAGGGCACAAAAAAATTAGTTTAATATTTTGTAGTAAGTTGTGATAGATCCCTATCACTAAAAGTCCATTTAGAATATAGAAGTTTAGTTTTGATGCCATTTATTTCACATGTTGGTGTAGAATATCCTTCTGTTACAAGCATCCACATGCGATAATCTATAGATTGTAAAAAAGTGGACATACAAGTTTTCTAGAAATCAAAAGGTATATACCACTTGAAAGTTCATTAGAATTGTTAAGCCCTTATGAACTAACTCGAGGCTAACCAAGAGGGGTGTGATTGGTGGTTTTAAAATTCTTAAAAAAAAAAAAGAAAAATATTTTTTTGAATTCTTTTTAAATATTTTAAAATAAACACAATCAACCGAACCAATTAACAAAATAAATCAGAGCCTTTAAATATACAATCAACTATAAAAAATTAAAGTGTGAAATTTAAAGTGCAGGAAAGTAATAAGAAAGAACACACAAGATTTTAAAGTGGTTTGGTCAACCTGTCCTACATCCACTCCTCGAAGGCACCCTTTGAGTATTACACTACTAACCATAGTGTCTATCCTTTTGCTCCCATAGCAACGCAGAAAAGTTCGTACAAAATCTTTTTCAGCGACCCTGGTGAAGTAGAGAACTTAGATTCCTTTTACTTTCTCTTAAAACAGGTAGAGAACCTTGATCTAGTGTTAACAAAGACCTTCTAAGAGCCACCTAGGAGCCTAGGATGATGATTGGAGAAGACAACTTGAATCCTTACTTGGAGAAACCTTTGTAAACACCTCATAAAATCCCTCTCACAATATTCTCTCTCTCTCTCCCAAGATCTCCTCCTTATCTAAGCTCTCTGAGGTCAGGATAATATTAAAAGATTATTTAATTAATAATTGAGAGATCTTAAATAGAAGGCCTTAAAAAATACCTTAATTTTTAACTTGCCGTAAAAGATTGTCTAGGATAATCGACAGATCTTCCTGTATGATTAGTTTAAATCAACCCTTCTAGTAAGGATGATATGGGTTTACTGTATAATTAGAACATAATATTTGTTCTGATTGTTCGAGAAGATTTGGATATCGTCCAGTACTATTAGCTCAAAATTATAAATTATCATCCAATAGATAGTTCGGGACATCCATGAGATAAATTGGGATAATATAAAAATATAATTGATCAACCAGAATAATGCTTGGATCATCCTGTATAATTAGTTTAAAATCAGTGATTATCGTCCAATAGATAGATCAAAATGTCTAAGAGATTCTGGAGAAAATTAAGGTTTTTCATACAGATCGTTCAGGACAATCCTGCGATCGACCAGTATGATATGATCGATCAATCTAACCTTAATTACTCATTAATCACCTGACTAATTTAGGCAAGATTGTAATGAATCGCTCAGAATGATATGGGATTATCTTATACAATTATAATAAAATTCTAAAAATAAAATCTTGCTTAAATGAGTTTAGCAGCTTAGTATTTTTGATTTGAGCATATTGTCCATGACGATGGGAGTACCGTCCAGGATGATTTGCTTAAGCAGGTTTACATAACCTAGATGCTCTAATTAGGGTTTCTATTTTTTAACTGATCGTTCAAGACAATATAAAATCATCATGTATGATATGATCAAAAATAAGAAAACTCTTTTAGTTAAGGTGGATTCAAAATTGTCCCCTTATGAAAATATCTACCCCAGGTCTATAAGGTCCCCTTGGATGAAGCAACCCATGACTGTCAACTACCTCCTCTGACTAAGTAGACTAGGGACCACGATGGTTGGGATGACGAAACCATGGGATCTTGATTGGGTCCATCATCCATTTCCCACCATCCGCTTTAAGTGCAAGATGGTGAAATTTCTAAATTTAAATATCAAAATTTCTAAATTCTCAAATACAAACCCATGTTGGTACTATATGCCAAATAACACGTATTCTCTACGTATCTGATTGAGGAATAGCCTTAATCAAAAGTTCTCTCTCATTATTGAGAGGGGTAATAACTATAGGGCTTGCGCCTATAGTTAACTAGAACTCAGATTAGAAAGTCCTCACCCAATGAGGGTGAAATCTCTGGGTAGTTTCTTATTTACAAACCCATCTACCTTCCAAAATTTATCCTGAAACTTAATTCCATTAAAACTCCCTTGCCGAAGAAAGAAACAAGCGGACGGAAGCCGGGGCCGAATTTTCGGAGCCCACACACTCATACTCTTGAGTCTATTAAGGCTAAGAGTTTATTTGATAATGGTAACTAGAATGTTCATAAATTATCAGAGGTTATTCCTTCTAATTTAGTTGATATTATCTTGACAATTACTTTATAGTTGCATAGTGAGGATTTGATATTATTTAAGTTATCTTCAATCTGTAAGTTTGTTCTGAATTAAGTTTGGAATACCTTTAGGATCATTTATGATAAATCTGCTATTTTCATAGCTCTTTGGCAAAGAATATTCCATTTTTGTGTGGAGAGTTATTCATAACTTGCTACATGTTAAAGATTTACATATGAAAAAAAGGTTTCTATTTGATTCAAAATACCATTGTTGTTTTAGTATTGAAGCTATGAAGCATATTTTTTGTGAATGGTGCTATTGTCATTAAAGTTTTGAGAGATATTTTTTTATTTTTGCGACAAGGGTAATTTTAACTATTGTAATGATATCGTGGCTATTCTTTTTATTGGTTAAATTCTATTAATTTCCATATTTACTATTTTCTACCTATTCTTATTATGTTGTTCCTTTGGATGGAAAGAAATGATTTTAAGCATAGAGACATTAAAATGGACTTTAGGCGTATTCTTTTCAAAGTAAAAGATAAAATTTTGCAATTACACTATGTTAATCTACTCATAAATAGAAACTTTAATAATTGTAATACCATTTCTCTAGATTTGGATATTCCCACTAGTAACCAACATATCGATAAGATTCAAAGGATTGTGAGGTGGATTAAGCCTTCTATTCATGGGATTATTCATAACCATTTAGATAAGGTCATTTTTCTTTTGTTGGTTCTTTAAATTATTCTAACGCTATTAGTGTTAATCTTATGACTCATTCTTATAGGCTTGATTTGTGCCAAAGCTTGAGTATTTTGAATCTCTAGCTTGAGGTTGATGTCATGCTCTTAATTCTTATCTTGAATTTGTTAAGATAGTTGCTATTTGCATGCTTTTCATTTTTGCAACTTATAAAGTTTTGATGATTTCAAACATTATTGTTCAAATGTGTAGTTATCTCCTAACAATTTTGGAAGAATTGTATTTGCTCTTGTGTGTACTGACATTTCAGGAAAAACGAACTCCAGACTACGAAGACTTCAAATTAAATTCAGCATGAGATACTTTATAAAATTTGAAGCTTGCACTTTTCTTAGAAATCAAATTGGAAGGGAGTGATTGTATTTTGAGAAAATAAAAACATTCACACATAAGGAGATCATGTAGAACTTATACTGATCGTATAGGACGATCTTCAGTTCGTACTGGACGATCAGACAGTTATCTCCTTTAGAGCATATGGAACGAATAGGAACTTGCTTGAAATTTTATTTTTCTATGTCCTATTCGTCCAGGAAGAAATAAATTATCGTCCAGTACGATAGGCTCTCTGGAAAATTTTCGTCCAGACGAAATTAATTATCGTCCAGGACGATTGGGTCTCTGGAAAATTTTCGTCCAAACGGAAATAAATTATCGTCCAGAACGATCAGTCCTCGGGAAATTTTTCGTCCAAACAAAATAATGTATCGTACAGGACGATCAGTCCTCTGTAAAAATTTCGTCCAGACGAATTAATTTTCGTCCAAATGATTAACCGACTTAGGACAGTTTTCAGCAGTTTCTAGAATCAACCTTGTAATAACCGTTCGTACTGGACGAACCTAGTTCGTACAGGACGATCAGCTGTACGAAGACATTTCGTACACATATTCAAATAGGGTCGTTTAAGATCGTTTAAGTAGAATCGTCCAGGACGATCCACGATCGTACAGGACAATCCACTGCGTACAGAATTGAATACTTGCAGTTTTTGGGCGGTTTTTCTTGTCTTTTGTATAAATAGTCCAAATTAGACTTCCACCCAGTCTTTTTGTCATTTGATCTTCGTGCCTCTTGAGAGAATAGCCAAGGAGAGAGTTGAAGAGAGCATTCAAGGAAGGATACCTACCACTGAAGCAAGAAGGCTTCACTTGGATTTCAAAGGTAAGAGTCTCTACTTATGAATTGGGATTACTTCACTCTTTTCTTTCTTCCTTCTAGATTTTTGTGAGAAGATCTGTCACGGAGATCTGGTTCTCTGCCGACACTTGGAGAGTGTAAAAGGATGAAGGGTTCTCTGCCCACACTAGGAGAGTGTGAAAGGACGAAGGGTTCTCTGCCCACACTAGGAGAGTGTGAAAGGACGAAGGGTTCTCTGCCCACACTGGGGATAGTGTGAAAGGACGGACGGTTCTCTGCCAACACTGGGTATTCTGTAAAAGGACGGACGGTTCTCTGCCACACCGGGGAGTGGTGAAAAGAGTGTGTTGTAAAGGCTTCTCCGCCTTGCTGTGGGTGCAAAAGGAGAGTCACTATTAGTATTAGTGCAATACTCAGAGGGTGCCTCTGGGGATTGGATGTAGGTCTGGTTATAGACCGAACCACTATAAATCTGGTGTCATTTACTTTACTGTTTTTACATTTCCGCACTTTCTATTTCAGTTTTAAAAACTCTGTGGTTGAAAAACCTTTTTCTACAAAATTTAAAAGAGATTTTATTTCGGTTCAATAATTTTTAAAAAGGGGTCTTAAATTTTAACTTTGTTTTTTAAACTACCAATTCACCCCCCCTCTTGGTAGCCTTGGGACATTCACTTAGGCTTAACAACCTAATTACTAGACTCAACAAGTGGTATCAGAGCTTCGTTTCAATATCATAAGTTTGAACTACTTTTTGATTAACGTAGATGGCTACTTTCGAAAATCGGAACACACCTGAGGGTTACTCTATTACTAGACCTCCACTGTTTGATAACATTCCTTTTGATTTTTGGAAAACACGCATGTCTACTTTCTTACAGTCACTTGATTATCGCATGTGGATGTTAGTCCAAGATGGCTACACAAAACCAATTAGATTAGTTGATGGAGTAATGGTAGAAATACCTTTTACTGATTGGACTGTAGAAGAACGTGACTTAACACAATTAAATGCCAAATGTTTAAACAGTTTCTTTTGTGCTTTAAAATCTGAAGACTACATGCTGGTTTCCACTTGCAAAAGCGGAAAGGACATATGGGATAGACTTTATATAACTTATGAAGGGACAAATGAGGTTAAACAATCAAGGCTCAATATCTTGTTACATGACTATGAATTGTTTCGCATGAAACCTAATGAATCTATTTTTGACATGTACACAAGATTTACACAAATTGTCACTTCTTTGCATGCACTTGGTAGGGAATTAACTAATGCTGAAATGGTCAATAAGATTCTTCGTTGTTTACCTACTGCTTATGATGCAAAAATTACTGCAATTACAGAGTCTAAAGATTTAAACATTTATTCTATTGACAATCTTCTTGGTTCACTCATTGCTTATGAGCAAGGAGTAAGTCAAAGGAAGATTGATGCAGGTGAACCACGAAAGGAGAAGAATATAGCACTAAAAGTGGAAGAGTCAGAGAGTGAACACTCACAAACTGAGGATGAAGATGATGTTGCACTAATGACTAGACAATTCAGAAGATTTTTAAAGAGGAAGCAGAAGAAATGCCAGCTATGGAATAGAGGTAAGTTTAACAGAAATGGCAAGGTTTCTAATGAAGTGATTTGTTATGAATGCAGGAAACCAGGTCATATCAAGACTGATTGCCCAAAACTCAAAGCCACTCCTGCTAAGGAGAAGGTGGAGGAGAAACCTATGGTAAAGAAGGGCAAGAAGAAGTTTCAAAGAGCTTTCTGGGCGGACTATGCTTCATACTCATCTGAGACAGAAAAAGAAGAAGAAGTCACTAATCTTTGCTTGATGGCAGACAATGTAGATCACTCAGATCAAGAAGAGGTATGTGACTTATCCTATGATGAATTATTTGAAGTTTCTGAACACATGCATGATGCATATAGGAAAATGAAAAAGATGCATGCTAGTTTAAGTTTAGAATTTGAAGAGCTCAAGAAGGAAAATGAAATCCTTAGAAAAGACCATGCTTTAATAGATGACAACCACATGAAACTACTTGATGAATATGATGACTTGAATAAGAATTTTGAAAATCTAAAGTCATCCTATACTGATCTTGAAAAGGAATTTAAAAATTTTAAGGATGAATCTGAGAGCAAAGCATATAGAATCAATTATACCAATCGAATCTTGGAAGATATGAATTCATTTTACAAACTAACAATAAGAGCTCTCGAGGATAATAGGAAACCCCCAGACTTGAAGATTTTACAAATCCTAAATATTATCCTAAATTCATGAAATCCCTTAGAAGACAATCACATGGAAGAAAACTTAGGAATATTTTTCCTAATGTTAAATGTAATAATTATGGATTTTTGGGACATATAGCTCACACCTGTACCTTGATGATGAAATCTAATTTGGTGTGGAGACCTAGGATGCATAAACCTAGACATATCATACATGCATCTGATTATAAATTGCTAAAAGGTGAACCCAAACTTGTTTGGGTTCCCAGGTCTAACATGTGATATTTTTTGCAGGATTGCTCTCACACAAGACCTCGTGGGAGCATATGGTACCTGGATAGCGGATGTTCAAAGCATATGACTGGAGACACTACACAATTCATATCGCTAGAAGTCAGGAATGGAGGCAAGGTTACACTTGGAGATAATACCACAAAGAAAGTGGTTGGATCAGGTATGATTGGTAATTTCAAAAACTTTTTTATAGACAATGTGCTATTGGTTGAAGGCTTAAAGCATAATTTGTTAAGTATAAGTCAGCTATGTGACAAAGGTTATAATGTGAAATTTTTACCTACTAGCTGTATATTAAGCTTAAATGGGAAAGAAGTTTTAAATGGAAAAAGGGTAAACAATGTTTACATGCTAGATTTGAATTCATTTCATACTCCTATTGCTTTCTATTTGAAAACTGTTTCTGATGAATCTTGGCTTTGGCATAGGAGACTTTGTCATTCTAGTATGAAAAATCTTAGGAGAATTACCCAAAAGAATTTAGTAAGAGGTATACCAAAACTAGACTTTACTAAGAACCATCTTTGTGATGCATGTCAATTAGGAAAATAAGTGAAGTCCTCTTTTAAGTCCAATAATGATCTTAGAACTAGTAAACCATTGGAAATTCTTCACATGGATCTTTTTGGACCAGTAGGAACTGTAAGTCTAGGAGGGAAGGTATATGGATTTGTTATTGTGGATGATTTCTCTAGGTTCACTTGGGTTAGATTTTTTTTTCATAAAAGTGAATCATTTGAGGAATTCAGAAATTTTTCAACTTGGATTCAGAGAAAATTAGGATGTGAAATAATATCTATACAAAGTGATCATGGAGGAGAATTTGAAAATGAAAGATTTGAAAATTTTTGTAAAGAAAAAGGGATTGATCACAACTTTTCTGCTCATAGAACCCCTCAACAAAATGGGGTAGTTGAAAGGAAAAACAGAACATTAATAGAAGCCGCCAGAGCAATGTTGGCAGAATACTCTCTTCTTAAATATTTTTGGGCTGAGGCGGTTAGCACTGCATGTTATGTTCTGAATAGGGTGAATGTGAGATCAAATTTAAATAAAACACCCTATGAGTTACTAAAAGGTAGAACACCAAATTTGTCTCATTTGCATGTTTTTGGTTGCAAGGTGTTCATTCATAACAATGGAAAATCTGCCTTAGGAAAATTTGATCCAAAATTAGATGAAGGAATTTTTGTTGGATATTCAAGTGTTGGAAAATCTTATAGGGTATTCAACAAAAGAACTTTAGTTATTGAAGAAACCACACATGTTGTATTTGATGAATCTGGAAATTTAGAAGAGCCAAATATTGTTGAAGAAGAAATTGAGAAAAACTCCCAAAAGATTGATAGATTAAATTTGGAAGAAAATGTGGAAGAAAACTTTGAAAGAGAAAACCCTTTGCCTAGAGATTTGAGATTTTCTAAAAACCACCCAAGAGAATTGATTATAGGAGAACCTAGTGAGGGTGTTAGAACTAGGCGTGGATTAAATAAGGAAGTCAATCATTCAGCCTTTATTTCAACCATAGAACCCACTAATATTGATCAGGCACTTTCTGATGAATTTTGGATATTGGCCATGCAAGAAGAGTTAAATCAATTTGTAAGAAATAAAGTTTGGGAATTAACCACAAGGCCAAAAGATCAAAGTGTTGTTGGAACAAAGTGGGTGTTCAAAAATAAAATTAATGACTCAGGAGTAGTCATTAGAAATAAGGCTAGATTAGTTGCTAAGGGGTATAATCAAATTGAAGGAATTGATTTTGAGGAGACCTTTGCCCCTGTAGCAAGACTTGAAGCAATTAGGGTTTTACTTGCCTTTGCCTGTTTTAAAAGTTTTAAATTGTTTCAAATGGATGTCAAAAGTGCCTTTTTGAATGGTGTTATTGAAGAAGATGTTTATGTAGAACAACCCCAGGATTTGAAAATTCAAAATACCCAAATCATGTTTTTAAGTTAAAAAAGGCATTATATGGATTGAAACAGGCACCTAGGGCTTGGTATGAGAGATTGAGCACTTTCCTACTTGAAAGATCTTTTGAAAAAGGAAGTGTGGATACAACTCTCTTCTTAAAGAAATTTGGAAAGGAAATACTCATTGTTCAAATTTATGTGGATGATATCATCTTTGGATCTTCAAATAAAAATCTTTGTGATGATTTTTCTAATACAATGAGTAGTGAATTTGAAATGAGTCTAATGGGAGATTTAAATTACTTTCTAGGTTTTAGCATCAAGCAACTTGAGGAAGGGACATTTCTTAGTCAAACCAAATATATTAAGGACATCCTCAAGAAATATGAAATGGACCATGCTAAACCTGTTAGTACACCAATGAGTTCCTCAGTTCAGTTAGATAAGGACCTTAAGGAAAAATCTGTTGATCAAAAGAAATATAGAGGGATTATTGGATCTTTGCTTTACTTGACTGCTAGCCAACCAGATATTATGTTCAGTGTTTGCTTATGTGCTAGATTTCAATCAAATCCAAAAGAATCACATTTGACAGCAGTGAAAAGGATTTTAAGATACTTACTAGGAACTCAAAACTTAGGAATTTGGTATCCTAAGTTTAGCTCTTCATTTGAAATTATTGGTTATTCAGATTCTGACTTTGCAGGCTGTAGAGTGGATAGGAAAAGCACTTCTGGAACATGTCAATTCATTGGAAATTCATTAGTTTCTTGGTCCAGTAGAAAACAAAATTCAGTAGCCCTATCTACTGCAGAAGCAGAATACATTGCATTAGGAAGTTGTGTGGCACAAGTACTTTGGTTAAAACAACAGTTGATTGATTTAGGATTATCTGTAGGCACTATTCCAATTTATTGTGACAATACTAGTGCTATTTGCATTTCCAAAAATCCTATTCAACATTCTAGAACAAAACACATAGATATAAGACATCATTTCATAAGGGATCATGTATCCAAAGGAGAAATTGAACTCACACATGTTTCAACTGAAAATCAACTTGCAGACATTTTTACAAAACCTTTAGCCCTTGATACCTTCAGTACTTTAAGAACAAGGCTAGATGTTATTGATTTAAATGCCTAAACAAAATGTCTTTGCAACATTGATGTTTATGTTTTTGTTTTGTTTTTGATTTTGTGAATTTTTTTGTGTTTTGAATGAATTTATTTTTGAGTGTAAGTTTTTTGTATGTTTTCTGTGTTTTTTTTTAAAGTTTGGTTTGATTTTCAAAAATTCAAAAATTGGAGGAAATCGTCCAGGACGACTTTTGGTTCGTACTGAACGATGTGAGAAAAGTTGGTTTGCGTGCATTTTAACCGTTTTGAGAGCAATTTTTAATTAAATCGTCTGTACGATCTGAATATCGTCCAGGACGAACGTTTTCCTTTTCTCAAACGTCGGGACGATTGAATGCAGCGGTTGAGTGGATAAGACAGTTTTTAATATGGATTTCGTCTGTACGAACTTTTGGTTCGTCCAGACGAACATATGTCGTTTCAGTGTAGGGGACGGTTTTCAAAAGACATTTAAAAGAGTTATTTTTTGATCGTCTGTACGAACTTTTGTTCGTATGTACGATCGGTCAAGTCAAAGGTCTGTACGAAGGGACGCATCGTAAGTTGTGTTGATTACGAAAAGCCGTTACATTTTGGACGAATTTGATCGTCTGTACGAAATAATTTTCGTCCAGACGAACGATTATTTTCGTCCAGGATGAACCTTTTTCGTCCAGGACGAATGTATCGTTTTCTTTAAATATGAAGGCTTTCTAACTCAACAATCACACTTTCAAACTTCTCTTTCAATCCCTTTCTACTTCAAATTGTCAATGGTCTCCTCAAGCAAAAGATAAAAGGTGTTAGCGAAGAAGCCGAATAGGAATGCCTTGGAAAACTTCCTTTCTAAGGCAAATGAGGAATCATTTCCTCGTTTTGCTTCCGCAAAAATAACTCCATCTCGCATCTTAATCCAAAGCGAGATAAATTTTAAGGTAATACACCTTTTTGCCTCAACCCAATTCCATTTCATACTTTCTCTCGTCCATTTCTACAACAAGCAAACATTTCTCTACTTTCTAGCCAACATGAGTTTTAACTCCGACCACTCTTCCATTAGTTCCTTTGTATTCAAGCAAAAAGTATAAATCACCAAGCATGACATTGGTGCATTTCTAAACCTAAGGACTGAAGGATATAGAGCTCACACCCTTATGACCGAAAACACAATCAGATGGGAAGATGTCAATAGGGTAATTAGAAAAAGTGGCGTAACCTATCATATTTCTAGAGTATCTGGGATGACCCAAAATGCCCGTATCATCCAGCATATCCTTAGATCTTCAATCATTCCTAAAGCTGGTGATAGGATAAACATTACTCCTCTCCTTTCTGTTCTAACCTTTTTGATTATGGATCGTCGCCCTATCGACGAAGCCCAACTTATCATAGATCATCTCTATGGGCTTTCAGAAATAGGACATGCTGAACAGAAGAGGAAAAAGAATATTTCTTTGGGACATTTAATTACCTACATTTTGGAGAAGAAATATAATTTGGTGCATCCTGATGAAGAATATGAGGAGCCAGTTTACTATAATGATGCATCCTTCAGATTGCTCTTCAGGGAGGAAAAAGAAAAAGAAAAAGCACATGCCAGTGCTTCAGAAGAAGAAGAAGAAGAAGGAGCGCAAACCTCTGCACCTCAGTCAGATTATCAGAATCTGATTGAGAGATTTGATAGATTAGAGACTCATATTGATCAAAGGTTTGATCAATTTGATGCTCAACTTGTGCAGCAACAACATGACATTGGTATAATTAGAAACGAAGTACATGATATCAATACCAATGTAATGTTGATGGCCTCCTACTTTAATCTTTTCGGTGGCATTCCTCCTCCTCCTCCTCCAGAACAGTAGAGATGAATTTCTGTGTTTTTGTTGTACTCGTGTTGTATTTTTTTTGTTTTGATGTGTTAGTTACTCATGTTTTTATGAAAAAGACTCTTACCTTTGTGTTAGTGTTTATGTTAAGTGTTTGTTTGTCTTTTCTTTTAAGTTCTGTTTAGATATTGTGAAATGTGTAATCCTTTCATAAATATCAATGCATTTCGTACTTGTTTCAATGTTGATTTGTTATTGAAATGTGGTTAATTTTTATGAATTTCATTAGTATTATTTAATCTTCATAGTGCTTAAATTAGATTGTAATTTGAGATTATCTACATTAGAAAATCTAGTCTTTCTAAATTTAAAAGTTGTTTATAACTTGTTGTAATTAGAATTTTTAAATTCATGTCTGTTCATTTAGACTACATAAAAGTTAATATTATTATTGCAATTTAGATGTTGTCTTATTTTGTATTTCCTAGCTCAAATAATATTTATGCACTTAGAAATATTTGAAATTTTATATTATTGATTTTGGAAAGAATTGGTCTCAATTACTCTTGAAAAAATTGTACAAAAAGTACAAAAATCAAAAGGAATGCGCAAAGGTTCGCAAATATGAAAAAGAGGCACAAAATTAGCCCAATATCAAAAGATGCACAAAAAATGTGCCCAAATTTTTTGAAAAAGATGCGCAAAGCGCCACATGTGGTAATTCTCTTCTTTCCAAATTCTTTCAATCTATTAATTCAAATTGATCTTATGTTCATTTATATTCTTTTGAATTTTGAAATATCGAATTTTTCTTCATCTCTCTTGTAATGATTTTCTATATTGAAATGTCTAAATTGAATCATGTCTTTGCTAAATTCTTCTTACTTACAATGTTATATCACTTTTTAAATTTCATGAATTTCTATGATTGACCTAATGTTTTTAGTTTAAAATTGCATACCTTGTATAAATCACCATTTAGATTAAATATTCAAATGAATTTCATACAATTACTTACATTTCTTGTCTATTTCTTCTTCACTTTTTGTTGTTGTCAAAAAGGGGGAGAAATCATTGTGTTTGTATGTTTTGTTTGCATATGTTTTATGTTTTGTTTGTTTTGTATGTTTGTGTTTCTAGTTTATTTAAAAAAATAAAAAATAAAATAAAATAAAATAAAATTTTTTTATGCTTCAAATTGCCTCCTTATTTTCATGTATTCATCAATTCAGGGGGAGTTTAGGAGAAACGAATTGTTCAAATGTGTAGTTATCTCCTAACAATTTTGGAAGAATTGTATTTGCTCTTGTGTGTACTGACATTTCAGGAAAAACGAACTCCAGACTACGAAGACTTCAAATTAAATTCAGCATGAGATACTTTATAAAATTTGAAGCTTGCACTTTTCTTAGAAATCAAATTGGAAGGGAGTGATTGTATTTTGAGAAAATAAAAACATTCACACATAAGGAGATCATGTAGAACTTATACTGATCGTACAGGACGATCTTCAGTTCGTACTGGACGATCAGACAGTTATCTCCTTTAGAGCATATGGAACGAATAGGAACTTGCTTGAATTTTTTTTTTCTAAGTCCTATTCATCCAGGACGAAATAAATTATCGTCCAGTACGATAGGCTCTCTGGAAAATTTTCGTCCAGACGAAATTAATTATCGTCCAGGACGATTGGGTCTCTGGAAAATTTTCGTCCAAACGGAAATAAATTATCGTCCAGGACGATCAGTCCTCGGGAAATTTTTCGTCCAGACGAAATAATGTATCGTACAGGACGATCAGTCCTCTGTAAAAATTTCGTCCAGACGAATTAATTTTCGTCCAAATGATTAACCGACTTAGGACAGTTTTCAGCAGTTTCTAGAATCGACCTTGTAATAACCGTTCGTACTGGACGAACCTAGTTCGTACAGGACGATCAGCTGTACGAAGACATTTCGTACACATATTCAAATAGGGTCGTTTCAGATCGTTTAAGTAGAATCGTCCAGGACGATCCACGATCGTACAGGACGATCCACTGCGTACAGAATTGAATACTTGCAGTTTTTGGGCGGTTTTTCTTGTCTTTTGTATAAATAGTCCAAATTAGACTGCCACCCAGTCTTTTTGACATTTGATCTTCGTGCCTCTTGAGAGAATAGCCAAGGAGAGAGTTGAAGAGAGCATTCAAGGAAGGATTCCTACCACTGAAGCAAGAAGGCTTCACTTGGATTTCAAAGGTAAGAGTCTCTACTTATGAATTGGGATTACTTCACTCTTTTCTTTCTTCCTTCTAGATTCTTGTGAGAAGATCTGTCAAGGAGATCCGGTTCTCTGCCGACACTTGGAGAGTGTAAAAGGACGAAGGGTTCTCTGCCCACACTAAGAGAGTGTGAAAGGACGAAGGGTTCTCTGCCCACACTAGGAGAGTGTGAAAGGACGAAGGGTTCTCTGCCCACACTGGGGATAGTGTGAAAGGACGGACTGTTCTTTGCCAACACTGGGTATTGTGTAAAAGGACGGACGGTTCTCTGCCGCACCGGGGAGTGGTGAAAAGAGTGTGTTGTAAAGGCTTCTCCGCCTTGCTGTGGGTGCAAAAGGAGAGTCACTATTGGTATTAGTGCAATACTCAGAGGGTGCCTGGGGAGTGGATGTAGGTCTGGTTATAGACCGAACCACTATAAATCTGGTGTCATTTACTTTACTGTTTTTACATTTCCGTACTTTCTATTTCAGTTTTAAAAACTCTGTGGTTGAAAAACCTTTTTCTACAAAATTTAAAAGAGATTTTATTTCGGTTCAATAATTTTTAAAAAGGGGTCTTAAATTTTAACTTTGTTTTTTAAACTACCAATTCACCCCCCCTCTTGGTAGCCTTGGGACATTCACTTAGGCTTAACAACCTAATTACTAGACTCAACAGAATTGCAATGTGGTTGGTAGTCCTGATAATTTATTTTTAGTTAGAAAAATTAATTTTTCTCTTAAAAATTTGAATTACTCTATTTCCCATATTTATCGTGAAGTGAATTCTTGTGCCAATTGGTTGGCTAAATTTGGTTGTCAACTGGTGTCTTTTTAGAATTTTGATGGTTTGAAGTTACTTCAACCTATCAGAGGTATAATTATTAAGGATAAGCCTTATATTAAGAACTACTGATGTGGTTCTTATACTCCTAGGTTTGGCTTTGTTTTGGTTTCATTTTGTTCTATCATGGTTATTTCTGTTCCCCTTTTTCTTCTATTAAATTATTATTATTTTTTTTGCTTTATCTGGTGTGTCTTGGGATGGGCTAATTTTGAGGTAGTTATGGCTTTTGACTTTGGCCATTCATTCTTCTTCATTTTGTTAGATCCTGTTGGGTCCCTAGAGTCTACGTGCCTGGTTGGGATGTTGGATGCCAATGTTTTTCCTAGCCTTTCTGTGATCACTGTGCCAGGCATCCTGCACATTCTCATTATGGCTTTCAGGGTTGGTCACTTACATCCATTGGGATGCAGTATCCTCTACCAGTTTTTAACTTTCTTATCATCCTTATGTTTTATGCTATCTGGATCCAATTACATAACCAAGCATTGGCTTTATTTTTGGGTATGGTTGCTTGCCTACTGAATTTAGCTTTTTAAATTGCATCATAGATGCGATCTCATGCTCATAGGTTTTTATTTTAGTTTTGTTGAATATAGCTCTTTGAGAATTTAGCGAGCATCTGATCCCTCCATGGACTTGTAAAAGTTATTGTTATATTAATGCGTAGGCCCCTTTACGGGTTTTAACCACTAGAAAAAGTTTTAAGCAATTCATTTAAATGTTATATGTGTGATAAGATACAAATACCAAATATAAAAATGAGAAACTAAATTTGTGACTTGAGAAGGGGGCCACAATAGGTGTTTATGCCGATTTAGGTGCATCTCCTGCTATGTTAGTTAATTCTATTGATGGTCTTATTGAAGAGTCAATGTTTGGGTTTATTTATGAGATGCTCTTTCTTGTAAAAATTAAAAGCCATTTGTTTAAGAATGTTTTAATCTTATAATTACTTTGAAACATCCATTTGATGAAAATTTCTAATGAGCAGTACTCCAATTAAAATCATTAAAAAAAAATTCTTTGATTTAAGATAAAATTATTCTTTTAATGTGAAGATTTTAGATCAAAATAATGTTTTGCTTCAAGTTTATAATGTGGACAATAAATCTAATATCACCAGATAACAACATTTTAACAACTAAAGGATAATAATTAAGCCACCAATAATAGATCCATGATAAAGAAACCCCGTGATAAGCATCAGTTGCATCAAGACTTAAAAGGCACAAAAGATAGGATCCACCATAAAACTCCAAAGTCACATCAAACAAGCAAAATAGATCATATATTTCTCTTTATTCTTAAGTTTTCTGATGATTTTTTGATTACCCTTTTGGGTACTAAGCATACTTATTAAACTCACTAATGACATGGATTATAATAAAGTTTTGGCCCATTACTTTTAATTTCTCAACAAGTGCTTTATAAATTTAATTAGATGGTCACTATTTTTTGACATTTCTGTAGAATCACATATAATCCCTATTTTGATTTCTTTCCCTAATCTTCTTCCACAATTTTTGTGGGTCTTACTTATGGGCTGGGTTCTTGGTGGATTTGGTTTTTCTCTTGTGGTGTTTGTAGTATCCCTTTGTTCTTGGCTACTTCTACTGCCCTGTTATATGGGGTTTGATTATCTTTTTAGTGATTCTTTGGTTGTTATGTTCCTTGTTTGGTGGTTCTTTTATTCTTTTCTTGATGTTGTGCTTATTTGATTTTTTTGGAGGTGTTTCTTTTTGGTTCGGGAATTTGATATTTGGCTTCAATTTTGGATGGTATGGTTTTTGTTCTTTCATTGCTTTTGATTGTACTTACTGCTGGACTTTTTTTTGGTGGAGTTTGGGATGTCTTTTGTGTTGCAATCAAGCTACCAAGTTTATGTTTTTTATGATAACAAATATTACTGATTGCATCTTTATGTCTCCTAGTATTTGTAGTGCATATTTATTTTTGTATGTACTAATATTTTAAGTATAACATGAACCATTCAATGAAGAATTATGGCCCAAGAATTGATAGAATAGGTTATGCGTAAAGGGTTTATAATTTTTATTTATTTATTTTTTGATCTTTGAGTCAAGTCCTATTAGGGTGTATGTTAGCCTGGTGACCATGCACACATACACTTAAGATATTAAGATAGTGAGAAAAATTAGAAGTATAGTTTTCTTAACTAATCATACTGTATGATCCATATTGTATTATACGATAAGCTATTAAAAAATTATTAAAATGACTAATTTGCGAGAATTAAAGCTATTTAAACTAATCATACTATATGATATAGATCATATAGGGCGATCAACTAAAATCAAGATCTCAGCTACCAGTCATAATTTAGGTAATATTTAAAATACAATTTATGTACTAATTATACTATACGATAAGCATCATATTGTATTATCTAGTCATATTTTTCCTAAATTAATCCTATAATTATAGATAATTTGGATTAATTAGTTTAGTCAGATCGTACCATACGATTGGACAAATTGTGCTATATGACCCAATCTTGGTATGAGATGATATTTATTCATTACAAATCATACGGGATGATAATCTAATTTGATTGAACTAATCGTACTGGATGATGGTTACATCATATTAAATGATCAACTCAAATATTGGAACTGCTTGTACAATGCCTTACTCTTCATATAATACTAACAGGAATATTATGAACTAATCATACTATATAATCTGGGATTGTACTGCATGATTAGAGTAGACTGAATTGAATTCTTAGGGTTTCTTGAAGCCCTCTATTTAAGCTTTCTCATAAGACTTTATAAGAGTCTTTTGAGCATTCATTGAGCTATTTTCCTCTGGAAAAAGCTTGATGAGAGAGCCTAGAGTTTGGGAGAGAAAGAGTGGAGTTTATAAGAGAGGGTGAAGATCCTTAAGGGCTTCAAGGAAGTTTGAGAGGGAGTTTCACATGGTTTCTCCAGCTAACTTACACCTAAGTTCCTCCATGTGTCAAGGTTTTCCATAAGGGAAGCTTTGGAAAGAGCACCTCTTTGGTGTCAAAAGACCAAGCTACTCCATAGCATTATGGAAGGTAAAAGTGATTTGAGTTTCTTTGCCTTCACTAGAGGTGTGAAAATGAATTATAGGTTCTTTGCCTTCCCCAAAAGGGTGAATAGGATTCCAGGTTCTTTGTCTTCACCAAGATGGTAAAAAAGATTTCATATTTTCTTTCTTCAACAAGAGGGTGAAAAAAGATTACGGTCCATTACTACACCGGGTTGGCTTCTTTGCCTAGTAGTGTGGGCTAAAGAAGAGTAACTAAAGGTTTAGTGCAATCGTCAGAGAGGATAACTATGGGGAGTGGACGTAGCTCATTGTTTGACCAAACCACTATAAAATTTTGGTGTCCTTATTATGATTTTCTCTTTCTTTGCACTTTATTTTTCTACATGTATTTCTACGATAATTTCTTAGAAGTAATCAATGATTGATCTTTTATTCTGTTAATTGGTCCATTATCACTATCTTTATCATTTTTGATAAGTTTATTAGCTTATGAATTGAGCGACAGTATTGATTTCGCATTGGTGTGCGTAGGAATAGTTCATTTAGGCTTAACATCCTACATCAAACTTTCATTTTGGGGAGTTTGCTTCTACCTTGCCTTTGCAGTCGTTTGTATCTTATTTTTCTATTTTTTGTGGTTTGTCTACCTTTCTTAAAATGAAGTATCCCTTTACACCTGGGCTATTTTTATTAATTGGCTTATGGGTCCTTTTTGGGTGTTGGCTCTTTATTGCCCCGTAGCTTTCTTTCATATTTTTTATTTTATAATTTAATGGGGATCTTAAGCTCATAGGTTTATTTTGTTTTGGATATTACTCTTTGAGCATTAGTAGCTCTAGATCTCTATAAGGATTTGTAACTGATTTATGTAATTAATGCGTAGGCCCCTTTATGGACTTTATAAAAAAAAGTTATTTGGTTGTTCAGTAATGCCTTATGATTGAACACTTTTTGATTTTAGATATACACTTGTATGAAAGAAATTTCTTTACCTTTCAGATGGACTAATTCTGCTTGGACACACCTTGGATTTTAAACATTTGGAGGTATTTTAAATGTTTGAAATTTTATGGTATTTCAAGTATTTGAACTACACATAAATGCTTTGATCATAATCTTGATGTTTGATGGTTTTAGCTATCTCCCCAACTATTAAATACATTTACATTTGAATCAGGTTGGTTAATGAATGATTAGATAGTTCTAGCCTATTGAATCTTTGAACTTAATTAGTGGTCATGATACTTATGTCCTTTAGTTGAGATATGCTATAGAGCTAATGAGCGATCAAAATCCCTAAGCATAATGCATTTCATAACATGGCCAGTCAACATGTATTTAAATTTCTTTTTTCATTTAAAGATAAATAACTTTGTATTCATTTCTTATTCTTTAGGATAGAACTTCTTATATATGAATGGATTTTTAATATACCTAGGTGTCATTTTAGCATGTGAGGTAGTGTCAGTCTTTACCCATACATGATTATAATTCTAGTTAAGTAACTATGGTTATGTATAATTTGGCTATTTAATGTTTCCTTTCGTAGACCTTTTTATATTAGTAGAGACTATAAGTTCTACTTTTTTTTTAGTTTTACTCTTAGAATTTTTCTACCTAGGATTAGTTTGAGATCATGATACTAATATCAGATGATGTAATTCATGATTACTGGCTAATAATTTCACAGTTGGGTTTGCTTGACTACTTTCACAACCAAGCATATTTAAATTTAATAACCTGGGATGATAGATACATAGAGTTCATAACAAGTTTATTTCTATCATTTTTGGGACTTCTTACCTTCTACCTATAACACTTTTGAGCCCATCATATTCTTTTTAAAAGTCCATGTCAACTTAATGATTTTTATCACATGTGCTTTCTATATGAAGAGACCATCATCTCACTTGATTGTGGTGATTCACCCTATATATTGTGGGCTAAACCATTTTAAAGTATAGATTATCCCATCATGATAACTAGCATTTTAGCATATTCCTCTTCTAGATGTTATCTAATGAAAATAAATAAAGGCATTTAATATATTAAGAGAGCTTCTCTTAGAGGCATCCTCAAGTGTAATTAATCTTAGGAGACTAATTAACTTGAATTTTATACCTAAATTTGCTTGAGTTTAATTATATGATTTATTTTGAATACTTCACATGAGCTAAGATCCGATTTGTTAGTCATTATTTATCAAACCACTTTTTTGTCTCTGTTGCAAATCTAAGTTTATGGATTAAACTTTTGATGATAGTAAACATTCATGATTTCCTACGAATTGCTTGCCTACTAACTTTTCAGGTCCACAAGATCGAATGCAACACAAGCCTGCTCAAGATCGGGTAGATTTAGGTTGAGTCAAGTCTGTATTTTTTCCTTTCTTGAGTCAATTATAAAAGTGGTTCCTGATGCTAAGTAACCTTTCACACACACACTTGAGGGTTTTTTTCCATTGTTTTCTATTTTGAGAATATTAGCCTGGACGATGACCATATTGGCCAGGACGATCAGACTAAAAATAGAAACCCTAATTAAGACAATTCACCCCCCCTCTTTGTTAGCCTCGGGCTAGTTCTTAAGGGCTTAACATCCCTAACGAACTTTCAGTCTCTACTTATAAAATCACTTATGGATGAAAAATACCTTCATTTCATCACACTTTTTTCAATTACCAAAGGAATGAGTCTTTTGTTTGCACTAGAGAGTTCATGTTGAGCATACAAGTTGTGACGAGTGTGAAGCTAGGGATGGAGGGTCAAAGGTTTGCACATGGATGTTGAATGGTATTGTATTGGAGTAAATATACTGGTATATTTGTTAATTACAACTAACGGGTATGAATCTTGGTGGGTGACATCACGATCCACTAGTGAGTAAAGATGTTGATGGACTAATAAGGAGATTAGTCATCTCATAATAGAACTAAGTACATTATTTGGCATGAGATTATGGATCATCCTAATGTGGTACTTTAAGTATTTATCCCCCAAAGGCAACAAACTCATATTATTGTAGATGATAACTCAATATATTGCAAAATTGATAAGTGTAGCTAAAGACTTATGAGTAGACTAGCATTCTAGCTGGGGTCACCAACTTGGTGGATGAAGAGAGTTGATGGGTTAGGCTTGTCGATGATGCTGGTTGGGAGGTGACAAGGTACTTCTCAAGTAAAATCTTTCTAATTGAAGAAATTGGTTATAGAGACTCATCTTCAAATGTATAAAGAGATTACTAGTGAGACACCTAGTGGTTGATGGTGTTGATCCTTCTTTAGAACACAAAGTATTTCAATTAGGTGTCTAGAAACTAGATAGAGTTTCCTAGTTATGATAAATGAGTTTTTTAGAACATATAAGATGAAGGATAAAGCTATTCTAAAAATGTAACTTCTTGTGGAGTTGTCCTTCGATGGCAATGACAATCTCAAGGTACAAAAAATGGATGGCGAGTGAACTTGGAGCTAACATTATAAGGGGTTGATATCTATATGGCACAAATCCTTAACATAACTAGCTTTGATCCTCTAGTCATGTAATTTTTTTTTTATTTTTTTTTGGGAAATTTTGGGGCATAGCCCATTTTATAAAATATGATGAAAAACTAAACAATTACAATATAAGAAGAAAAATATAAAAGACTGAGAACCTCAGTAAAAATAGAAAATTTCTCCAACAGAACACCAAAAAAAGGACTAACTGAAATTGCCAAAGAAGGCAAGTTGAGTAGCAGGCAAAAACAAGACTCAGGGAAAGTGGCCAATCAACCCATAGAAAACATAAGAATTCAAATGAAATTTATAATTGCATCAAGTGACAGAGCAAAATTGAAAGAGCTACAGTTGCCACAAGGCCAGCAAAGTGGAGAGCCAATAGATATGAGGACCACTTGGAGAGCCAATAGATATGTAGATCCTATCAACATAGGAAAACCATAAGATTCATATTGGTTTTCGCAAGGGCCTTCCAAAGCACAAGATGGTAAGGGAAGGGACACACTCATCATCATCCAAACCCAAAGTACTAATAAAATCAGATAGCAATCATATATACCAAACCCAAAAACACCACAAAGAATAAGAAAAAATCTCCAAAGACAAGGAAGTCATATGTATACAACAGGTGATTAAGACTAAGCCCTTTGGAATCATATCCTTTAAACAAACTTATGGGGAGGAAAGGAAATTAGGGTGCAAGATAAAGAATTCATTATAATACAAAAGAGTAAAGGGATAGTAGGCAACCCTGATGGAGGCCGGAGGTGGAGTTGAAGAAGCCTTCCAGAGAACCATCAAGACAAATGGAGAAATGAAAATTCAAAATGCATCCCTTTATCCACCAGATAAATAACTTAGGAAAACCTTTTAGCCTCATCCTATCAAGGAGGAAGACTCAAGAAATTGAGTGAAATGCTTTCTTAATATCATGCTTGGCACAAAAAAAATTTCATCGAGCATTTAAAGTCCTTGAGAATCTTATTGGAAAGAATAATGTTATCCTTTAAGCATCTTTTATGAATGAAGCCAGCCTAATTATGGTAAATGATAAAGGGAAGAATAGGCTTGAGCATGCTAGCCAAAAGTTTAGCCATAATCTTCTAAAATACATGCAAAGAGATATGGGTCTAAAAATAGAAATGGAAGAGGCATGTGAGGTCATGGGAATTGAAGTAGTAATCGTAATCTTCAAACCCTTAGGTAAGTGGCCCGAGCTAAAAAATGTTTATACAACATTACCCACAAAACCATTACCTTAATTTCATCAAAGGAGAAGGGAGCCATCAAGGATTACATCAACTCTGAGGGCACTAAATTGCCCTCTGGAATGCAGTAATTGCTTTCATTAAGCGACTAAGGAGCATTGAAGGTATTTTGAAAGTGATGAATGAAAGTCTCAAAAATATCAGAAGGATCTGTAAGGGTCCCTTGTGGGGTGGCAACTTCCTTTAAAAAGTTTTTATTCTTCCAAGATCTAATATTATCAAATAGAAAACCAAGATTATATTCTCATCAAGACAGCCATTTAGTATTAGCTCTCTGGGATATCCAACAGTTCCAAGCACATTGCATTTCTGAGAGTTGACTAATAATATCTTTAAAGGAAGAATTTAAAGAATAGTAAAGAGGATCCTCTTAAAGAATAAGAAGGTAATGTTGTTGCTTTAATTTAAGCTCTTGAATAGAGTTGGAAGTGAAATTGGAAGAAGCCCAATTCCTAGATTTAAGAGTCCTTTTTAAAGTTTATAAGCACTGATAAAGGAAAGAAAGATGGCTAGAGAAGGCCAACCTAGCAAAAGCATTTAAGACATCATCCCAAAACTCATCCATTTGGATCCAAGTCTTGGGAGCTGAGTGGGAAGATGTGAAGATCAAAGGGGAATGATCCAAATACAAGGGTAAAGCCACTTTGTAATAAGCAGTAGGAAAAATTCCAAAAAATAGAATTTACAAGTAACTTGTCTAGCTTAATGTGAATGGGTTGATCCACCCTAATGTTAAACCATGAATAGAATAACCCCACAGATGCAAGGTCTTAAATTCCACAGTAAAAAATTGCACTATTCAATTCTCCCAATCTACTTGGAGAAACATGATTCCCACTGGCTTTTTCAGTATCAAATATGTAGCAATTAAAGTCACTATTAATCATCCACGACATAGTGGGGTCTGGGATTAAGGCATGAAGGTTATCCCAGTGGAGCATCCTCTCCTCAGTATTAATAGAGGAACAAAAAAAAAAAAAAAGAACAGGTGGAGAGGACCCAGTAGATAAGACCCCATGAACCCGCTGAAAGGAAGAAAAAGAAGGAGCAAATGAAGTAAATAAAGAGTCTAATTTTAGCCATATTTTGACAGGATTAGAGAAGCTAGAATTATTGTAGCTACTCTCATTAACAAAGACCAAGTGAGAGTTGATAAACCATGGGTCTGATTCAACAAAAGATAGAACCTTTGCTTCCAGAATATAGAGCAACTTCAAATTATTAGTACGCACCAGATCATTACAAGCCATCACTTTGTTGGGACTATTAAACCCCTTAATGTTCCAATAGAAAAAAGGGGACAAATGCTTTAGGACTTGGAGGATTTTGATTTTTTGGCTGATTTAGCCATGGTAGATTTATGTTGGGGATCAAAAGAGGCTTTTAGAGAGGATTGGGAGGTGGAGGATGGTAAAACCTCAATTTTGTTAACATCCAGGGAGATTCATCAGTTGGTGCTTCATCTTCAAGAGGAGAAAAAGAGGAAGGTGTTGAAACATGTTGAATATGAGTTAGGTTTTTAGACCTAAGCTTATGTCCCAATGGCTAACCAAGAGGGGAAGGGGGGGATGGGGGAGTGAATTGGTAATTTAAAAATTTTCCTCCTTTTGTAATTAAAAAATTGAAATTGATTAAAAAATTGAGCAAGTTGATTTTTATGTTTACAAAAATAATTTTTCAGCCAATAAAAATTTTAAAGCAGAAATTAAAGGTAGCGAAAAAAAAAAAAACATAACGGTTTATAGTGGATCGGTCAAACACGACCTACATCCACTCCCTGAAGTCTCCCACTTCAGGTATTGCACTATTACCACTAGTGTCTCTCCTTTTTCCCCAACATCAAGGAAGAGAAGCCTTCACAAAAAATCTCTTCCACCACTACCCGGTGCAGCAGAGAACCGTCATCATTTTACATCCTCCAAGTGTCGGCAAAGAACCTTTCGCTATTCACAATCTCCAAGTGTAGGCAGAGAACCTTCCGTTGTTCACACTCTCCAAGTGTAGGTAGAGAACCTTCAGCTGTTCACACTCCTCGAGTGTCGGTAGAGAACTGGATCTCCTTGAAAGATCTTCTCGCAAGAAATCTAGAAGGATAAGAGAAAAGAGTAAAGAAATTACAATGAACACACAGAGATCCTTACCTTTGAGTAACCAAGTGAATCCTTCACGCTCCACTAGTAAGAAATCTCCTTCGAACACTCTCTCCCACTCTCTCCTTCAAATTCTCTTTAGTATTCACGAAGACCAAGTGACAAAAAGATTTTAGGACAGTCTTAAGTAGACCATTTATAGAAAAGACACGAAAAATCATCCAAAAATTACAATTTTCAATTTTTGACCATCCATGATCATCCCGTACAATCAAATTTCATACGTACGTATAGTGTAAAAGCTGTTGTATACGAAACTCAATGTAAATTTTTACGAACTGCCTTCATACCTGATCATTATCCAGCACAAACATAGATTGTCCGGTATGAATAGTTATTTAAAAACTTCATTGGTATAAAAATACAGGACAGACTAAAAGTTTTCAGAACAGAGAAGATCGTCCTGGGGTAAACGATAAATATCATCTGGACAAACAACAACAGAGCCGATCATCCTGGAACAAATGATAAATATTATCTGGATGAACAAGGATAGAGCCGATCATCCTGGGCCGAATGATAAATATTGTATGGATGACATCGATAGAGCTAATCATCCTAGGAAGAATAATAAATATCATCTAGACCAATTACGACAGAGCCGATCATCCCTGGATGAACAATAAATATCATCTGGATGAACTATAATTAGAAAAAATTTTAGCTCTCTATTCGTTCCATTTCTCTCTTGGGAATATATAACTGACTAGATTGTCCTTTATGAATATGGTTCGTACTGTACGATTAGTTTTTAAGAAAAAATGTGAATTTTAAAACTCTTCCCTAGGTGTGTGTGTGTGCTTAGTTACTCAATTACAATCACACTCACTCAGACTCAATAAAAAGAAAAATACAAACATCAATTTATAAAATATTCTAAGCTGATCTTGATTTAAAGTCTTTAACAATCTGGAGTATGATTTTCCTGAAATATTAGTACACACAAGAGAAAAAAAGAAAATCTTTCAAAATGTGTTAGGAGAAAATAATAATTAAAACAATAATATTTGGAATCATCAAAACATACAAGTTGTAAGAGTGTAAGACATGCAAAGCTAAGTAGCAACTCTCTCAAATAATCTCCCCCTTTTTGAAGATGGCAGAACAATTATTGTTTGTGTAAATTTGAAAAATTTAAGTTTCTTTTAAACTCCCTCTAAATGAAAAAACATGTGAGTATAAAGGGCATTTATTATGAACAAAATAAATTTTTTAATTTTAAAGTTTTTCACACATAAAAATGACACTGATACAAGAACTTAAAAAAAAAAAACACAATACATGAAAATACACAAGTCACGAATAAGACAAGAATAAACAAGACAAGCAAAATTTCTCCCCCTTTTTGACAACAGTAAAAAGAGAGGAAAAAACGAACAATAGAAATGTAAGAAGTCATATGAGAAGCCTTGATAATTGATGCTGAAAGAGATGAAGTTATGATAGCAATAATTAAATTAAAATTCATTAAAGAAAAAAATAAAAATTTATATCATTTAAATTAAGATATAACAAAAACAAGATAAATATATGAAAGTCATGAATCAGTCTAGATAATTTGATAAGAAAATTATTGCAAAAGTGATTTGAAATTGAAGATTAATTATAATTGAATATTAATGTAAGTCAAGTTTCAATATTAATTATAATTGAATATTAGATTGATTTGAAATTGAAGATTAAAAGATAGAGGAAAAAAAATATACTTGTGGCAACATTGCGCATCTTTTCAGTATTTGTGGTATACTTTGTGCTTCTTTTTATATTTGGGCTAATTTTATGCCTCTTTTCAATTTGCAAACAATTGCACATTATTTTGATTTTTTATACCTTTGTACATTTTTCAAATGTTAAAGTTGTTCTTTCAAATATCAATAATCTAAAAGCTCAAAATTTCTAAGTACAAAGATAATTATATTGAAATAGGAAATAAATAATAATAAGACATCAAGATTGAAATAATAATACTAAAATTTTGTATGCCTAAAAAGAATATGAGAATGATATCCTTAACTTGATTAAGTTATAAACTAATTTAAATTTATGAAAAACTAGATTTTTCTAATGATGTGAAATTTTTGCATTGCATTTCAAAATATACCACCTTTTAGATCACTTATCTCAAGATAATCATATAAACTAACAAACATTTTCGGATAAGATCAAAATCAACTAAAACAAGCAAGATGGTTTTTATTGATATCAAAGTAAATGATATTACAGTTCAGTACAGTTTATATGAATTGAAACTAGAAAAATAAAAATAAAGACAATGAACATAAAAACACACATAAAAGATGATTAAAAAAACTACAAACATCAACATATCACATCACATCATCAAAACTTACAAATAAAATCATAGGAGAAGTACAGTCATCATTCAGAGGGGCCCTGATCTAGAAGAGGTGGCTGGTTGAAGAAATTAAAATAGCTACTCATCATAGCCATATTTGAGCTCACAAAGTCAAATTGACCTCGTATCCAGCTCATGTCCTGCTGGTACTGTGCATTCTACTGCTATAGATGAGTCTCAATTTGATCAAAGCATCAATTGAAGTAGCTCTCAAGATGATCAAAGCGATGAACCAACTCCTAAAAGTTTGGTCCACCAGCAGGCGCAGGTGTAGGTCCTCTCTCGTATCCCTCATTGTCAGCACCTTCATCTTGTTTAGCAAAGATAGCTCGGAATGAACCATCATTACAGTACAAGGGCTCTTCTAGATTAGTCACATCAGGATGAACTAATTAATACTTCTTCTCAAGAATGTATGCTACAAGGTGTCCTAAAGCTATGTTCTTCTTTCTCTTATGGGATTCATGACCAATTTCAGAAAGCCCATAAAGGTAGTCAAGAATGAGTTGGACTTCATCAATATGTTTCCCAGTAATGATCAGATAAGTGACAGTGGAAAGAAGAGGAGTGATATTAATTCTATCACCAGCTTTTGGGATGATAAAAGTTCTAAGAACATGCTGAATAATTCTAGCATCTTGGTGTTAGGTGTTCACCTTAGGCAAATGACATTCTTGTCTAATTTCTCTAAGTACACGGTTTATCTCTGTCCAATCAAAGTTAAAAGCAGAAGTCAAGGTGTGGGATCTTACTCCTTCAGTCCTTAAGTTTATGAAAATCCCCAGATCCTCCTTGGTTATTTCTACATTCTCTAATCCTATTTTGATCAGAGTTGAAACTCATGTTTGCAAGGAAATAATGGAATGTAGTCTTTTTGAAAGAGTAAATCAGAGTGAGGATAAACTCGAATTGGGTAGAGGCAAAAAGTAGCAATATTTGATAGATCGTATTTTCTTGAATCAAAACTCTAGAAGGGGTGACTTTTTGTGGATACAAACCTAGGAAAGGATTCTTCATTTGCTTTGGACAAGAAATTTTCACTAGTATTCCTAGAGGAAGGTCCCCTAGTCAGTTCCTTAGCGTGTCTAACCCTTTTGCTTGAGCTTTCCATAGAAAGATCGAAGGGAAAGAAGTTTAGAAACAGCTTTTGAAGAGAATGAAGTTTGAGTTCTAAAGCCCAACAATTTAAAGAAAAAAAAAATGATATTTCGTACAGAAGAAAAATGGTTCGTCCTGTACGATGCTTGTGTTCGTATGTACAAAGTAGAATTTCGTATGTATGAATGCATGCGGTTAAAATGAAATGACTTTTCATACTCATACAAGTTACGAGGCATCCTTTCTTACAAACTTTTTGATCAAACGATCATACTTGTGCCACACAACTTCCTAAGGCAATGTATTCGACTTCAGTAGTAGATAGAGCTATGAAATTTTGTTTTCTACTGGATCAAGTGACTAAAGAATTTGCAATAAATTGACATGTTCTAGAAGTACTATTTCTATCAACCATACAACCTGCAAAGTTAAAATCTGAATATCCAATTATTTCAAATAAAGAGCTAAGCTTAGAATAACAAATCCCTAAGTTCTGAGTTCCCAAGAGATATCTCAAAAATCTTTTTCAATACTGTTAAATGTGATTCTTTTGGATCTTATTAAAATCTAGCATATAAATAAATACTAAACATAATATCAGGTCGACTAGGTGTCAAGTGAAGCAAAGATCTAATAATTCCTCTAAATTTCTTTTGATCAATAGATTTTCCCTTTAGGTCTTTATCCAACTGAACTGAGGAACTCATAGGTGTATTAATAGGTTTAGCATTATCCATTTCATACTTTTTGAGGATGTCATTAACATACTTTAACTGATTAAGAAATGTTCCTTCCTCAAGTTGCTTAATGCTAAAACTTATAAAGTAATTCAAATCTCCGATTAGCCTCATCTCAAATTCACTACTCATTATTTAAGAAAAGTCATCACAAAGATTTTTATTAGTAGATCCAAAGATGATATCATCAACATAAATTTATATAATGAGTATGCCATCTCCTAATTTCTTTAAAAATAGAGTTGTGTCCATACTTCCTTTTTAAAAATATCTCTTAAGTAGGAAGGTGCTCAACCTCTCATACCAAGTCCTGGATGCCTATTTTAATCCATACAATGCCTTCTTTAATTTGAAAACATGATTCTAGTATTTTGAATTTTTAAAGCCTGAAGTTGTTCAACATAAACATCATTTTGAATCACCCAATTCAAAAAGGCACTTTTAACATCTATTTTATACAATTTAAATCCTCTAAAAAAGGCAAAGGCTAATAAAATGCTAATTGCTTCAAGTTTAGATACAGGGGCAAACGTCTCCTCAAAATTAATCCCTTCAATCTGATTATACCCATTAGCCACCAATCTAGCCTTATTTCTAATAACTACTCTTGAGTCATTCATTTTGTTATTGAATTCCCACTTAGTTCCAACTACATTTTGATCCTTTGGCCTTGCAATTAATTCCCATACTTCATTTCTTACAAATTGATTTTATTCTTCTTACATTGCCAAAATCCAAAATTCATCTGAAAGTGCTTGATCAATATTTATGGGTTCTATGGTAGAAATAAAGGCTGAATTATTAACTTCTTTGTTCAGTCCACACTTAGTCCTAACACTTTCACTAGGTTCAGCTATAATCAATTCCTTTGGGTGGTTTTTAGAAAAATCTCAAATCTCTAGGCAACGGGTTTTCAATATCCAAATTTTTATCCAAATTTATTTTCTTAATCTTTTAGGAGTCAATTTCTATCTCATCCTCTTTAATAATAGGCTCTTCCAAAATACCTAATTCATTAAATACAATATGTGTGGTCTCTTCAACTACCAAAGTTCTTTTATTGAATACCCTATAAGATTTTCTAACACTAGAGTATCCAAGAAAAATTCCTTCATCAGATTTTGGATCAAATTTATCTAAGGTAGATTTTTCATTATTATGTATGAACACCTTGCATCCAAAAACATGCAAATGTGACAAATTAGGTGTTCTTCCTTTAAGTAACTCATAGGGTATTTTATTTAAACTCGATCTAATGTTCACCCTATTCAGAACATAACATGCCGTGATAACATGGCTCGAGCAGCTTCTATTAATGTTTTATTTTTCCTTTCGACTACTCCATTCTGTTGAGGGGTTCTAGGTGTAAAAAAATTATGATCAATCCATTTCTCCTTAGGAAAATCCTCAAATTTCTCATTTTCAAATTCTCCACCATGATCATTTTGAATTGTCAAAATCTCACATCATAGTTTCTTTGAATCCAACTCAAAAAATCTCTAAACTCCTCAAATGATTCACTCTTATAATATAGAAATTTAACCCATGTGGATATAGAGAAATCATCCACAATCACAAAACCATATACCTTCCCTCTTAGACTTACAGTTTCAACTGGTCCAAAAAGATCCATAGGCAAAATCTCCAATGATTTATTGGTTCTAAGATCCTTATTGGACTGAAAAGAGGACTTCACCTGTTTTTCTAGTTGACAAGCATCACAAAGGTGGTTCTTAGTAAATTCTAGTTTTGGTATACCTCTTACTAAGTTCTTTTGGGTAATCCTCCTAAGGTTTTTCATACTAGAATGATAAAGTCTCCTATGCCAAAGCCATGACTCAACAAAAGTGATTTTCAAACAAAAAATAGTAGGAGTTTTAATACAATTTAAATCTAGCATATAAATATTGTTTACCCTCAAAGCATGCAAAACATCAATACCATTTAGACTTAATAAGCAGCTAGTAGGAAAAACTTTGATGTTGTATCCTTTATCACATAGCTGGCTAATACTTAATAGATTATGCTTTAAGCCTTCTACAAGTAGTACATTCTCAATAAAAAAATCTCAAGATTTCCAATCATACCTAATCTAACCACCTTCTTTGTGGTGTTATCTCTAAGTGAAACCCTGCCTCCACTTATGGCTTCCAGCAATATAAATTGCTTAGTATCTCCAATCATATGCCTTGAGCAACCACTGTCCAGGTACCATATGCTCTCACGAGGCTTTGTGTGAGAGTGTGCCTCTTATTGATATGACTGATCAAGATTATCTGCCATTAAGCACAAGTTGGTAACTTCTTCCTCCTTTTTAGTTTCTGACGAGTCTGAAGCCGAGTTCGCCTAGAAAGCTCTTTAGAATTTCTTCTTGCCCTTCCTTACAATTGGTTTCTCCTCTACCTTCTCTTTGCTAGGAGTGGCTTTGAGTTTTAGGCAATCTGACTTAATGTGTCCAGGTTTCTTGCCCACATAATAAATCACATCATTAGAAACTTTGACATTCCTATTTAACTTTCCTCGGTTCCATTATTGGAGTCTCTTTCTCTTCCTCTTCAAAAAGCTTTTGAACTATCTTGTCATCAACGGGATGTCATCCTCATCCTTAGGTAGTGATAGATCACTCTCCGACTCCTCCACTTTTAGTGTAATGTTCTTTTCTTTTCGTGGCTCTTCTGCATCAATCTTTCATTGACTCACTCCTTGCTCGTAAGCAATTAGTGATCCAAGAAGATTGTTAATAGAGTAAACATTTAAATCTTTAAACTCTGTAATTATAATTATCTTAGCATCATATGCAGTAGGCAAATGACAAAGTATCTTATTAACCATTTCAGCATTTGTAAGTTTCCTATTCAATGCATGTAAAGAAGTGTCTATTTGTGTAAATCTTGTGTACATGTCAAAAATGGATTCATTGGGTTTCATGCTAAATAGTTCATAGTCAAGCAACAAGATATTAAGTTTGGATTGTTTAACTTTGTTAGTCCCTTGATATGTTATACAAAGTCTATCACATATGTCCTTTCCACTTTTGCAAGTGGAAACTCGCATGTAATCTTCAGATTTAAGTGCACAAAAGAAACTGTTCAAATATTTAACATTAAGTTGTGCTAGTTTAAGTTGTTCTACAGTCCAGTCTGCAAAGGGTATTTCTACTCTAATGCCATCAACTAGTTTAGTTGGTTTTATATACCCTTTATGTACTAAGATCCACATACGATAATTAAGAGACTATAAAAATGTAGTCATGCGTGTTTTCCAAAAATCAAAAGGAATGTTATCAAATAAGTGAGGTCTAGTGATATAGTAACCTTCATGTGTGCTTCGGTTTCCAAAAGTAGCCATGATTGTTAATCAAAAAGTAGTATAAACTTATGGTTTTGAAACTAAGCTTTAATACCACTTGTTGAAACTTGTTGAATATGAGTTAGGTTTTTAGACCTAAGCATATGTCCCGAAGGCTAACCAAGAGAGGGGTGAATTGGTAATTTAAAATTTTTTCTCTTTTTTTAATTAAAAATTTGAAACCGATTAAAAAACTGAGCAAGTTAATTTTTATGTTTACGAAAATAATTTTCAACCACTGAAAATTTTAAAGCAGAAATTAAAGGCAGTGGAAATTAAAAAAGACAAAAGTTTATAGTGGTTCGGTGAAACACGACCTACATCCACTCCCTGAAGTCTCCCACTTCAGGTATTGCACTATTACCACTAGTGACTCTCCTTTTTCCCCCATAGCAAGGCGTTGAAGCTTTTAAAAAAACTATCTTCCACCACTACTCGGTATGGAAGACAACTGTCATCCTTTTACACCCTCCAAGTGTTGGCAGAGAACCTTCCGCTGTTCACACTCTCCAAGTGTAGGCAGAGAATCTTCCACTATTCACACTATCCAAGTGTAGGCAAAGAATCTTCAACTGTTCACACTCCTCGAGTGTCGGTAGAGAATCGGATCTCCTTGAAAGATCTTCTCACAAGAAATCTAGAAGGACAAGAGAAAAGAGTGAAGAAATCATAAAGAACACACAGAGATCCTTACCTTTGATTAACCAAGTGAACCCTTTACGCTCCACTAGTAAGAAATCTCCTTCAAACACTCTCTCTCACTCTCTCCTTCCAATTCCCTTTAGTATTCATGAAGGCCAAGTGACAAAAAGATTTTACGACAGTCTTAAGTGGACCTTTTATAAAAAAGACACAAAAAACTGTCCAAAAACTATAATTTTCAATTTTGACCATCCACGATCGTCCCGTACGGTCGAATTTTGTATGTACAAATAGTATAAAAACTATTGCATTCTAACTCAATGTAAATTGGTACAAACTTCCATCATACCCGATCATCGTCCCGTACGAACATGGTTCGTCCGATACGAATAGTTATTTAAAAACTTCATTGGTATGAAAATGCAGGACAGATTAAAAGTTCTCAAAATAGAGAAAATCATCCTGGGATGAATGATAAATATTGTCTGGATGAACAGCGATAGAGCCGATCGTCCTGGAACAAATGATAAATATCATTTGGACGAACAACAACAGAGCCGATCATTTTGGGATGAACGGTAAATATCTTCTAGAAGAACAGCGACAGAGCCGATCATCCTGGGACAAATAATAAATAACATCTGGATGAACAGCAACAAAGCCGATCGTCATGGGATGAACAATAAATATCGTCTGGATGAACTATACTTAGAAAAATGTTTAGCTCTCTGTTCATTCCATTTCTCTTTTGGGAATATATAACGGACCAAATCATCCTGTACGAACATGGTTCATACTATATGATCAATTTTTAAGAAAAAAATGTGAAATTTAAAACTCTTTCCCAGTTGTGTGTGTGCTTAGTTAGTCAATTAAAATCACACTCTCTCAAACTCAATAGAAAGAAAAATATAGATGTACATTTACAAAATATTCTAAGATGATGTTGATTTGAAGTCTTCAACAATCTGGAGTATGATTTCCCTGAAATGTTAGTACACACAAGAGAAAAAAAAAACAAATCTTCCAAAATGTGTTGGGATAAAATAATAATTAAAATAATAATATTTGAAATCATCAAAACATATAAGTTGCAAGAGTGTAAAACATGCAAAGCTAAATAATAACTCTCTCAAATAGAAGGTTCATCAGATTAAAGGCTAGCAAATTTATTATTAAGTGGGACTTTGGGTGGTAGCATCAAATTGGATGAGATGAGTGATCAGAGGAAGAAATTTCCGCTGAAATAGGATTTGGTGGGAGAGATGAGATTAGGAATGAGAGGGCCCTTGCCGAAATGAAGGTCAGGTGGCTTCTATGTATGCTTCTCCAGAGCAGGAGAGGTGGCAGGAGGAATGGGGTTGGAATAAGAATAGAGGGTCTGTGAGAAGGAATAAGAATGCACATTCCTGGTTTTCCCAGGAGAAACCAAGGTCGCCCAGTCCAAACCATGTCATAGTCCCCTAAGGTAGTGAAGTTTAGCAAGAAAAATCCACCAGGTAATGAAAATAAAGTGAGTTCTCCTTTTAGCTTCCATACCTTTTTCATGGCCGCCAAAATCCTTTCATAGTAAGGCCCTTGCCTGATCGAGTACCCCACAAGAGATAAAGACCAAAGAGCCGCACATTTGGATAAGTCATCAGCGATGAAATCAAGCTTCTGGCTAGGAGGGACAAAAGTCATTAGAAAACTGACAAGCTTTGGAGAAGAAGATGAGATGTTTAAGGCATAAGAAGCAATCAGTGGAGAAGGAAGCGGGCCAAAGATAAAAGAGGCAGGAAAGGGAGGGAAGTCATTTGGATTTAGGGCCATGGAGTAAGGGAGAGGAAGATCCTCTCCCTAATGCCGGTGGGGCCGAGAAGCACTAGAAAAATGGTGAAGTGAAGAGAAAACCCTACCCACAAGTCAAGAAAACTTTTTCACTTTAGCAACCTAAGTGAAGCGAATGAGTACTTATTGGTCGTGTAATGGAATAGATAACTTGTGAACTTGAGGAAGAATTGTTAGCCCATGAGTATTTAGATTACATAGAAAATAAAATGCTGATAACCTTTATGATTGTACCATAAATAGGCTATTTGTTGGTAAGTATGGTAGAGTTAAGGATGGGGCATTAGTTTTCATGACAACCAATTTTTAAGGGGATTTGGCAACTTTCTCAATTCTTTAATCTTTATGAGGTGAGTCTTATGTTTTTTTTCTTTTTTAATTTTTAAGGTGAGTCTTATGTATTTTTATATGGAGTAAAAATTAATAAGATGGACCTAGAAATTTTTAAATTTAGGTAAATTGATTACTTATGTATTGCACTAATTTTAAAGTATATGATGAAAATTTTACCATGATATTCTAATAATTGTTTTTAAAAGAATTATATGTTCCTATGTTGAAATATTGAAATTGAAATTATAAAGCATAACATTCTTAAAATATTTAAATATCCTAACAAATATTGATAAATAAAAATATCATTTTTGTTTAATAAATCCTATAATATATAACCTTAAAATATTCATATTATTTTCTATGCCCCCAAACAAATGGAAAGAGATCATTTGCATATCATCCCACCATGTGTGGTAATAACATAAAGAAGATAAAAACATTTGTAATTGGATAGAGAAATTATTATGTTTCAAGTATGTCCTAATTAGACCTAAACGCAATTACATAATTAAATGCAACCCATCTTGATTTGATAATTGTGAGCTTAGACTATCAATCAAAAGATTTTTAGTTTGAAGCTTACATATATGACTATGTAGTTTTTTTTTTAATTCACTAATGCATTAGCAAGTAGTAATGATATTCATATGCCTTCGGATAATGCAAGAAAACAACCACAACAATGAGTGACCTTGCTCATGATATAATTCACTTAAGAAGCAGACAAGACAGCAACATGATCATTATAGAATGTGGAGCAAAGTAACAAACTCAAAATTTTATAATTCAGATAACATACTCATCATGCAAGAACAAGTTTTTATCTAGAAGAGAATGAAAAATGCCTTCACATCACATATTTCCTAGCAATTCAGTTGTTGACCTTCGAGTTAATCAACTTGTTGGATCAAGAGAAAGAACTCATTAACATTAAAAAATCTCAGGCCTTCCCATTTACTGTAAAACAACTCTATGCACATTTGAGAGAGAGAGAGAGAGAGAGAGAGAGAGAGAGAGAGAGAGAGAGAGAGAGAGAGAGAGAGAGAGATGAACAAAGAGCAGAATAACAGGTGAAGGACATTTATCTTTTAAGAAGATTAATGCTGAAACTAAATCCTTCTGCCTCCACTACTAAGAACAAAACTCAACATTGTATATGTTGACTTCCACATTGAATTTAAAGAAACACTTTCCCCTTTCCAAGACAATCCCACTGCCCAATAAGTACCAATCTTCATCTCCAAATTCTAGGACTTAGGACCTGATAACTTCAATGTTACATCAGAACATCCACCATATGATTGGCGATTTAGGGTTTCCTCTGTGCCCTGCCTCTCCGATCGTTCTCTTCCCTTTTCTTCCTCATTTTTTTTCTCTTTTCTTGTGAGATCTGAGTGTTTTGGCCTTCGTCTCTGGGTTCCTTGCCCTTTTAGGCAATTTTTTGATGGCAGAAGTTCCCTCATCGAATCCTTGGAGGAAAGCTTCAGAGCATGTGCGGAATAGGAATAAAGGGTTTTTTAACCTTGATGCTGATGGATCTAAATCACCATCTCGTTCACGCTCATTCAAAGAGGTACTATCAGGTGATGTTCTTCCTTCGTTAACTCAATCGATTTTTAATGGGGTTCTGGCCGTGCTTTTATCCGATGATGTAGTCCTTAAACTTGCTTCACCTTTTCAATTTACGTTGGTAGATAAGTTTGGTCTTCGTAGACCTAATCTCGATGCGATCCACCATTTTTTTACTTCATTGACACTTACGAATTTTTACTCGATTGGCCTTCTGGACTTTAGGCATGTTGCTATTCAGTTATCTAACGATCTAGATTATAGTCGTGTGTTTGCTAGACGTTCATATTTTTTCTTAAATTGTCAAATGCATGTTTTGAAATGGATGTCGTTCTTTGACATTAAGGAAGAATCACCAATTGTTCTGATTTGGATATCCTTTTCGAATTTGCGTATGCATTTTTTTAACCCAAAAGTCTTGTATGTTTTTGGTTCAATTTTTGGGAGACCTCTTCAAACCGACCAGGCTACTACTTCGCATACTAGACCCTTTGCAGCTAGAGTTCTTGTTGAGGTTGATATTTCCAACAAAACACCCTAAGGAAGTGTGGGTTGGATCCAAAGCTTACGGGTATATGCCAAAGGCTGTTTTGAAAAAGTTCCAGATTTCTGTTCTCATTGTAAAATACACGGACATGCTCAAAATGAATGTTTTAAACTTCACCCAAATTTAAAAAAATGTAATGTTATGACTAGTGTGAATGCCTGGATCTGCCGAAATACACAAAATAGAGGTCCCTATGGTGGAAAACAATGATGTGATACTACTTGATCAGGTGGAACCTCTACATGCTAATCATAACTTTGAAACGATGGTTGAAAAATCTAGAAATTGAAAATCCGGATGATGAAGACTTCGAGAATTATAAGCCTTCTTCGATTGAGTTTCATGAAACTAGTATGGATGGTTTAAATGCTAATGATCAACAAAAGTTAATTGGTTCTACTAATGACACTGAAACTGATCCTAATATTTTTGTTTCTATCGAGTCTATGTTTAATGAGATGGAGAATCCTAATGTTGCAAAATCTTTTTTGTTTGATAATTCTATAGAAAAAGGTTTGAAGGATACTGAAAAGCTAGGTAATTGTAGGGTTCCCAACGAGGTTTGTGAAGAAGGTAATTTCCTCATTATTAAGCAGGGCACTACTTCCTTTTACAATCATGATAAAGAGGCCCATAAAAGCTCTGATGAGGATATTTTCATTAAGGTTGGAAAAAGGAAATGTAAGCAAGCTAAAAATAATTTACCTACTACTCCTAGATCCACCAGAGCTCAAACTTCCTCTAAAGATTGCAATGATTAAGGCTCTCATGTAGAATGTGAGGGGTATTGGTGGTAGGGACTCTAAGATTCGTGTCAAAAACCTTTGTAGAATTCATAATATTCATGTCTTAGTTTTATTTGAACCTTTCATTGCTTCTGATAAAATTGCTTCTACTGCCAATTTTTTGGGTTTCCCTAAGTATTTTGCTAATTTCTCTAATAAAATTTGGATTATGTGGAACAAGGCCTTATCTTTAAATATTGTAGCTAATTTGCATCAAGTGGTTCATCATCATATTAATTTATTTAATATTAATTGTCATACTTCTTTTTTTTTATGCTTCTTGTACTAGATTGGAGCGTACCACTTTGTGGGATCAATTAATTAATTTTACTGCTAATATTAATGGGCCTTGGTGTGTGGGGGGTGATTTCAATATCATCTCTAATGCTTCTGAAAGAGTGGAGGGTAATTCGCCCAAAACTAAAGCCATGGAAAATTTTAATGCTATGATTTATGATTGCAATTTGAATGATATAGGATTTTGTAGGATTCCTTTCACTTGGTATAGAAATAATTTGTGTCAACGTCTTGATAGATTTCTTTTGAATAATGAGTGGATTGCTGATTTTACTACCTCGAATGTTGAACATTTAAGTAGAACACTTTTCGATCATACTCCTATTCTTCTTAATATTAATGATAGTTGTCATACTGGTTCTTATTCTTTTAGATTCCAAAATATGTGGATGCTTCATGATGATTTAAAAATGTGGTTGATACTAACTGGAATGCCCTTGTATATCCTGATAACAACATCACTGGTATGCTTAGATTTTGGGCTAAGCTGAGTAGACTTAAACAGTGTTTGAGATGGTGGAACAAAAATGTTTTCAAAAACATTTTTGCTAATATTATTGAAGCTGAGAAGAAAGTTTTGGATTTGGATACCATGTATTTGGATAATCCGGACCTTGAAAATCTTAATTGTCTTAAGCAAGCTAAGGAGCATCTTTTTAAACTGCAGCTTCAGGAAGAAGCTTTATGGAAGCAAAAGTCTAATGCTAAAGTTGCTATGGAGGGTGATAGGAATACCAAATTTTTCCATGCATTGGCTAATAAGAATAAATTAAGAGTAGGATTCATAAAATTATTAATGATGATGGTATTTTAATCGAGTATGATGATTTAATTTGTAAGTCGGGAGTGGATTACTTCTTGAAGATTTTTAACACCTATGCTGTTTGTTCGCCTATATGTAATCCTCATGTTATTCCTAAACTTATTAATGATATTGATAACGATTTACTCTATCAAATTCCTTCTGAAATTGAGATTTTCAATACTATTAATGAGATGAATGGGGATGCTACTGCGGGACCAGATGGTTTTACTACCAAGTTTTTTCAAAAAATTGGGAGATTATTAAGATGGATGTGATTGAAGTGATGAAAGATTTCTTCAAGGGTAAGCCTTATCCAATCTTTTTTTCCTCTACCAATATTGTCCTCATCCCTAAAAAAGATGGGGCCAATAATTGGAATGAATTCAGACCGATTAGTCTTTGTACCTTTTTTAACAAGCTTAACTCTAAGATTATTGCTAATAAATTGATTAATATCCTTCCTACAATTATTTCTCATAATCAGACTGGTTTTGTGAAGGGCAGAAGTATTTTTGATAATGTTCTGTTAGCTCAAGAGCTTATGAATGATATTAATGCTAAGGTGAATTGGGGTAACATTATTATAAAACTTGATATCACTAAAGCCTATGTTAATCTCAACTGGAATTTCCTTTATGATGTGTTGTCTCTGTATGGTTTTAATGAGTATTTCATTATGCTTATTAAAAATAGTGTTGAAAACTGTTATTTTTCTATGATTATTAATGGTAGGAAACATGGCTATTTTAAGTCTTACAAAGGTTTAAGGCAAGGTGATACTATTTCTCCTGCCCTTTTCATCATTGCTATGGAATATTTGTCTAGAGGTTTAGATAATTTATATGCTAGAAACCCGACCCTTAATTTTTGTACTAAAAAGGGTTTCCCTATATCTCATCTTAGCTTTGCTGATGATTTTATTCTGTTTTCAAATGGTTCCATAAAGAATATAAAAGTTGTTAGGAAATTCCTTACCAAGTTTTATGATCTAAGTGGTTTAGCTTTCAACAAAAAAAAAAAGCAATTTTATTGTGGGCAAATCGATTAGCCAAACCAGAGTTAACACTATTTAAGGGGTTTGTTGCTTCCAAGCTAAGAATTTGCCCATAAAATACTTGGGCACTCCTATTTTTAAAGGCAAAAAAAAAAAAGAAATTTCTTTTTGAAGACATTTTTACTTACATTCAAAAAAAACTTGCCAATTGGTCGTCTAATTTTTTGTCTTATAGTGGTAGAGTGGTTCTGATCAAATCGATTTTAAATTATATTCCTATTTACCTGTTTCATACTTTAATGCCTAATACTTCTACTTGTATTAGATTAGAGAGGCAAATTTTTTTGGGTCTCTAAGTTTAATAGTAATGGTATTCGTTGGTCTTCTTGGACCAAGAATTGCAGGGTTTTGAATGAAGGAGGTTTAGGTTGCAAGGATTTTGTTGATACTGCCAAAGTTTTTTCCCATAAATTGTGGTTTTCTTTTAGATCTACTATCAGTTTATGGGCCCGCTATATGAATGCTAAGTATTGCAACAATATATACCCGACTTTATGCTTTTACAAAAATATAGACTCTATGATATGGAAAAGATTGTACAGCATTAAATGGGAAGCTGAACAGTTTATTGAATGGGGTTTGGGAAAAGGGGATGTTTATTTCTAGTAAGATAATTGGTTGTGCTCATTTTCTATTGACACATTCTTAGATACGTACTCTACTGATAATGTTAAAGTTTCCAATTTATTTACTGATAATAGATGGAACATCATGAAGCTTAGGGAGGTGGTTCCTTCGGTTTTAATGGAGATTATTTTGAATATTCCCTTACAAGATCAAAGCAAAGACAACATATTATTCTCTCTTTCTACAACTGGTAAATTTCATTTGAAATATGTTTGGGAGACGTTTAGAATCAAATTTGAGAAATCTATGATTTTCTCTGCTATTTGGCATAAGAATTTTCCTATTTCTTACTCTATTCTTGTCTGGATGTGTCGTAAAGGTTATCTTCCTGTTGATGTTCTGCTTCAAAAAAAAGGTTTTTCCCTTTCTTCTAAATGTTTGTGTTGCTATAATGTGGAGAGTGTTGATCATCTTTTTGTGAATGGTGACATTGCCCAGAAAGTGTGGTCTTATTTCAATAATATTGCCAAGAAAAGTTTAGTTACCCACCATAATAATATTTTTTCTATATTAGAGAGTTGGGTGCATATCTCTAAAGGGCATATTTTTAATTTGATTCCTATTCTTTATTTCTGGTACATTTGGAAAGCTAGAAATGAGGCTAAGCACAATGATATCAAGATGGATGCTTATAAAATTATTTCCAATGTTAAATATAAAATTATGCAGCTTATTTCCTACAATATTATTTCTGTTAAGAACTTTCAAAATTGTATGGGTATGGCTGCTGAATTTGGTATTTCTATGGGTCCTGTGGCTGTCAATCCGATCGATAAAATTATGAAATGGATTAAACTTAAACCTCTTTATATTAAGCTCAATACGGATGGATCTTTTGGACTGAATTTTGCTGGTGCAGGTGGTATAATTCGTGACCCTTTTGGGGATGTGCTGGCTGCTTATGTCACCCCCTTTCAGTTATCCAATGTGGTTTCTACTGAACTTATGGCTTTACCTTATGGCTTGGAGATCTGTATTAAGTTGCACTTTAATTTTGTGTGGATTGAGGTGGATGCTATGCTTATTGTCCAGATTATTACCAAGGTTGTTCCGGGTAATCCTCAAAACTTTTACCTTATTAGAAAAATTATGAGCTCACTTTCTTATCTTAATTATTATATCTCTCATATTTATCAGGAATCTAATGTGTGTGTCGATTGGTTAGCTAATAAGGGTTGTTATCTTAATAATTATGAGGAGTTTGACGTTCAGAATTTTCACCCGATGTTGAAAGGTATGATTTTTCTGGATAAAGCTGGCTTACAATATATTCGTAATGGTTGATTCTTTTGCTGTTTCGTCTGTGTTCCTTCCATCTGTTATAGCTTTTTCTTCTAGTTTTTTTTATTGGCTCAGGTGGGTTAATTTTTGGTTGTGTCTGGGATATAGCTTTGGGGGCTGGATTCCGTTAAATACTTGTAGGTGGCACAACTGGTGGCTGTTGGATTATGTCTGTATGTGCTTGAATATGGGGGATAGAATTTTCGTAATATCTTTTGGAACTGCTACATTCTTAACTGTTACATTCTTGAGGTAAATCTTTTGGACTTTATTTTATCATCTGTTCTGATTTATGCAGACTCTCCTTGCTTGTGTCGTTGTGGTCAGAAGTGGAAGTTTTTTGCTGCTGTTGGTTGGGATTTTTAGGATATCTTTTTAATCATTTGGGTTATGTATTTTAAGATTTGGGGGAGGTTTTATATTGGTAGCTTGTTGAATCGTATGTTTGATGTGGCTCTATTTTGTGGTCATAACTGGAAGATGTCCTTCCCTATTGTATTGAGGCTTTATTTCAATGCTTTGATCATTGTGAGGCCTGGGATTAACCTTTTCAGTCTGAACTATTCTGTGAGAAATTGGATCCTGTTATCTATTGGAGATTTTGTGGGGATTTATTTGTTTACTGAAGTGATTTGGATCAATGTCTTTTTTTGGATTTCTCTTAACATATTTTTAACCATTTCGGTCTGTAAGTTTTTGTTTTTATGTTGGTTATTTGAGTGGATCTGTGCCGTCACAGACTCTTTTGTTTCTCATTCAAACTAGGATATCTATAGTGCTGTCAAAATTTTTTGCAGGAAGCTCGTGCTGAAAGTGGATTCTCTGCTCTTCCTTTTTTGGGTGCTGTCGCCTTGCAGCCTTAGTATGTTTCTAAGTATTTTTTGTAATTATTAGTTTAAGGAACCACCGGCTCATAGGTTTTATTTTTCTTTATTTTGTACCTCTTTTGAGCATGAGCAGTAAGGAGCTGGAGGTTCCTTTTATGGACCTTGTAATCCTTTTTTATATTAACGCGTAGGCCCCACTGCGGGTTTTATCAAAAAAAAAAAAAACATATAAAGAAATTTTCAGAGTTAAAAAATGCATAAGAGGTTAGACATGATTGTGAATGCATGTATCCATAATGTTGATATATATATATATATATTCATGATTTCCATCTTTCGCCGCCTGAGGTAATATTCATAATTAAGATTTAAAGCATTATTTTGAGACTTTATGTGGATTATAATCAATCCCGTGCTTACCACTTCATAAAAAAGAAATAATCAAAATTTAACGTATGTAAAATAAACTGGTGAAAACTTTACTTTTTTCAGCTAAAATGTTTGGAATGGAGTAGATTACAACAAAGTAAAAGTTACTTGAAGAAATATTTATTATACTCATAAGATGTATTTTAACTCTTTATCATTTCACAAAAATATTAGAATTAAAATAAAAATAGGGTATTGGGAGCCTAACTCAAACATGATGATTTCCCAATTTGGCTTAATGGATGAATCCTAAGCTACAACCTCTAACTCCACTCTCCTCCTTTCTCTCTCTCCTCTACAAAAGTTGAAGGAGGGGAGATGTTAGGTTATTTAGGTTAAATGGATTTAGCTATTTTTATATATAAATATTAATTGTGTGTTCTAATACAATGGCACTCACTTCCACAACATTTTATTTAATATTCTAGATGCTCCAAGCTTTCTCTATCTCAATAGCGTGACACAATTGCTGCTCCACCCTACGCTATAGCGCTCCCTCAACTCTCTTCTCAAATAGAGAAAATAATGTCGTAGCATTGAAACTCTTATCATTGCTATTTTCAAATGAGCATTTTCCTCATGATTTTATCCTTTCCATTCTAATTCTAATCTCATTTAATGTTAATTATATATTATGGCACTTAAAATCAATAATCAAATCAGAATAGGTGAGGGTTTGTACAATATTTTTTGCTTAACCAGTGGTCACGGAATAACATAAATCGTAGTTTGGGTTCAATTAATAAGCTTGTCATGATCTTGATCAAGTTGTGACAAAGTATAAATTAAATGAGCTTGGACTAATTTAGAATTAACTAGGCTCGTTTACACCCTAAGACACCTAGAATACATTTATTATTTTAGGCAAGAATTAGAGGCCTAATTAAACGTTAATAGATGTATCCATCATAGAGATAAAACACACATATGTAGTATTTGAATAGTTTATATGTTTGAACATACTAAATTATTAATATTATTATAAATATCTAAATAAAATTAAAAGAATAATTTAAAAAATAAACTTTTAATAAGCTCATTTAAGCTTTTTAGTCCTTAATGACTTATGGTTTTTTATCACATATGCTTTTTATATGAAGAGATTGTTGTCTAACTTGATTGGGGTAATTCACCCTTTATCTTGTGAGCTAATTCATTTTAAGATATACATTGTCCCATTTTAATAACTAGCATTTAATCATAATCCTCCTCAAGATATTAACATAAGAAAATCAATAAAGACATTTTACATTAAGAACTAAGTACAATATTTGGTAGGAGATGACACTTCATCCAAATGTGGTACTTTGAGTTGTTAGCTCCCAAAGACAACAAACTCATATTACTACAGATCACGACTTAATATATAGTAAAATTGATAAGTGTAGCTAATGGCTTATGAGAAAGGGGTTCACATCAACATGTTATAAATCCTCTCTGCAACTAACATTGCTCCTTAAGTAATGTAAGAGATGATTAAATAGAAAAAAATGAAACACATGTTGTTATTATAAAGTATATATTTTAGTGACTTTTATATTTTTTTAGTGTTTACTTCGTAGTAAATTGAAAAAAAAAATAAATTTAAAGTACTTAAACCATCTCAAACCCTTTATTTTGACCTATAGAAGCAAAAGCTAATTGGGAACATTTTGTTTTCTATTTTCATTTGTCATTTTTGTTTTCTATTTATATTTTCATTTTTCTTTATTTTTTTGTTTTATTATTAAAGATTGTTGTTACTTTTTTGGTGGTCTTTTTGGTATCCAATTTGCACATTAGTTTAACTTATTACACAAAGTTTATAATAAGCCAAATGAAGCAAATAAATTTTATATGCTTTTCATAATAAATCAAATAGTTTTACTAATAAGACTTGACTATATTTAATTTATATATTTTGCATTCTCAAAATGCATGCATATGAATTAAAGATACTATATAACCCTTTAATTTTTCTATAACACTTTGCTCGTGCCCTAGCCACGCCTTCTATGGCGATTCTAGGATTTTTTCTACTCTCTACTTTCTTTCCCTCTTTTGCACTAGTGTTGGATTACTCTTGGATCCTTTTGGGAGAACTTTAGCTCCGGCTTTGTGTTCACCTTGGGCCCTTCTCGAGCCTTATTTTTAGGGCAACCCCATCATCATCTAACCTGTGGGGTTTCCAACTTCGGCTCCCAGTAAACAAAATAGGTTTTTTAGCTAGGATGATGAAGGTAAAAAATCTCCTTCTAGATCTTTCAAAGATGTGGATTCTAGAATCTCACTTGTAGGTGAAACTCTCTCCCTCTTGACTCCTTTAGTTTATAAAGGTGTACCAACAATTTTAATTTTCGAAGATGAGTTTCTTAAGCTTGCATCTCCACATTTCAGTTTACATTAGTTAGAAAGTTCTCTATGCATCGACCTAACTTGGACTCTATTCAAAAATATTTTGCCAATCTAAAATAGCATGGTGTTTATTCCATTGGTTTGTTGGATCCCCGTCATGTTGCCATTCAACAATCGTATGATTTAGATTATAGTAAGTATTTTTTAAAAGATCTTACTACATTAATTGCCAAATACGTCTTCTTAAATGGATACAATTTTTTGATATTAGGTAGGAATCACCAATCGTTCCAATTTAGATTTCCTTTACCAATCTTTGTTTTCATCTCTGTAACAGATGGGTTTTGCATGCTCTTAGCTTTATTTTTGCAAGTCCTCTTCGGACTTACTAAGCTACAGCCTTTAAGCCTCGACCTTCAGTGGCTAGGGTTTTAGTGGAGGTAGATATTAGAAAGATGCATGCTAAAGAAATTCGGTAGGGTCTAAAACTCTTGGTCACATGTGAAAGATTGAGTTTGAAAACTCCTTGATTTTTGTACTCATTATAAGGATCACAGGTATTTCATAAGTGAATATTTTATTTTGTGCCATACTTTAAAGAGACCCTCTCCTCCTTCTGTGGTGGATGTTGGTCTACACCATGGGAACAATTTCCTAATGCACATGGGAATGAATTGATCAAAATGAATCCAGTGGTGCCGAAATCAAAGAGTGAACAGAAGGGGGAAGGGGAGTCTTTGGTTTTGATGCAGCCCCATAAATCTATTCATATGTTGGCTGATGACCATTCGTATCCTATAGATTTACCACATAATGAGATTGTGAATAATTATGGTGAAGAACAGAGGGACCCGAAGTAATTTGTTTCTCTTAATTCGATGCTACAAACAATTGATGTCAAAATGCTCAATCATAGAAAATCCTTATGTTCTTCTTATTAGTAGCAAAGAAGGGGATAATGATGATGGTTTGATGAATCCTGGAACTTTGAGAAAGGAAGATTGTGAAGAAGGGGAGTTTATTCCTAAACCTAATACTATGCAGGGTGCTAAGGACCAAAAAATGATTATAATCATGAGGGCGGGGGTTCTAATGAGAGCAGTGATTCTAAAGTATTTGAGTTGTGACTCATCATCTTCATCTCATGAGGGTAGTGGTTCTAAATTAAATGAGGATGTTGGGTTTAATAAAGTGGGCAAAAAGGAAAATTAAAGTAATAAGGCTCCCAACTAGAGCTCAAACTTCTTTAAAAGATATTAATGGTTAAAGATCTTAAATGGAATGTAAGGGGCAGTAGGGTAGCGAACTCTAGAGATAGAGTTAGAAATTTATGTAGAGTTCATAATATCTATCTTGTGGTTTTAAATGAGCCTTTTAATTTGTCAGGCAAATTAGATTTTGTCGCTTCCCGTCTTGGTATTTTTATAAAATTTGTTAATTATTATAAAAAAATTTATATTGTGTAATAGTTTGGTTAGTTTTAATGTGATTCTTGATCACCCTAAAGTGGTTCACTGTGATATTGTTATCTTTAATATTAAGTGTAATACTTCTCTGTTTGTGCTTCCTGCTCTAGGCTAGGTCATTTGCCTCTTTGGGAGTAATAATTGGAAATTTCTATTAATTATAATGGTCCTTGGTGCATGTGTTGGTGGTGAATTTAATATAATTTCTAATGCCTTTGAGAGAATTGGGGTTAATCCTCCCAATTAACATGTTATGTATGACTTGAATGCTATGATTACTGATACTAATTTACATGAAATTGGTTATTCTAGTGGTGCCTTTATGTGGAATAGAGCCACCATGTGGAAAATACTTAAGAAGAACTTAATATGATTGGATTACTGATTTTTTTGATGACGCATGAGGAACACTTAAGTAGAACTAAATCTGATCATTCCCATCTTCTTTTAAGCATGAATGCTAACAATGCAATTGTCCCTATTGCTTTTAGATTCCAAAACATGTGGTTATTAGATAAAGATTTTTTTTTATTGTGATGGATAACAATTGGCATGCTCCCATTTTTCCTAACAACAAAATTACGAGTATGGACAGATTATGCTCTAAATTGAGTAGATTGAAGCATAAATTGAAATAGTGGAATAAATGTGTTTTTAGTAATATTTTTGATAACATTAGGGAAGATGAGAATAAAGTTTGTGACTTGGATGGACTCTATTTGAATGATCTTAACAATGATTTATTGCTTACTCTTAATAAAGCTAAAGCTCATATCTTTCAATTGTAGGAGAAAGATGAATCTTTATGGAGGCAAAAATTGGCTTCCAAATTTATTTTGGAGGGTGATAAGAACAATAAGTTCTTATATGTGATTGTGAATAAAAAAGAGTTATGAATCATATTCACAAAATTAGTAATTCTGATGGTACTTCTTATGATTCTTAACAATTGATTTGTGATTATAGGATTGAGCACTTTAAGAATATTAATTTGTAATAATAATGTTTCTGTTATTCCTATCTGTAAACCTTATATTATTCCCAACTTTATAAGTGAGGATGATAATAATTTACTTACTCAATTCCCCTATGAAATTGAGATTTGTGATGTTGTTAAAGGCATGAATGGGGATTCCAATGTGGGACCTGATGGGTTTACCACTAAATATTTTTAGAAAGCTTGAGATATTGTTAAGTTGGATATGATGGAGGCTGAGAAGATCTTTTTGATTAGAATCTTTATCCTAAAAGTTTTTCCTCTTCTTGCATTATTTTACATTCTAAAAAAGATGCTTCAAATCATTGGGCTTATTTTAGAATGATCAGTCTTTAGCCTTTTCTCAACAAATTAAACTCTAGAATCATTGTGGGGAGGTTGGTTACCATCCTCCTTAGAATTATTTCTCCAACCCAAATTGTTTTGTAAATGGTTGTAGTATTTTTGACAATGTTCTTTTGGCTCAAGAGATCACTCATGATATTAACGCTAAAGTGAAGGGGGCAATATCATTTTTAAACTTGACATTACTAAAGCATATGATAATCTAAATTGGAAGTTCCTTTATAATATTTGGCTCTATTTGGTTTTAACTCTTACTTTATTAGACTTATTAAGAATAACATTTAAAATTATTATTTTTGGGGATTATTAAAGGGAAGAGTCATGGTTTTTTCAAGTCTTCGCAAAGCAATAGGCAAGGTGACCCCATTTCCCATACTATGTTTATTATTGTTGTTAAGTTTTTTTCTAGGGGCTTTTAGAATCTTTATAACAGGTACCACAAGCTTCTTTATTGCACTTTAGGTGGTATTCTTATAACTCACCTTAGTTTTACTGGTGATTTTCTTATTTTCTCGAACATGTCTCTTAGCAACATCAACATTTTGCTTAATTTTCTTATTAATTTCCAAAACAATAGTGGCTTTTCCATAAACAAAAACTAAAGCTATTTAATTGTTGCTAAAAATGTGAATAAATATAGGATTAATGTTATTCAGTGAAAATGTGGCTTTATTTCAAAATCTTTACAACTAAATACTCGACAACCTCTTTTTTTTAAAGGTAAGAAGAGCTCTCATTTGTTTGAGGATATTTTTCTGATTTTCAAAGGAAGCTTACTTCCTGGACATGTAATTTACTTTCATTTGGTGGTAGGTTTATTTTAATTAAAAGTGTTTTCAATTCTCTTCCTGTTTATATCTTCCATACCATTAAACCCATTAAGACCATTTATCGTGGAATGGAGAGAATTTTAATAAATTTTTTTAGTGCATGAGGTGGATGACATGCTCTTAATTCTTATCTTGAATGGAAATCTTGTTAAAAGTTTAGATAATTTTTATCTTCCTGATAATTTTTATCTTATAAAAAATATTAAATTTTCTCTTTGATATTTGAATTACTCGGTTTCCCTTATTTATCATGAATCAAATTTTTGTGCTGATTGGTTGACTAAATTTTGTTGCCAACTGGTGTCTTTTTAGAATTTTGATGGTATGAATTTACCTCATCCTATAAGAGGTATATTTATTCTGGATAAGTCAGGTTTGCCTTATATTAGGAACTACTGATGTGATTCTTATTCTCCGATATTTGGCTTTATTTTGGTTTTATTTTGCTATGTCATGGTTGTTTCTATTCTCCATTTTGATGTTGTTAAATTGTTTGGTTTTCTGGTGCTTTCTCTAGTGGTTGTTTGGTTGGGCTATTTTTTAAGTAGCTTTGAATTTTGGCTTTGGTCTTGCCTTCTGCTTCATTTTGTTAGACCTTGAGAGGTCCTTGGAGTCTATGTGTCGTGATAGGGCGCTGGATACCACCATCTTTCTTGGAGTGTTTGTGTTAGTTGTGCTGTGCATCTAATTTGTTCTCATTATGGCTTACTGAGATAGGAGCTTACACCCATTGGGATACAGTATCATTTTAGTATGCTTTACCTTTTTCACTTTTTTTTTCTTCATTATGTTTTATGCTATGTTTTTGGTGAATGTTGTACAGGTGATGATCAAGTTATGGATCCAATTGCATATCCAAGCTTTGGATTTTTTTTTTTGGGTATGGCTTCTTGCCTACAGGTTTTAGCTTTTTAAATTATATCGTATAAGGGATCTTATGCTCTTAGGATTTTATTTTTGTTTTTTGAATATAGCTCTTTGAGTGTTAGAGAGCTTATGATCCCTCTAAGTACTTGTTAACTTTTTATTGATATTAACATGTAGGACCTTTTACAGGTTTTAAAAAAAACCTCTAAGTGGTTCATTTAAATTTTATATGTTTGATAAGATATAAATACCAAATATAAAAATGATAATCTAAATTTTTAACATGAGATTTTGGTCATAATAGGAGTTTATGTCGATTCAGGTGCATGTCCTGTAATGTTAGTTCCTAATTCTATTGATGATCTTATTGAAGAATCAAGGTCTTGAGTTTATTTAAGAGGCACTCTTTAAGGAATAATAGTTTTATGCCTTACTTGTAAAAATTTAAAGCCATTTGTTAAGAATGTTTTAATATTATAATAACTTTGAAACATTCATTTGTTTAAAATTTCTAATTTAGCAATCCTCCTATTAAAATCATTAAAAAAATTTCTTTGATTTGAGATTAAATTATTCTTTTAATGTGAGGATTTTAAATCAAAGGAATGTTTTGCTTCAAGTTGATAATGAGGACAATAAATCTAATCTCATCAGATAACAACACATGAAGAATTAAAGGAAAATATATAATTAAAGTCACCAATAATAAATCTGTGATTAAGAAACCCCGTGATAAGCATTAGCTGCAAAAAAGACTTAAAAGACACAAAAGATAGGATCCACCATCAAATCCCAAAGTCAAATATGGCAAGAAAAATAGATCAGATCCATTGGACACCATCAACAACTGCAAAAAGAATTAGCGACAATAAAAGAAAAAGAGCACATGATAGAAACAAAAGGAAAATATATGGACTACTAAAAAATCAATACATAAGTAACCCAAATCACAACCAAACACTGAAGTAATGTAGAAACAACCAAAAAATTCCAAATCCACAACTAGAAATTAGAAAAACCTAAGCAAAATGAATTAGCCAACTAGAACCAAAAAAGGAAAATAGCAAAAATCAAGGACCAACAAGGGCTAAAACATCAAAAAGAAAAAAGAAATCAGTAACCAAAGCAAGGATGCTGAAACGTGCATAGGAAAGTGCTACAACCAAAGTGTACCAACCATTGAAAAATAGGAATCATGGAGAACAAGGCCCCAATATAAATACAAATATAGAGTTACAAATTCCCATAAAAGCATGTTGACAAAGAAAGGAACATTGAAAGAGATTTATATAATTTAAAAGATTTGACGAAGTAGTTTGTTGGGATTGGAAGATAATGGATAATGGATACTTGCTAAAGTGGGTTTTTAAGAAAATAATTTTTTGAAATAATAATAATAATAATAATAATTTACATATTAAATAAGCATAATTAAATTTTTACCTTAAGCCCCTTCATCTTTCATTATTTTATTATAGTAATGACCCCCAAACTCATGTTTTTTCTTTCATAATTGAAAATTAAGCAAACACAACAAGGAATATAATATAAGGTGACATTGCTCATAGAGGCATGCATACATACCAAATTATTTAACACACAACATTACCACTCACACCTCCCACATAATAGCTTACATAGTAACATTCATACAAGACAAGGTAGAAAAAAAGCATGAAGTCTGAATATAAATGCTATTAATATAGAAGATGACTTTGAAGCGTAAAGGTATCCTTGATTATAGGCCAACAAAGATAAGGTGGCCTCGAGGAAGAAAATGGCAAATGGGTTCAGTCCCTGGCTTCACCTTCAAAATTTTGAACCCTATATAATGTGGTGCCCATGCTGATGTGTCAAGATGGCATATTGCTGCAGCATCCACCACCACTCCATTTGATCCTAAAAGATGCACCTTATATGCCTCAACATTTGTTATTGTGTGGCAATAATATACTGCTTTTGGGTATGACACAGGATGACAAGACACCAATGGTTTTGCTTCCTACACATACATATATTTTATATTTCAATATACAACTATTCATATCTTTATGTTTAAAAATGAATCTTCTTAATTAAAACTCACCACGTGCATATCTTCTTTCGATTGGATCAAATATACCTGCTTCGGTACCACTAATTGGTGAACACCACCTTTCACTGTCGTCTCAATGACATTCACATCTCTGTTACCTATTAAAGATTTACTAGTGAAAAAAGATTTCTACTTGCTTTGAAATGCCTTTGTCTTTTTAGTATTGAAACTGTGAAGCGTGTTTTTATGAATGGTGCAGTTGCCATTAGAGTTTGGAGATTTTTTTTTTTGGCGACAAGGGTAATTTTAACTATGATAATGATATTGTAACTATTCTTCATTATTGGTTAAATCATTTTAAGGGCCATATTTATAATTTGCAACCTATTCTTATTTTGTTGTTGCTTTGGATGGAAAGAAACGTTTTTTAGCATAGAGACATTAAAGTGGACTTTAGGCATATTGTTTCCAATGTAAAATACAAAATATTGTAATTACACTATTAATTTGCTCACAAATAGAATCTTTAATAATTGTAATGCCATTGCTATTGATTTTTGTATTTCCACTAGTAACCAACATATCGATAAGATTCAAAGGATTGTTAGGTGGGTTAATCCTTCACTTTCTTATTATAAAATGAATACTAACATATCTGTTAATTTTTGTGCTGCTGGTGTTGGTGGGATTATTCGTAACCATCTAGGTAATGTAATTTCTGCCTTTACTGGTCCTTTAAATTATTTCAATGCTATTACTATCGAGCTTATGACTCTTTCTTATAGGCTTGATATGTGCGAAAGCTAGGGTATTTCTAATATTTAGCTTGAGGTGGATGCCATGCGCTTAATTCTTATCTTGAATGGCAATCTGGTTGGTATAATTTTATTCTAAATAGAAAAATTAATTTGTCTCTTAAAAATTTTAATTACTCTATTTCTGATATTTATCATGAATCAAATTCTTGTGCTAATTTGTTGGCTAAATTTGGTTGCCAACTAGTGCCTTTTTAGAATTTTGATTGTTTGAATTTACCGTGTCCTATTAAAGGAATAGTTATTATGAATAAGTCAGGATTTCCTTATATTAGGAACTGCTGATGTTGCTCTTGAGCTCCTAATTTTGGCTTTGTTTTGATTTTATTTTATTATATCAGGGTTAAGTTGTTTCTATTCTTCCTTTTGCTATTGTTGAATTGTTTGGTTTTTTGTGCTTTCTTTGGTGGTAGTTGGGTTGGGCTAGTTTTTAGGTAGTTTTGGCTTTTGGCTTTTGTCTTTTTACTGCTTCATTTTGTTAGATCCTATTGGGTCCCTAGAGTCTCTGAGTCTTGTTGGGGTGTTGGATGCTACTATCTTTCCTAAAGTTTTTATGTTCACTGTGACGGGTATCCTACTCATTCTCATTATGGCTTTATGGGATGAGCGCTTACACCCATTTTGATGTAGTAACCTTTAACAGTTTTTCACTTTCTTATCGTCAATATGTTTTATGCTATATTTTGGTGAATGTTGTGCAGGTGATGATCAAGTTCTTCACTTTATTTTTGGGTATGGCTGCTTGCCTATCGATTTTAGCTTTTTATATTATATTGAAGAAGGGGTCTCATGCTCCTAGATTTTTATTTTGGTGTTTTTAATATAGCTCTTTGAGGGTTAGCGAGTGTGCGGTCCCTCTAAGGACTTGTAAATATTTTTGTGAAATTAACGCCTATGCCCTCTAACGGGTTTTAACCTAAAAAAAACAATTTTAAGTGATTCATTTAAATTTTATATGTGTTAGAAGATATAAATACCAAATATAAAAATGAGAAACTAAATTTGTGACTTGAGATGGTGATCACAATAGGAGTTTACGCCTATTCATGTGCATCTTTTGCTATGTAAGTTGATTCTATTGATGGTCTTATTAATAAATCAAGGTCTTGGGTTTATTTATAAGATGCTCTTTATGAAATAATAGTTTCCTGCCCTACTTGTAAATATTAAAAGCCATTTGTTAAGAAAGTTTTAATCTTACAATAACTTTGAAACATTCTTTTGTTTAAAATTTCTAATTTGCTATCCTCTCGTTAAAATCATTAAAAAAAATTCTTTAATTTGAGATTAAATTATTCTTTTAATGTGAGGATATTAGATCTATGGAATTTTTTGCATCAAGTTCATAATGTGGACAATAAATCTAATCTTATCAGATAATAACACCTAAACAAGTAAATGAATATAATTAAAGCCACCAATAATAGATCCATGATACAGAAACCCCGTGAAGCATCAGCTGCAAAAAGACTTAAAAGACATAAAAGATAGGATCCACCATACAAATCCCAAAGTCAAATCTGGCAAGCAAATACATCAGATCCATTGGACATCATCAGCAATTGCAAAAAGAATTAACGACAAGAAAAGAAAAATAGCACATGATAGAAATAAGAAAAAAAATAAATGGACTACTGCAAAATCAATACTTAAGCAACCCAAATCACAATCAAACACTGAAGCAATGCAGAAACCACCAAAAATTCGAAATCCACTACTAAAAATTAGAAAAACCTAAGCCAAATGAATTAGCTAACTAGAACCTAAAAGGAAAAAAAAAAGCAAAAAGTAAGGACCAATAAGAGCTAAATGATAAATACCAAAACATCCAAAAGAAAAAGAAATCAATAACCAAAGCAAGGACGCTGAATCCAGCATTGGAAAGTGCTACAGCTAAAGTGTACCATGCAATCATTGAAAATTTGAAATCATGGAGAACTAGTCAAATAGGAAGAAGCAACAACCATTTTAAACAATAAGGCCCCAATATAAATTACTAAACTCATATTTTTTTTCATAATTGAAAATAAACAAACACAACAAAGCATACAATATAAAGTGATAATATTTCTCATAGAAGCATGCATACAAACCAAATTATTCAACACACTGTTTTCCACTCACACCTCCCACATAATAGCTTACATAGTAACATTCATACAAGACAAGGTAGAAAAAAAAGCATAATGTTTGAATATAAATAATATTGATATAGAAGATGACTTTGAAGCGTAAAGGTATCCTCCATTATATGCCAGCAAAGATAAGGTGGCCTCGAGGAAGAAAATGGCAAATGGGTTCAGTCCCTGGCTTCACCTTCAAAATTTTGAACCCTAGATAATGTGGTGCCCATGCTGATGTGTCAAGATGGCATATTGCTGCAGCATCCACCACCACTCCATTTGATCCTAACAGATGCACCTTATATGCCTCAACATTTGTTATTGTGTGGCAATAATATACTGCTTCCGGGTATGACATAGGATGACAAGACACCAATGGTTTTGCTTCCTACACATACATATATTTTATATTTCAATATACAACTATTCATATCTTTATGTTTAAAAATGAATCTTCTTAATTAAAACTCACCACGTGCATATCTTCTTTCGATCGGATCAAATATACCTGCTTCGGTACCACTAATTGGTGAACACCACCTTTCACAGTCGTCTCAATGACATTCACATCTGTATTGCCTATCTCAGCCTTGACAAAATCTGCCATGGCTTCCAATGATGTGACACAATGCTTTATCTCTCCCTCAATAGGCTTCTCTTCACACTCTTCCAATGTTTGTTGGATGGCTTTGGCTTCCAGTGAACCCCATGTGATGTTGAAGAGGCCGAGGATTTCAGTGAGTTTGGTGGAGGAGAAAGGCGTGGCCTTGGCCATCTCGACTGAAAGGAAGGGTTGCATTGAGATTGACTTGCTGAGTTCGAGAGTCATCTTTGTGCCCAGGTTAAGGCTATCCTTCAGGAAGAAGAGCTGAGCAATGAGGTCGTTGTGGTTTGGCGTCTCATTGTCTACGCATTTGTAGCAGCCGAAAAAGCTAAAAAATGTTTGGCCTCTTTCAAACTTAAATGACTTCATTTCTTTCTCTATAAATTAGGCACATTGAAAAAATTAAGTCAGATAAATTAAAAACTTTTTGAATTTGCATTTGAGTTTAATAAAACAAATGTATGGATTTCAAATTTTTTCTTATATAATTTAAAAAAAAAATCATTATAGAGAGAGAGGGAGGGAAAGCCAATGAGAGCACAGTAGCTCTTGGATGCTGGCAGGGATGGGAGTTTGCGGAAGTAAATCTTTCCAATATGTTTGGGCAGACGTTGCTTTCCTCATCGCTGCATGCGAACTTGTGAGCTGCTACAATTAAAGAAAAAAATTAAACACTTATGAGCAATACTCACAAGCTAGTTTTAAAACATAGAAAACTACAACATTTTTAGCAGTTTTAAAATAAAAATTATAGCTTTTTAACTAACTAATTATATCTTTTGACGTTTTATCCTTTGATGAATTAGAAGTTTACCATGAGAATGAAGATAGCGTAAAGCAGGAAATCCATGAGATCAAAGCCACTGCAATGAGTGTTTCAAATTGAAAGATTCTGAACGATTTAGTAACTCTATGGTACTCTCTGGACCTCCTTATATAGCAGCCAATGGATGGAGATAATGATGTAAATGAGTCCAGTCGAGCTTGAGACACTTTAGGCTTGAGCTTGAACTTGATTAGTTAATCGAGTTTGAGCTTTATTCTACGAATTCCTGTCGGCTCATATGCCGGCTCGTTTATTTTGAAAGAGAAAAAATGCCTATGATTCAAATAATTATTAATAATAAAATAAAAAAAGAATGAAAATTTAGAAAAGAAAAAATGAGGAATCACTTAATATAAGAATGTGAGATGTAATTTATAAATATTTTTAATAACTTTGTACTAAAATCTTAAATAGTGATATATCTTAAGTGCCTTTATATTCATATTTTTTAAACGAGTCAGCCTACAAGCTAAATAGTCAGTTAGGACTTGCTCAAGATTGGCTCATTAGCACATCGAGCTAAACTGGCGAGCCATTTATTGAATCGAGCTTGAGCCTACTCATGAATTAGCTTGAACTAGACTCACTAATGAGCTCATAATTATAAAGATTCCCATATATATTAAGTTAAATTTTACATATAATGCAAGATGATTTCTTTTTATACAAGACAATTCTAACTATCTTACAAAATATAAGTTATAACTATACAAAAAAATAATAATTAGCCTGCCGTTCAAAAAATAAAGATATTTAGAATCATTATTTTACATAACTTTTATTACTAAAAATTTTATTATAAAAAAGCAGAAACCTTCAAATCTAAACATTTGCAGAATCTTTCAAATCTAAAAATTTTATAATACAAAGTGGCTGACATGAACAGTGTAGAAACCAAATGGTTTCTTGATAAAAGCTGCTATGACCAGAAATAGTAAACCGAGCCAATGCAGAGAAGAATAGGAAAAAGTAATTTCATATATGTTTAACAGGTTACAAGGCATCCTATATATAGGCTTTACAGCTAGTGACAAGTACGCAGTAATTACATATTTACCACAGAATTATTTATTTAATAATCTGAGATTTGTCTTCTAATAGCCCCCCACAAACTGACGGGTTCTCGTTAACCGTGAGTTTGAGTCTTAGAGTTTTAAATCGCAGTGTTGGTAGAGATTTTGTAAATATATCTGCTATTTGATCTGTGGTATTAATCGGAAAAATACGAATATTATTGTGCTGAATGTGATCACGTACGAAGCGTTGATCTATCTCAATGTGCTTCGTACGAGCATGAAACACAGGGTTATTAGCTAATGCAATAGCTGACATATTGTCGCAGTAGATGTCCGTAGGATGATTTTGAGGTGCACCGAATTCAGTGAGAAGTTTCCGAATCCAAATTACATCAGCTGTGAGAGCGGCTAAGGCACGATATTCTGACTCCGTGGAGGATCTTGCTACGGTTTGTTGCTTCTTGACGGTCCATGAGATTAAGGTGTTGCCAAGAAACGAGCAGAAACCAGAAGTCGACTTTCTTGAGTCAGGATCACCGGCCCAATCCGCATCTGAAAATGAAGTAAGAGAAAAATTAGATTTAGAAATAGGTAAACCGAAATGGAGAGTACCTTTTATATAGCGTAAGAGTCGTTTAAGAAGAAAGGCATCCTGAGAAGAAGGGTTGTGCATATGCTGAGATAAGAGATTGACACTATATGCTATATCCGGGCGCGTGAGAGTCAAGTATTGCAAAGAACCGACTAGCCGGCGATACATGGTGGCGTCCGAAAGCAGAGTTTCCGGTGGCAAATTCTGAGGAATTTTTGTACATGTCGGGTTCTGAACCGGGTTGCATTTGCTTAGTTTTGCCATATCAAGTAGCGTAGTAGCGTATTGGGCTTGAGACAGAAAAAGCTGATCGGCTGTTCTGTCAATTTTAAGTCCCAAGAAATTGTGTGCCTGACCAAGGTTCTTCATGGCAAATTGATTACTCAGCTGTGTAAGGATCTTGTTAACGTAATTGGTATTATTACCGGTGAATAATATGTCGTCAACATAAATTAACAAGAAAAGCTTAATATCATCTTTGTGAAAAAGAAATAAAGAGGGATCAGAAGAACTATTTTTAAAGCCAAGGGATAAGAGATACGCTGTGAACGTGTTGTACCACTGCCTCGGAGCCTGTTTAAGACCGTATAAGGCTTTGTGTAGCCGGCATACGTAGTTTGGGTGATTTGGATCTTCAAATCCTTTTGGTTGGTGCATAAAGACTGTCTCCGAGAGATTGCCGTGAAGAAACGCATTTGCAACGTCTAATTGATGAACTTGCCAATCATGAGCACAAGCAAGGGTGAGTAAAATCCGAATAGTTGGTAATTTAGCCACAGGACTAAAAGTCTCTGTGTAATTGAGACCGAATTCTTGATTGTTTCCGAGTGCCACAAGACGAGCCTTGTGTTTAGCGATAGAGCCATCACTGTGAAGTTTAAGACGATACGTCCACTTGCATCCTAATATTTTGGAATTCGGCGGAGGGATTAAACTCCAAGTTCCCTGTTGATGTAATGCTAGAATTTCATCAGCCATAGCCTTACGCCATTCCGAGTGTTTGACTGCATCCGTGAATGATGTTGGGGTGGTCGAAACAGGTGCTGGATCATGTTGATGGAGTAAGTTTAATCGATTGACCGGCTTAAGCGATCCTGTTTTATGTCTCGTTATCATGTGATGAGAACTGGGAGCAGTAGAGAGGCACGGTTGAGGTCTTAATATGGAAGCGGGATGCTGTGGCAAACTGACAATATCAGAAATCTGGGGACTTGTTGGAAGAACCGAGGACTTCGCCATGTTGGGAAAGGTTTGGCATGCCTGTTGATTTGCTGTAGTAATAGACTCAGGTATAAGCATAAAAGAGGGAACCACAGACTTTTGCTTTACAGGACTGAGATTGGCTTGTTTTTCATTAAAGGGAAAACATTGTTCATTAAAAGTTAAATGCCGAGAGATGAAAATTTTATTAGTTTGTATATCCAGACATTTATAGCCTTTATGAACATCAGAATAGCCCATGAAAACACATTGTTTGGACTTGGGTTGCAATTTGTGACGTGTGTGAGAGGGTAACAGTGGATAGCATGCACATCCAAAAGTACGAAGAAGCATATAGTTTGGTTTAATTTTGTGAAGTAGCTCAAAAGGAGAGAAATTATTAGTATTGCGTGATGGCAATCGATTTATTAAATAGACTGCCGTAAGTACCGCGTCTGGCCAGTAAGTATACGGTATATGAGCTGTGTGCAATAGGGATCGAGTTGTTTCAATGATATGACGATTCTTCCTTTCCGCAACGCCGTTTTGTTCAGGAGTGTACGGGCAGGATATTTGATGCAAGATACCATGATGCTTCAGAAAATCAGTGAACGTATGACTGAGGTATTCACCTCCACCATCAGTGCGAATGCATTTTATAGATCTAGATAAATATTTTTCAATGTACTGCTTAAATGTAAAGAAAACTTGGACAACATCAGATTTATGTTTTAAAGGAAATAACCAAGTAAAACGAGTGCAATCATCAACAAAAATGGCATAGTATTGAAACCCTTGAGCAGATATATTCGGCGCGGGTCCCCAAATGTCCGAATGTAACAGTTCTAAAACATGTTTCTTGCGATTATCAGAAGATTCGAAAGACATTTTATGAGCTTTAGAAACATTACATTGCATGCAAGAATTTTCAAAGTCTATGTGTAACTGAGGATAAGAAGAAGCAAGAAACTGTAATGTATTTTTATTCGGATGCCCAAACCGATTGTGCCAAGAAAAAGTAGACGTGCGAGTTGTCGAGCAAGCTTGAAGAGCAGTCGACTGGAGTGTAGTTTGAAGCGGATATAATCCGTTACGGCAAGGCCCTTGAAGAAGAACTTCTTGAGTCTTCAAATCCTTCAAATAAAATCCATTAGGATCAAACACAATAGAGATATTGTTGTCCTTAGTAAGTTGAGAAATGGATAATAAATTGTATTGAAGCTTTGGAGTATGAAAAAGTTGAGTTAATAGAAGTTTTCGATTAGGTGTAGATAGCAAACCTGTACCGGAATGATCTATACCTACAGAGCTTCCATCACCAATGGTAACGGTATCAGGACCATGATACGGAGAGGAAACAGAGAGGTTGTCAATTGCATTTGTGAGATGCGAAGAAGCCCCGGAATCAAGAAACCAGTCTGTTGTGTTTCTTGAATTTCCAGCGACAAGAGCGGTGTTGTTATTGTTTGCCGAAGGTGTATAATTCTGATTTAGTCTATGCCAACAGGACGATGCACTGTGCCCCTTCTTTAAGCAAATTTGACAGATCGTGGAGGCATTCGGATTGGATATGCGTCCATTGGTTTGCTGAGTTGCATTTCTTCCACGAGGTCGCCGCCCACGCCCACGTCCGGAGTATAGCGCCGTGGTCGGATCAGTCACTGATTGCAGCCGAGAGACTTCAGAAGCCACATGAATCTCTTCACTAAGTAAAAGAGCATATAAATTGTCAAGGGAAATAGGAGTTTGCATTGTTCGAATGGCTGTTTTGAACGACTGATACGATGACGGCAAACCATTCAGAATGTACAGAATTATATCTTCAGTATCCACAGCCGAACCGGCGGACGCTATATTGTCAACTAAAGACTTGATATCAGCAAGGTATTGAGTCATGGAGTTGTTCTTGAGAGAGATATGGTGTAGATCATTCTTTAGTTGAATGACTTTGGATCGATTTGTGGATTGGAATCTTGTTTCAAGAGTATCCCAGATTGAGGCCGTGGAGTCTAGATGAATAATGTAGGGAAGAATGGGAGCGGAAATAGTGGAGCAAAGCGCGGCAGAAAGATTTTGATCGGAAAGAAGCCATTGAAGAAATGCGGGATTGGAGGAGGATGATGACGATTCATCGGAGCTGGAGAGAAATCGCGCAGGTTTTGAAATTTTTGAATCAAGAAAAATTTCAAACCCATTGGCGCGAAAAACCTTAATGATTTGAGATCTCCAAACCGCATAGTTGTCAGATGAGAGCTGGATTTGCACAATGGATTTTAGGTTAGAAACCACAAATTTAAGAGTAGATGAAAGAACCAGAGAGTCTTGCGAAGCGGATATGGCTTGTTCTTCTGTTTGGGATGAAGAGACTGTCGCCATTTTTTGCCGTTCTTGAACGCCCGCTCTGATACCATGTAGAAACCAAATGGTTTCTTGATAAAAGCTGCTATGACCAGAAATAGTAAACCGAGCCAATGCAGAGAAGAATAGGAAAAAGTAATTTCATATATGTTTAACAGGTTACAAGGCATCCTATATATAGGCTTTACAGCTAGTGACAAGTACGCAGTAATTACATATTTACCACAGAATTATTTATTTAATAATCTGAGATTTGTCTTCTAATAAACAGTACATAAATAGAACCAACTCATCATTTTGAATTATTAATTGCTCAGTAAAATTTTAAATTAAAAAATTTCTGATTCTTTAGCAAATTTAAATTTACTCAAAGTTGGAATCACAATAGAAAAAAAAATATTTTTAAAATGTCCTCATAGGATGGAGTACAACTATATATAAGAAAATTAATGTATTGATATTTCATAAAATTATCGAAAGTTCACTTTTTAGAAAATTTTAGGAAAGGAATATGTATCTTTCCACTTGTGTCTTAACACTATGACAATTCCAAACATCTGTAAGATCATGACCTTTTTAAATATAAAAGTAAAATTATAAATTATTTTGTTATCTATCTTAAAAAATATAAATAAAAACTTTGCAAAATCTTAATAATTAAGGAGAATATTAGAAAAGAGCATAATCTTTCAAAAGTTTTAAAAGAAAAATAGACAAGTGTTTCGAAAATTAGTGGAATCTCATAGGTTCCCACCTTTTTCCTCTTTCCAAGCCTTTCGTCTATATTCTATTTTGCTTGTTGCTTTGCACTTGTGTATTTTTTTCCCTAAAACTAAGGAATATATATCTTTCCACTTGTTAACACTATGAATAAGGATACCTTGCAACTACAAGTTGACTTAATTCAAATTTATAAAGAGCTTGTCCATATTCCTGTAATTAAGAACTTTATGATTTGTCATAGCATGGAAATATCACATAAAGGAACAAAAAGGGAGAAAATAGTGAAGAGATATTAGGGGAGAATATTATTCCTTTATTCATATATTTAATAATTTAGTTCTTACTATTTTCAAAAAAATAGAGAATAATTAAAAAAAATCTATCTATTTTTTCATGCTATGTAGTTCTTTTAGCATAAAGATATGTATAAAATTATTTTCAAATAAGTAAAATTATAGAAGGAAATTCTTCCTATGTCATAATTTACAATTTTTTAGCACAAAGAGAAAGGCTTTTTTGAACCATGTGCATTTTTATTTAATTAGCACGAAAACCCCTAGTGAGTTTTATCAAAAAAAAAAAAAGACATTTACTAAAAAATTTTCATAATAATAAAATAATTTAAAAAAATGGCTTTGTCATATCTTACAAATTATTTAGCACAAAGTAAAAGGGCTTTTATTTAATTTTTTTTATAAATGTATAAATCATTTCACATATAATGAGCTATCATTTCAATATGCATACAAATTCATATATGCGAAAGATGTTTAAGAGTCATTTTTTTTAATATTTTAAATTGAGATAACTTTCTTTTACAATTTTATACAATTCTTTATACTCATAATATTATAATGAATGAATTAAATTATTATTTAGACTTTCTATTTGGTATAAGACTTGAGATTCAATGCCCCACTCCAATTACTATTCTTCTGCTCTCTCCTCCTCAGGGAAACATCTTCTAGTTGGCAAATAACTTAAAGACCCAAGAAGCATAATATTATGATTTATTTTTCTTTAGAAGCATTAGTCACTCTCCCACTCTTTCAACTACATAGATAAGGATTGATTATCCTATTCAGCTACACGCTAGCACCCACTATTACAAATAATTACCATGACCTACTTCATATTGACCATACTCCCTAAATCCCAACATGCTTTAGTTTTAAGCTTCAAATTTTTGGCACCTTTGTGCGCTACTTTGTCATGCACTTAGCTTGCTTCAATCATCTTTCTACTTGAATTCATCACACTTTACGTGCATGCTAAGAACTCCCCTTTATCACCTTGTGTGCTTCCTATTAGTCACTTTGCCATAGACAATAGGCTTATCCTTTAAATGACATTCAAATTCATCAATATGCTTGCACCAATACACTACCATTATGCTCTACCAGAGCACCAAGCTCATTTCTCTTAGTTAATTCAGTGCATAAACTACCACCTTTTCTTATACAGGAGCAGAAAAATTCCATGCCTTCTCCAATCATGCACAAACACTCCATTTATAGTCACTACATCCCTCACTATAAGAAAATACCACAAATATTGTCTAGCGGGTTAAGCAATTTTTTTTTTTGCCAAATCATTGATATAATTTATGCAAAAAATTCCATCAATATCTTTTTAGTGAATTTTTTTACCAAAATTAAGTTGAATATATTTAATGAAATTTCTAATGAACATTTTACAGGAAAGTTCATTGATAAACTGAAGTAATTTGATCAACATGAGAAACTGTTTCCATCAAAAGCTCCAGGGTTTCTCCATGCGGTCTCTCTTTCGATTCCTCTCCCTTTTGTTTCTCTGGAGAGCTCTTGGGCCTTGAAAGAAATGGAATCTTGTACACTCGAGTGATGAAAAATTCTCTTATACTTTTTCCTAGTTGTCATTTAATTTTATTGGCCTTTGGATGGCTAGATGTTGTTCTTTTCATTTGAATGGTTCTTTCTGCGATTTATTTTTCATCTTAATCAACTTTAGTCAATCATGAGTATTAAAGTCAGTAAGAATTCCAACCCTGGCCTTTTTTCCTAAAAAAAAGAAAATCATTCTTTTAAAGATGAATTTTGGGGTGATTCCCCTTCTTTCTTCTTCTGGAATCTTAAAGCAACTACCCACTATGGTTTGAAGCTCTTTGGATACCTGAGGAAGAAATTGAAACTCTAGTTATCCTATTTGAATTTGTGTTGGTTGGGAAGTTCACTACCCGTAGACCTAAGCTTGACCATATTCAAAAAATTTTCTTTAAACATAAGCTTATTGGAGAGTTCTCTGTTATGCTTATGGACCCTTAATATATTTTAATTAGGTTTTCAAATGATCATGATTATAGACGAGTGACTGACCATAAATTTTAATGTCTATAACTTCTATATAAAACTTATCAAATGGACTCCTTTGTTTAATATCTCTACGGAATCTTTTATTATTTTAATTTGGGGTTTATTTCCTAATTTGAGATCTCATATATTTTTTCATGATATTCTTCATGGGGAGGGTTCTTTGTTTGGAAGAATGTTACAAACAGATAATGCTACAGCTAATGACACATGGCCTTCTATTGCCATGGTTTTAGTTGAGGTTGATAAATTCGAGAAATATCCCAAAAGTGTATGGCTTGAATAAAAAAAATTTGATTACATGCAAAAAGTTGTCTTGGAAAAATTTCCTTAATTTTGTGATCACTGTAAGACTTTGGGCTATGCGAGGACTGGTTGTTTTTTACTACATCCTCAACTCAAGAAAAATAGGCTGTTATCCCAAATGTTCCACTGCTAGTGTTAAACTAGATAGTCTTATTGTCACTAGTGTTGTTATTGAAACTGTTATTGATCTTCTATTGGAGGTCAATAAGATTCCTAATTGGATTATCCATGGAATTGTTCCTTTTATTAATGTTAACTCCACAAAATATTTAACGAGTGATGTTCCTTCTTTTCCTATTATTCATACACCTTTGCTATTTTAGATGTCCAAAACTATAATCTAATTGATCTTATGGGTTGGGAAGTTCAGCCCTCTAATGGTTTGGATGTGTCCAATCTTGTACATATAATTTCTATTAATAACTCTCCTATCTTTGATTGAGTGAATGCAAATAAGAGTGAGGTGGTCGAGCAATTAGATTTTCAATATGATAAGGATCATGATGACCATTCTAATAGAATTAGCCATGCTACTCATTCTGCCTCTAATTGGGAAGAGGGTAAAATAAATTTTGCTGAATAAAAAAATGTAACTTAAAAGTTGTTAAGGATATGAGGGACTTAATTGAATGTAGTGCATTTTTTAAAAGATGATTTTTCCTAGGTTACTAATTAAAAAGTAGGGAAAAACAAGAAAGCACTAAATTCTACTTATTATTTTGCAAGAGTTAGTAGATCCAATGCTTATTAACATAATTTTATGGAATATTAAAGGTGTAGGGAAAATTAACACTCATTCTTGTATTCATAACCTTTGTACAATTCAAAATATTTTATTTTCTTGGCCCTTTTAGAATATGGGGTTGGTGCATCTAAGTTTGTTACTAATCAAATACAATTGGGTTTTGAATTCTGTTATGCTGACACTAATGGTGAATTATGAAGTTTTCGGAAAAATATTGTTAATTTTTCCATTGTAGGTGATTTTAATCAAGTGTTTTATCGTATTTGTATTTGTATAATTTCTCTATAATGGGGTCATTTGTTTATGCTGGTAATTCTAAAATTGGTAAAATTGAAATGTGGAAGAATCTTAAATATTTCAATAATAATTATCAAAGTCCATGATTTATTGGTGTGGATTTTAATATTATTGCTAATGCTATAGAAAAATTGGGAGGGTCACCTTCCAATATATTTGCTATGGAAAAATCTAATTGTTATATTCTTTATTGTGGTCTAACTTATAAATGTTTTTTCTAGATTTTCTTATACTTGGTCTAATAATAATATGAGACAAGCTTGATAGAATCCTTTTCAATAATGAATGGATCTCTCTTTTTCCTATCACCTCCATGGAACACTATAGCAGAACTGCCTTTGATCATGTTACTTTATTATCTAAAATTCAATATTCTCAGGGTAATGGTTTTGACCCTTTTTGATTCCAAAATATGTGGCTTCATTATCCTTATTCTTTCTATGTGGTTAAGGATAATTGATTAGTCCCTTTAATTTATTTTCATAGCAATAATGGTGGTCTGTCCAGCCTTAAAATTAAAAAGACTTATGTAGCTATATTATTAGAAGGTGGAATATGAATATTATTGGCAATATTTTTTATAATATTTTAAAAGTTGAATAAGTGGTTATTAACCTTCAAAATATTTACTCCACTAGCCCTTCTCAAGATATTTGGGATCAATTGAATAGTGCTAAGACTGTGCTAATTAACTTGCAGAACTATGATAAAACCTTTTGGAGGAAAAAAGCTGCATCCAAATATGCTTTTGAAGGTGAGAGGAACACTAATTATTTTCATTCTATTGTCAATAGGAGGAGAAAAAAAACCTTTATTAATAAAATTAAAATGGATAATGGGAACTGGTGTGAGTGTTAGAATAAGATTCTTGAGTACATTAACTATTTTAGTTTTTTCTATTTAAAGATTGTAGTTATTTCCTTTGTGGTCTTTTTGGTATCCAATTTGCACATTAGTTTGACTCATTACACAAAATATATAATAAATGAAATAAAGCAAATACATTTTTTTATCTTTTTCATAATAAATCAAATATTTTTTCTAATAATAGTTCACTATATTTAAATTATATATTTTACATTCTCAAAATGCATTCATTATGAATTAAAGAAACTATGTAACCCTTTATTTTTTCTATAACACTTTTCCGTGCACTAGTTGCGTCGTCTCTTGTGATTCTAGGGAATTTTTGCTCCCTACTTTCTTGTCCACTTTTCCACTTGTGTTCTTTAGATTGCTTTTGGATCCTAGTGTGAAATGTTTAGTTCTTTTTTTGAGTTCTCCATGGGCCCGTCTCAAGCATTCTTTCTTTAGCAAGCCCATCATCATCTAACCCGTGTAGTTCCCAGCACCGGCTCCCAAAAAAATAAGGCTTTTTAATCCTTGATGATGAAGGTAAAAAAATATCCTTCGAGATTCTTCAAAGATGTGGTTTCTAGCATCTCACATGTAGGTGAAACTCTCTCCTCCCTAATTTCTTCAATTTATAAATGTGTGTCGACAGTCTTAACTTTTGATTATGAGGTTCTTAAGCTTGCATAACCATTTTTGTTTACTTTAGTTGTAAAGTTCTCTATGCGCTGACCTAACATAGACTCTATTCAAAATTTTTTTGCTAATCTAATATAGTCCGGTGTTTATTCCATTGGTTTGTTGGATCCCGTCAGGCTGCCATTCAACTATTGAATAATTTTGATTATAGTAATGTTTTTTGAGAAGATCTTACAACATTAACAACTGTCTAATGTGTCTTCTTAAATGGACACCATTTTTTTGATATTAGGGAGGAATTACTGATCGTTCCAATTTGGATTTCCTTTCCCATTCTAAAACATTTGGGTTTTTCATACTCTTAGCTCTTTTTTTGGTAGTCCTCTTTAGATTGACCAAGCTATAACTGAAAGTTTGTCAGGGATGTTAAGCTCTTGTAAACTAGCCCGAGGCTAACCACGAGGGGGGGGGGTGAATTGGTATTTAAAAATTTCTTCAAATAAAATCACAAACACAACTAAACAATCATCATCAAAATTTACGTGTGGAAATTAAATGCTAAAAAAATAAGAAAGAACACACAAGATTTTATAGTAATTCGGTCAACTTGACCTATGTCCACTCCTCGAAGCCTCTCATTCGAGTATTACACTAAACACAATATCTCTCCTTTTGCCCCCAAAGTAAGGCGGATAAGCTCGTACAAAAACTACTTTCCACCGACCCTGGTGAGCTAGAGAACCCAACTCCTTTTGCGTCCTCCTGAAGTAGGCAGAGAACCGAACTCCTTTTGCTTTCTCCTGAAGCAGGTAGAGAACCTCGATCAGTTGCTGAAGTAGACCTCTCTTGAACCTCCAAGGAACTAGGGATGACGACCGAAGAAGGTGACTCAGATCCTTGCTTAAAGTAACCTTTCTGATAGCCCTCACAAACTCCCCCTTACGATCCTCTCTCTCTCTCTCTCTCTCTCTCTCCCCCTTGATCTCCCTCTCTTCTTGGCTCTTTCAGGTCAGGATAGCAGCTAAAGATCTTTTCTTGAGTAAACAAGAGACCCTTAAACAAAGAATTCAAATTTGCCTTAATTTACAAATAATCATCAAATATCATTTAGGACGATCGACTGATCATCCCGTATGATCAGTTCAAATTTAGTTTAATCAGCTAGGATAATTTGGAAGAGTCTGGATGATTAGATAATTCTTTTATTCTAATCGTCTATAATAATATCATCCTATATAATTAGTTTAAGTCAATGAATATCGTCCAGACTATCGCCCTAAATGGATGTCTAGACGATTAAAAAGTAACTTGATCATCTAGAAAGATGTCACGATCGTCTGAGCTAATCAGTATAAAAAGTCACACATCATCCAGAACATCACCCTGGATGGATATCTGAATGATGAAAAAATAACTTGATCGTCCGGGACAATAACATCTATTGACTCTTTGTTAAGTATAAATTAGGTTGTTAGACCTAAGCTTACATCCCAGTGGTTAACCAAGAGGGGGTGAATTGGTAATTTAAAAGATTTTGCCTCTTTTTGAACCGATAAAAAGTTTAGTGAATTTTTTATAAAAATCATTTTTTAACCACACTGTCAAACAGAAAAAGTAAAGTAAAAAAGCAGCGAAAAATAAAAGGCACAAGATTTATGGTGGTTCGATCAAACACGACCTACATCCACTCCCTGAAGTCTCTCACTTCAGGTATTGCACTATTACCACTTAGTGTCTCTCACTTTGCTCCAATAGCAAGGCGGAGAAGCCTTTACAAAAATTCTCTTCCACCACTACCTGGTGCGGCAGAGAACCGTCATCCTTTTACACCCTCAAAGTGTAGGCAGAGTACCTCCCGCTGTTCACACTCTCCAAGTGTAGGCAGAGAACCTTTCATCCTTTCACATTTCTCTAAGTATAGGCAGAGTACCCTTCATCCTTTCACACTTCTCTAAGTGTAGGAAGAGTACCCTTCGTTGTTCACACTCCTCGAGTGTCGGCAGAGAACCAGATCTCCTTGAAAAGATCTTCTCATTAGAAATCTGGAAGGACATGAAAGAAGAGTGAAGTAATCACAATTCAAAAACAAAGATCCTTACCTTTGAATACCAAGTGAATCCTTCATGCTCCAGTGATAAGAAATCTCCTTCAAACACTCTCTCATACTCTCTCCTTCAAACTCTCTTTAGTTTGCACGAAGACCAGTGGACAAAAAGATTAAAAAATAGTTTTAAGTGGACCTTTTATATGAAAGACATGAAAAATCGTCAAAAAACTGCTAAATTACAAATTCGTGCATACTTGATCCTCTAGTACGATCGTATTTTCATACATACGAACAGTGTAAAATTATAGCGTACGAACTCTATGTGCATTTGGATGAAATGACTTTGTACCCGATCATCTTCCCGTACGAACTATATTCGTCCAGTACGAACAGTTATTTTAAAGCCTCGTTCAAACATAACTACAGATGGTCCATATATTTAAAGAACATAGAACATCATTTTAGGATGAATGTTTATGCTCGTCTGGACGAATAGCACGAAGCTTGAATCCAGAGCACTTCGTCCGAGGATGAATAAGGAAAATTGTCTGGATAATAATTAATATTGAGAAGTCAGAAAACATCGTCCAGGGACGAACAGGACATTTCATCTGGATGAACTGTGTAAACTTGAAAATATAAAATCATCATCCAGGAAGAATTAGGTATTTAGTTTGGATGAACAGTATGAAGTGAGAAATCAGAGGACATCGTCCAGGGATGAACTGAAGAATTTGTTTGAATGATCAGGACTTAGAAAAAAAATTCCCGCTTCCTGTTCGTTCCATTTGCTCTCCGAGGGGTATAACTGACTTGATCGTCCCGTATGAACTTGGTTCATACCATACAATCATAATAAGAAAAAAAAATTGATTTTTAAAGATCTCCCTCAGTGTGTGTGTGCTAAGTTACTCAATTACAATCATACTCACTCAGACTCAATAAAGATGAAAAATACAGACTTCAATTTACAAAATATTTTATGCTTGAATTTGATTTGAAGTCTTCATTAGTCTAGAGTACGATTATTCTGAATTGTTAGTCCACACAAGAGCAAAAATAATTATTTCAAAAAGTGTTAGGAGAAAATAATAATTAAAATAATAATATTTGAAATCATCAAAACTATACAAGTTGCAAGAATATTAAATATGCAAAAGCTAAGTAGCAACTCTCTTAACAATCTCCCCCTTTTTGATGATGGCAAAATAATTATTGTTTGTAAAATTTTCAAATTTTTAAGTATCTCCTAAACTCCCCCTGAATTGATAAGCATGTGAGAATAAGGGGCATTTGAACATAACAACGATAACATAAAACAACAAGAATAAGCGAATGTAACAATAACACAAAAAATGACATAAAAATACAATGATAAAACAAACAAACAAACGAACAATAATATTTCTTCCCCTTTTTTACAATCATCAAAAAGAGAAGAAGAAAAAGAACAAAATATTAAAATGTTTAGAAGTTATATGAAAAAGCCTTTGATAATTGATCGTTGAAAGAGATTGAGATAAATTTGAAAATAAAATTAAAAATTATTAGGAAAATAAAATGATTCATATGATTTAAGAAGAGATACAACATCGATAATAAAAATGAATTATCAAAAACATGAGTCAATTTAGACATAGAGATAAACAATATCATTGCAAAATAGATGAATATAAAATTTATATACTTCAATTTCAATACCAAATAAAATCGTACAGAAGATTATATTGAATTAAAAGATTGAAAGATTAAGGAAAGAATTAGAACAAAATGCCACTTGTGGCGCTTTGCGCATCTTTTCAATATATGTGGCACATTTTGTGCATCTTTTTACACGTTGGATTATTTTGTGCCTCTTTTTTAAATTGCAAACTTTTATGCATTCTTTTGATTTTTATACATTTGTACATTTTCAATTGTATTATTTATCTTTCCAAAATCAATAATATAAAATCTCAAATTTCTCTAAGTACAATAATATTTATATTGATAATAGAAATACAAAATAAGAAAACATCATATTTGTAATGATAATATAAAAATTAAAATAGTCTAACAAGAGACATAAGATTGATATTCTTAATTAGATCAAGTTATAAGCACAACTTAAATTGTGAAAAATTAGATTTTCTAATGAATTCAATTTTGTGTTGCAATTCAATATATAGCACTTGTAAAATAAAATATTTTAGGAATTTTTATATAGGCTAACACACATTTCAAAATAAGATTAAAAGTAAGGCAAAATAACTTTTATTGATATCATGATGAAGAATATTACATTCAGTACAAATGATATCAATATACTTAAATTCTAAAAACACATAAAACATAAAACACGAAATATAATATAAAATATAAAAACATAACTGCTAACATCACAACACATCACATCACATAATCCAGAAAGAAACATCAATGAAGTACAATCACTCTGAAAGGCCCTGATTTGGAGGAGGTTGCTGGTTGTAGAAGTTAAAATAGCTACTCATCATAGCCATATTCGAGGTTATACCATCTATTTGCTCTCTAATCCAACCCATATCCTGGTGGTGCTGCACATCCTGCTATTGAAGATGAGTTTCAATTTGATCAAAGTGTTGATCAAAATGAGTCTTAAGATGATCAAACCTGTGAGCCAAATTTTGAACATTTAGTTCACCAGCAGGTGCAGGTGGAGGTCCTCTTCTTTCCTCCTCTGAGTCACTACTAATAGGCTGATAATCTTTATTAAATATGGATCGAAATGAACCATCATTATAATAAAGAGGCTCCTTTAGATTTTGAATTGGATGCACTAAATCATATTTCTTCTCTAAAATATAGGGCACAAGATGTTCTAAGGCAATATTTTTCTTTCTCTTATGGGAGACATGACCAATCTCAGAGAGTTCATACATGTAATCAATGATAAGTTGGGCTTCATCAATGGGTTGGCAAATCGAAATCAAATAAGTTACTGTAGAAAGAAGTGGTGTAATATTTACTCTATCACCAGCTTTAGGAATTATGGAAGTTTGAAGAACATGCTGGATGATACAAGCATCGCTGTTAAGAGATGCTACCTTATGAAAATGACATACTCTTTTATGTCCTCTAATGACTAGATTTATTTCTATCCAGACAAAGTTGGTGGAAGAAGTCAAAGTGTGGGCTCTAATCCCTTGAGTCATTAAGTTCAAGAATATTCCCAAATCCTCCTTGGTAATTTCTACTTTCTTCTTAAAAACATATGACCTAATCATAGTTTGGTCAGAGTTGAAGGACATGTTGGCAAGAAAGTAAGTGAAAGTCTTCTTGTTGTAGAGATGGATCAGAGTGAGAATTAGGCCAAACTGGGTAGAAGAAAAAATGTGCATTACCTTAAATGGGAGTTGTTCTTGAAGAAGAACTCTCGAGGGAGTGATTTTGGCGGATGCAAACCTAGGGAAGAACTCTTCATTTGCCTTGGACAGAAAGTTTTCACTTGAGTTTTTGGGGGGATCATTTAGCAAGTACCTTTTGCCCTTTGCTTGAACTAGCCATGGAGAAAATCTAGGGGAATAGAGGATTGAAAGGGATTTTTGAAGTGATGAAATTTGAGTTCAAAAACCTTTAATTTAAAGAAAAAAAGAGTTTTTTATAGACGAAAGGTATTTCGTCACATACAATTTATGGTTCGTACGTACGAAAAATATTTTGTATGGACGAATGAGTAAGTCTAAAAATGAAACGACTTTTCATACTCACACAAGTTATGAGGCATCCTTTCGTACAGACTTTTAACTAAGACGATCGTATAGACGAACAGGTATTCGTCTGGGACGATCATAAATTTAAGATTATTTTTATGACAATTTGAAACGTCCCCCACATTAAATTGCCACGCGTTCATACGTACGATCAGGAATAATTAATTTGATCTTATCTGTATGACTGCCTTTATGCATACATACAATTGAATACACATCATCGGGACGATCATGATGATTGTACAGATGAACAATGAAATGAAAACTAAAAAACTATATGGAAACCGTTTAAATTCGAGAATTAATACACTATACAATTCGTCCCATACAAAATGAATTCGTACCGACGATTTCCACACTTATAAAATTTTAAGCCAATATTTAAAATTATGAATTTAGATGTGAGAAAATACAAATACAAAACACATAGAAGTTCACAAAAAACAAACATAAACTAAATAAAATAAAAAAATATAAAAAATCACAAAATCAAAAGACTCACAACACACTAATAAAAACACACATCAATGTTGCAGAATCACTTTAATTAAGCATTCAAATCAATCACACCAAGCCTTGTTCTTAATATATTGAAAGTATCAAAGGCTAGTGGTTTTATAAAAATATCTGCAAGTTGTTTTTCTGTTATAACATGAATAAGTTCAATTTCTCCTTTAGATACATGATCCCTTATGAAATGATGCATGATGTCTATATGTTTGGATCTCGAATATTGAATAAGATTTTTTGAAATGTAAATAGCACTTGTGTTATCACAATAAATAGGAATAGTGCCTATAGATAATCCTAAATCAATGAACTGTTATTTCAAGTAAAGTACTTGTACCACACAACTTCCGAATGTAATGTATTCAGCTTCCGTAGTAGATAGGGCTACTAAATTTTATTTTCTACTGGACCAAGAGATTAAATAATTTCCAATAAACTGACATGTTCCAGAAATGTTCTTTCTATCAACCTTACAACCTGTAAAGTCAGAATCTGAATATCCAATAATTTCAAATGAGAGCTAAACTTATGATACCAAATTCCTAAGTTCTAAGTTTCAAATAAATACCTTAAAATCTTTTTCATTGTTGTCAAATGTGATTCTTTTGGAACAGATTGAAATCTTGCACATAAACAAACACTAAACATGATATTGGGTCAGCTAGTTGTCAAGTAAAGCAAAGATCCAATTATTCCTCTAAATTTCTTTTGATCAATAGATTTTTCCTTAGGGTCCTTATCCAATTGATATGAGGAACTCATGGGTGTATTAACAGGTTTATCATTGTCCATTTTATACTTTTGATGATTCTTTAACATATTTAGATTGACTATGAAATATACCCTCCTCAATTTACTTAATACTAAAACCTAAAAAGTAACTTAAATCACCCATTAGATTCATCTCAAATTCACTACTTATTATTTTAGAAAAATTATCACAAAGATTTTTATTTGAAGATCTAAAGATGATGTCATCAATATAGATTTGTACAATGAGTATATTATTTCTAATTTGTTTCAAAAAGAAGAGTTGAAGTAATCACAATTCAAAAATAAAGATCGTTACCTTTGAATACCAAATGAATCCTTCACGCTCCAGTCGTAAGAAATCTCCTTCAAACACTCTCTCCTTCAATCTCTCTTCAGTTTGCACGAAGACCAGTGGATAAAAAGATTAAGAAATAATTTTAAGTTGACCTTTTATATGAAAGACACGAAAAATAGTCCAAAAACTACTAAATTACAAATCCGTGCGTACTTGATCGTCCCTACGATCATATTTTCATACATACGAACATTGTAAAATTATAGCATATGAACTCTATATGCATTGGGATGAAATGACTTCGTACCCGATCATCGTCCCGTACGAACTATATTCGTCAGGTACGAACAGTTATTTTAAAGCCTCGTTGAAACATAACTGCAGACGATCCATATGTTTAAAGAATAGAGAACATCATCCTGGGATGAATGTTCATGTTCGTCTGGAAGAATAGCATGAAGCTTGAATCCACAGCACTTCATTTGGGGACGAACAGGGAAAATCATCTGGATGATAATTAATATTGTTAAGCTAGAGAACATCGTCCAGGGACGAACAGGACATTTCGTCTCGACGAACTATGTAAACTTGAAAATCCGAAAACATCGTTCAGCGATGAATTAGGTATTTCATCTGGACTAATAGTATGAAGTGAGAAATTAGAGGATATCGTCCAGAGATGAACTAAACAAATCGTCTGGATGATCAGGACTTAGAAAAATTTTCTCGCTTCCTGTTCGTTTCATTTGCTAACTAAGGGGTATAACTGACTTAATCGTCCCATACAAACTTGGTTTGTCCCGTACGATCAGAATAAGAAAAAAATTTGATTTTTAAAGATTTCCCCTAATGTGTGTGTGTGTGTGTTAAGTTACTCAATTACAATCACACTCTCTCAGACTCAATAAAGATTTAAAATATTGACTTTAATTTATAAAATATCTTTTAGTGGAATTTAATTTGAAGTCTTCATTAGTCTAGAGTATGGTTATCCTGAAATGTTAGTCTACACAAGTGAAAAAACAATTCTTCCAAAAAGAGTTAGGAGAAAATAATAATTAAAACAATAATATTTGGAATCATCAAAACTATACAAGTTACAAGAATGTAAAACATGCAAAAGCTAAGTAGTAACTCTCTTAACAACATCACCCTGGATGGAACCTGGCCGATTATTGATCATCCAAGAAGAACTTGGGTTTATTTTAACTGATCGTCTCGAACGATCCTACGATCATTCACAATGATATAATCGAGCAATAAAACCTTAATTATTTTTCTTAATTACCAAACTAATTTATGCATCATTGTAATGCATCATCCAAGATGACGTCCAAAAATAAAATAAGCCTAAAAGGTTGTGGTGGTTGATTCTTTCTGATTTAAGCCTATTGTTCCGACCAATGATATATCATCTAGGATACTTTTCTTAATTATAATTGCCTTAACCAGGATGCCCTAAATAGATTTTCTATTTTTAACTGATCATCCAGGATAATTTTGGATTATTCCAAACGATGTGATTGAAAATAGAAAACTATAAAACAGTTAGAATTTTCCCCTAAGTATGTATGTACAGGATTACTTAGCATCAGGATCCACATTATTATAATGGACTCAAGAAAAGGTAAAAGGCACTTGATGTACATTACATGCTAACTTAGTCCTAATCTACTCAATCTTGAGCTAGTTAGATTTGCAATTTGATCTTGTGGACTTAAAATATTAATAGGCATGGTTGTCGTAGAAAAAGTAGAAAAAATAGAAATATTTGCTATCATTAAAATTATAATTCATGAATCCAGATTCATAATAATCTTCTCATTTTTTTTATAATGGAAAATAATCAAAAGTAAATGAAACATGAACATAAGTAAAATAGTATAATGAAAACAACTTAAATACTATTAAACACTACTCCTCCTTTTGATATCACAAAAATGAGGAGGAAAACATAAAAGGAAAAAATAGAATAGAAGATGAAAAAGAAGAATGAAAATATTATTTTTTTTATCAAAACATGAATATAATAAAGTCTTTATGTGATTGAATTAAAAACAAATTATAAGAATAATTAACATCGTTTAAATTCAAAAAATGGTAGAATAACTGATCCTATTAGCTCTTGCTCAAACTTCTCTCAGGGCAAAATTATCTTTTGAAAATAAAAGACCTAACTTAGAAAATTAATTAGATAAGAAAAAGAGATTCCTTCAAAACTTGGTGTCAAAAAAATATCTTATAGAATAATATACCAAAGTAATTTATCACAATCATGGTTTAAAATTGTGAATAAGAGGCACACCTAAGTGCAATTTCGTCCATTTAAGCCTCAAAGCCTACGTAATGAGTTCAAGATTTGAGGCGTACGCCTCAAGTTTACTAAAGTGTGCCTTGAGGCACGCCTTGCCTCACGCTTGAGAGGCGTCAGACTCTAAAAATTATGCTCGGTAATGAGCAGTACATGCTCGGTACGGAGCAGTACATGCTCGGTATTAAGCAGAATATGCTCAGTACCACTTGGTAAATGTTTGATACCGAGTAAGTACCGCGTGGTACCGAGAAGTTATATGCTCGGTATTGAGAAATATATGCTCGGTACTGAGCAGTATATGATCGATGCCACTAGGTACATGCTCGGTACTGAGACAGTACCGCTCGGTATCGCTTAAAATAACTCTTACAATAAAATTTTTTTCCAGTACCGCTAAAAATAACTCTTATATGTTAATGAAAAGAATACTGTGATTTAGGAAAGATGGAGTTTGAGTTGAACCATATTTCATGTTGTGTTATTATTGGGATATTTTGATTTCACTTCATATCTTATGCATTTTTATGTTTTATATATTATTTACTCATTACTATATACAAAATTTATCATTTTCTGTTTACGCAATTTTTTGATTTTGAGGCTTACGCCTCAAAACGCCTTGAGGCTTACGTCTCGCCTCACGAACGAAAAATGCCTCAATACCCGAATACGTAATTTTAAACAACGATCACAATTACAAAATTTGAAATCAAGCATTTGAAACTATCAAGTGATACATGAATTCTTCTAAAATTTAAATGTTTGAAAGAGAAGGAAGCTTGTCTTGTGTGGGCTTATTTTAAGCCTCTTACGAATTAATTAGTGCAATTTATGCATCTTTTGATTTTTGATACATTTTGCATATCTTTCAATTTTTTGTGGTTATTACACATCTTTTCAGTTTTTCTTCTTTTTGGGGCTCATTTTATGCCCTTGTCATTTTTTGCAAGCTAGATTCTTTTTTAAAACTCTTAAAAACTCTTAGTTGGGAGTATATCTTTCAGATATTGGAGATGAAAACTCACTTTCTAATATAAAGAAGAATAAACTACAAAATAAAATCAAATTCATATGATAAATGGAACAAAAATTTTATAAAAAATTTAAATGTAACATAAAGAGTTTGAATATTATAAATATAAGATAGATTACTGTAGCAAGATAAAAAAAGTTCTCAATTTCAAAGTCCAGTTGTTAATTTGAGATAGACTTTTATTTAGAAAAAAAATTGCACCGCTAAAAGAGGTTAGAAAAAAGGAAACAATAAATGGTGTTTTCTCCCTTTAATTAATTTAGAGATATCAAATATTGACTACAAATTTTTAAAAATAAAAAAAGGCATAAAATATCATTTTAGCGAAGATCATAAAATAAAAACAAAAAGAGAATGTCGAAGAGGAAAACACTATAAAGTAACAACAAATAAAAAATCAACACTCAAAAAAAAAAAAAAGCAAATAACAATCAGTAATATATCAGAAAACATATAAATCATAATTTATTAATCAATAAGTTCATGCAATTATGTGTTGTGAGCCTCCGCTATCTAGGTACCACATGCTCTCATGAGGCCTTTTGTGAGAGCACCCTTATAAAAATATCAGACATTTGATTTAGGAACTCAAAGAAGTTTGGGTCCCTTCTTATGAAAAGAAAAAAGTGATGCATGTGTGTTATGTACTGAATCATATAATTTGGGTCTCCACAGCTAATGTGTATTATAGTGAACAGTACAAGTGTGTGAAATATGCCCTAGCAAGCCACATGAAAAATATCTAACTCCAAGAAAAGGATTTACTAGTCTACTAGGGTTATAGTGCCTCTTCCTTAGTTTCAAAACATTTGGCTCTGGTTTAGGATTGAAAAACTATTCAGGTGTGAGTGAAGTCCTATTTTCCTCAAGTGCATTCACTTCTGCTTTAAACCTCAAGTTAGCACTTTTTAAAATAACATTATTAACTCTTAAATAGAGCTCCCTATACTCAGATTCATTAATATATGTTTTAAAATCAATTTAAAGTGAGGTTTAGGATTCTTTTAATGAATCATGCTCAATAACCAACTTAAAATGCTTTTTATTTAATGCATCAAACTCATCAAGTAAAGACATATGATCGCTATCAAGTATGGAGTGATCTTTAAAAATTATTTCATGCTCTTTTTACAGATTTAAAAACTCCAATTTCAAACTAGCATGCAATTTCTTAAGTTTCCAATATGATGTATAAATTTTCTCATAAACTTCAAGTAATTGATCATAGGTTAGTTCACATACATCTTCTTGGTCAGACTGACCAAGATGATCACTAGCCATCAAGCACAACTTTGTTGTCTCCTCCTTAGCTTTAGTCTCAGAGTAGTCTGATGTAGAATCCGCCCAGAATGCCTTTTGAAATCGCTTCTTGTCCTTCTTGAACTTGGATTTCTCCTCACATTTCTCCATGCATGTGTGTGCTTTAAGTGTAGGACAATCAGCTTTAACATGATCCAATTTCTTATATTCAAAACAAATCATATCAAAAGAACTTTTAAAATTTTTGCTACCCTTACCTTTATTCCACTTTTGATGGTACTTTTGCTTCTTCCTAAGAAAGCTTTTGAATTAACTAATGATTAAGGCAACATCATCGCTTTCAGACCCAGAAGAATCAGTGTCCGTGTTATTGGTCTTCAGCTCCATAATTTTCTCCTTTTTCTCACCTACATCAAGTTATCTTTGATTCACTCCTTGCTCGTAAGAAATGAGTGGCCCAAGTAAGTTATCAACATAATAAATATTCAAATCCTTAGATTCAGTAATTACAGTAATCTTAGCATCAAAAGAAAAAGGTAATCATCTCAAAATTTTATTGACTCTTTCATAGTTAGTTAGCTCTCTTTTTAAGGCATGCAATAAGGTGACAATTTGAGTAAACCTAGTATATATTTCAGAAATCAATTTAATAGGTTTCATACATAAAAGTTTGTAGTCATATAATAAAATATTCTACTTAGATTACTTAACTTCATTTATTCCCTCATTAGTGATACACAATCTATCCCAAATTTATTTATCAGTAGAACAAGTTAAAACATGCATGTAATCATTTCATTTCAAAGCATAGAAAAAATAGTTCAAGTATCTTGCATTCAGTTACACTAAATCCCTATCATTAAAAGTTCATTCAATAAAAGGAAGTTCAGTTTTAATGCCATTAATTTCACGTGATGGAGGTGAATAACTATCCTTAACAAGCATCCACATGGAATAGTCAATTGATTATAAAAATATAGAGAATATCCTTCCGCAGTATTATGATTACCAAAGTTAGCCATTGATCAAAATTTAAAAGTTTTCAAATATTTGCTTTTTTTAATTTCACTCTGATACCACTTGAAAGTTTGTCAGGGATATTAAGCCCTTGTGAACTAGCCCAAGGCTAACCAAGAGGGAAGGTGAATTAGTATTTAAAATTTTCTCCAAACAAAATTACAAACACAACCAAATAATCACCATAGAAATTTACATCTGGAAATTAAATGAAAAAAAATAATAAGAAAGAAACACACCAAATTTTATAGTGGTTCGGTCAACTTGACCTACGTCCACTCCTCGGACCCTCTCCTTTGGGTATTGCACTAAATACAGTGCCTCTCCTTTTGACCCCACTACAAGGCGGAGAAGCCCGTATAAAAACTCATTTCTATCGACTCCTGTGAGGTAGAGATCCCAACTCCTTTTGCTTCCTCTTGAAGCAGGCAGAGGACCTCGATCAGTTACTGAAGTAGACCTCTCTCAAACCTTCAAGGAACCTAGGAAGGCGATCAGAGAATATGACTTAGATCCTTGCTTGAAGCAACCTTTGTGAAAGTCCTCACAAACTCCCCCTCACAAGATCCTCTCTCTCTCTCTCTCTCTCTCTCTCTCTCTCTCTCTCTCTTTCTCTCCCTTGCTCTCCCTCTCCTCTTATCTCTTTCTGGTCAGAACATCAATAAAATATCTTTCATTGAGTAAACAAGAGATCCTTTAAATAAAGGATTCAATTTTTTCTTAATTTGTAAATATTCATCAAATATCATCCAGGACAATCGACCGATCATACTGTACGATCAGTTCAAATTTAGCTCAATCAGCAGGATGATTTGGGAGAGTCCGGACGATTAGAAGATTCTTTTATTCCAGTTGTCCAGGACAATATACTATCATCTTGTATGATTAACTCAAGTCGACGATTATCATCCAGACCATCACTCTGGATGGATATTTGGATGATGAAAAAGTAACTTGATCGTCCGAGCCGATAAGTACAAAATATCACATACCATCCAAAATATCACCCTGGATGGATATTCGGACGGTGAAAAACTAACTTGATCATCCAGGATGATCTTACAATCATCCATAATGATCTTATGATTGTCTAGGATGATTAGTTCAAAATATCACATATCGACCAAAGCATCACCCTGGCTGGAGTCAGGCCAATTATTGATCGTCTAGGAAGAACTAAGGTTTGTTTTAACTGAACGTCCCGAAAGATCCTGCGATCATCTAGGATGATATGATCGAGCAATCAAATCTTAATTACTAAACTAATTCAGGCATAATTGTAGTGCATCGTCTAGTACAATGTTCAAAATAAAACTTACCTAAAAGGTTAGGGCGGCTGATTCTTTTTTATTTGAGCCTATTGTCCCGGCCGATTATAATATCATTCAAGACAATTTGCTTAATTATGACTGTCTTAATCAGGATGCCCTAATTAGAATTTCTATTTTTAACTGATCGTCGAGGACGATTTTGGATCGATCCGGACGATGTGATAGAAAATAGAAAACTGTAAAATAGTTATAAATTTTCTCCCAAGTATGTGTGTGCAAGGTTACTTAGCATTAGGACCCACATTGTTTTAATTGACTCAAGAAAAGATAAAAGACACTAGACGTACGTTAGACGCTGACTTTATCCTAATCTACCCAATCTTAAGCTGGTTTGATTTACAATTTGATCTTGTGGACCTGAAATGTTAGTAGGCAAGACAGTCATAAAAAAAGCAAATGTAACAGAAATATTTGCTATCATCAAAATTATAATTCATGAATCTAGATTCGCATCAACAACCTCTAGGAATCGACCTTCATTGGCTAGGCTTTTAGTGGAGGTAGTTATTACAAAAAAAAAAAAAACATGCTAAAGAAATTTTGTTAGGGTCAAAAAGTCTTGGTTATATGCAAAAGACTGTGTTTGAAAAAACCCATATTTTCTTTACTCATTGCAAGGTTCATATGTATGATGTAAATGATTGTTTTATTTTGCATCCTACTTTAAAGAGACCTTCTCCTCCTTCTGTGGTGGAAGTTGGATCTACACCTAGAGAATAGTTGCTTGATGTGAATGGAAATTACGTGATCCAAATGGATAGAGTGGTGCCGACATCCAAGAATGAATAAAATGGGGAAAAGGAGTCTTTGGTTTTGATGCATCCCCATAAATTTGTTAATATGTTGGTTGATAACCATCTGTCTCCTATTGATTTTCCACATAATGAGAAAGTGAATAATTTTGATGAATAACAAAGGGCCTTGAATTGTTTGTTTCAGTTAATTCGATGCTAGAAATGGTTGATGGTCAAAATCCTCAATCATAAAAAATCCTTCTCTTCTTTTTTCTTTTTTTTAGTAGTGAATAAGGGGAGAAAGATGATGGTTTCATGAATTCTAGAACTTTGAGAAAGGAAGATTGTGAAGAATGGGAGTTTATTACTAAATCTAATACTGTGCAGGGTACCGTGGACCAAAAAAAAAATTATGTGAGCTATGACTCATCATCTTCATCACATGAGGGTAGTTATTCTAATTTAACCAGGATGACGGGTTTACTAAAGTGGGAAGAAATAAATTAAATCAATAAGGCTTCTATGACCTCTACTCGTTCTACTTGAGCTCAAACTTCTTTAAAAGATATTAATGGTTAAATCTCTTATATGGAATATGAGGGGCATTGGGGGAGCTAACTCTAGAGATAGAATTAGAAATTTATGTAGAGTTCATAATATCCATCTGTTGGTTTTAATTGTGCCTTTTATTTTGTTAGATAAATTAGATTTTGTTGCTTCTCTTATTATCTTTTCTATGAAATTTGCTAATTATTTTAATATAATTTAAATTTTGCTGAATAGTTCAGTTAGTGTTAATGTGATTCTTGATCATCCTCAAGTGGTTTACTGTGAAATTGCTCTTTTTAATATTAAGTATAATGCTTCTTGCTCTAGGTTTGATCATTTTTCACTTTGGGAGCAATTATTGGAAATTGCTATTAATTCTAATGGTCTTTGGTGTCTTGGTGGTGACTTCAATATAGTTTTTATTTCCTCAGAGAAAATTGGTATTAATCCTCCTAACCAACATGATGTGAATGACTTCAATGCTATGATTACTAATAGTAATTTGCATGACATTGGTTATTTTGGTGGTGCCTTTATGTGGAATAGAGCCACCATGTGGCAAAGACTTGACAAAATCTTTTTTAATACTAATTGGATTTCTGATTTTTTGATGACCAATGTGGAACACTTAAGTTGAACTAAATTTGATCATTCCCCTCTTCTTTTAAGCATTAATTCTAATAGTTCTATTATCCGTTCTACTTTTAGATTCCAAAACATGTTATTAGATAAAGAGTTTTTGAATGTGGAAGATAACAATTGACATGCGCCAATTTTTCCTCACAACAACTTTAATGTTATGAACATATTATGGTCTAAATTGAGTAGATTGAAGCCAAAACAAAAAATGGTGGAATAAATGTGTTCTCATAAATATGGGAGACTGAAAATGTTACAAATATATTTCATGGCTTATGTTTTGATGATTGACAAACACTATTTCTCTTGGACTGCTTGTTGCTTCTAACTTTTCAGGAATCGAAGATCGGACGAACAGACGAAGCCCGTTCAGGATCGCGTAGGTCTAGGGTTGTGTTAGTCTGTACTTTGTTTTTTTCACTTCTTGAGTCTACTTGTAATGGTCAAAGAGACTGATTCTAAGTAACCCAACACACACACTTGAGAGACTTAGAATTTCTATTTTTACTCATATCGGCCAGGACGATATTTACATCGTCTTGGACGATCAGACTTAAAACAGAAAGTCTAAATAAGGATTCTTTATTAAGGAAGCCGTCATTAACATATCGGCCTGGACGATACGTGTATCGGCCAGGACGATAAGCTCAAAATAGAAAGAAGTTGCCGCCATAAACAATTAAGGTATACTGTATTTTTAAATAATTGGCTAGGACGATCATTGATCGTCCTGGACGATATTAACATATTATGCCTTAATTGATCAGAAAATCAAGGGAGTAATTAAGGATGATTGATACGATCATATCATCCTGGACGATCGCAGGATCAGCCAGGACGATCATATCAAAAACCTTAAGTTACTTTAGGATGATAAATATCGGCAAGCTCGTATTCAGGGCGATGCTCTGGATGATTTTCTTCTGATTTGAATTGATCGGCCGGGATGATCGAGACATCGGCCTGGACGATCAAGCCAATTTTAAATCGTCCAGTTTACATTCAGGGCGATGCTCTGGCCGATGTTCTAAGATTTGTACTGATCGGCCAGGACGATGTCCATATCGGCCTGGACGATATTGTCGGCAACTTGCAATTAATGAGCTCCTTTAAAGCTCTTCTATTTAAGAGCCCTTGTTCAATATTTTGAAAAACCTTTGGCTGCTGTCCTGACCTGAGTAGGCCTTGAGGAGAGAAAGAGAGAGTGGGAGAGAGAGAGGATCTTGTGAGGGGATTCACAAGGGTTGCTTCAAGGATCGCTCTTCTTCTTCTTCGTCTAGAGTTTCTAGTCGGTGGAAGGGTCGGTAGAGGTAAGGAGTTAGCTTTTGGTTGTGGTTCTCTGCCAGCTTCAGGAGGAAGCAAAAGGAGATAGGTTCTCTGCCTTGCCGGGGTGGCAAAAAGGAGGTGCTTTGTAAAGGCTTCTCCGCCTAGCTGTAGGGGCTAAAGGAGAGTCATGTTTGTAGTGCAATACTCGGAGGGCACCTCCGGGGAGTGGACGTAGGTCGAGTTGACCGAACCACTATAAATTTATGTGTTCTTGTTTTCTTTCTTTCGCACTTTAATTTCCGCATTTATTTTTTGTGGTATGATTTTGGTTTATGCGATTTCTATTCTTTGTGAAAAAAAAATTTTAAAATACCAATTCACCCCCACTCTTGGTTAGCTTGGGCCAGTTCTATAGGGCTTAACAACCTTAATGAACTTGCTAGTGGTATTAGAGCGGGATTCAAAAATTTAAGTTTGAAAACTTTTTGAATTTGATCCATGGCTAACCTTGGGAATTGTAACACTACGGAAGGATATTCTATTACCCGACCTCCTCTATTCGCTAACCTACCTTTTGATTTTTGGAAAACCCGCATGTCAACGTTTTTACAATCTACTGATTATCGCATGTGGATGCTTATCAAAGAAGGCTATTCTCCACCTTCTCGTGAAATTAATGATGTTAAAACTAAAGTTGCTTTTACTGAATGGACTTTCGATGAACGAGATTTAGCTCAATTGAATGCAAAATATTTGAACTGCTATTTCTGTGCTTTAAAATCTGAGGATTACATGCGTGTCTCCACTTGTAAAACTGGTAAAGAGATTTGGGATAAATTGTGCATCACCTATGATGGTACTAATGAGGTTAAACAATCCCGTTTGAACATTCTCTTGCATGACTACGAACTTTTTCGTATGAAATCTCATGAATCGATTTCTGACATGTACACAAGGTTTACTCAGATAGTTACTTCACTGCATGCATTAGGAAAAGAACTTTCAAACTATTAAAAAGTAAACAAGATTTTGTGATGCTTTCCTTCGTCATATAATGCTAAAATCACTGCAATCTCTGAATCTAAGAATTTTAGCACTTATTCCATTGATAACTTACTTGGCTCACTCATTGCTTACGAGCAAGGGGTGAATCACAGAAATCTTGATGCAGGTGAGAAGAAGAAGGAGAAAATAGTTGCATCGAAGGCGCATAAATCAGATTCTGAATCTTCCGGGTCTGAAAGCGATGAAGTTTCCTTCATCATAAGGCAATTCAAAAGCTTTCTAAGGAAGAAATAAAAGCATCATCAAAATTGGAGAAAAGGCAAGGATCATAAACATGTTAAAGAATCTTCTGATATTGTTTGTTATAATTACAGGAAACCAGGACATGTGAGAACTGATTGCCCAACAGTTCAAGATAACACAAGGAAGGAAAAGATTGAGGAGAAACCTAAGTTCAAGAAGGACAAGAAGAGAATCTAAAAGGCTTTCTGGGCAGAATCTGGTACTGACACCTCTGAGACTGAACCAGAGGAAGAGACTACAAACTTATGTTTAATGGGAGAAGATCAAAGTGATGAGGAAGAGGTATGTAAACCAACCTATGATAAGTTATTTGAGATTTGTGAGAAAATACATGCATCATACAAAAAACTCAAGAAAACTCATGCTAGCCTAAAATTAGAACTTTTGAACTTACAAAAAGAGCATGAAGTTTTTCTCAAAGATCATGTAATGATTGATTCAAATCACATGGCTCTTCTTGATGAATTTGATGATTTAAATAAAAAGTATTGGAATTAATTGATGAAAATAATGCATTAAAAGTCTCACACACCTCACTTAAATCTGATCTTAAGAAATCTAAAGAGATTGAGAAAAAGTTGAGGATTGATAATGATACATTAAAAAGAACTAACTTGAGGATTCAAAATGATTTTGATACATGTAAGAAAAATCGGATGACATCTACTTTTGATTCTAAGCTAGAACCTAGGAAGAGGCATTATAACTCAAACCATTTAAGAAACCCTTTTCCTGGAGTTAGATGTTTTTCATGTGGCATGCTAGGATACATCTCACACACTTGCACCGTTCACCGTAGTACACATTGGGTGTGGAGACCTAAGATGCATGATTCACAGCATACCATACCTGCATTGCACTATACTTTTCTTAAGAAGGGGCCCAAACCTTTTTGGGTTCCTAAGTCTGACTGTTGTTGAGTTTTGCAGGAGTGCTCTCACCAAAGACCTTGTGGGAGCATAGGATAACTAGACATATGAAGGCTCGCAGCTCATAAATGCTTAAACCTGCTGCTTCAATAATTCCTTGAAATGTGTTTTGTTTCAGTGTGTTTTATTTCTGCTTTGTTGTTGTTTTAATTTGTTTTGTTTTCTCTTTGCTTTTATATTTGATTTTCTATGTGTTGAATCTTTTCAAAATTTTAAATTTTGGAGTTTTGAAGATAGTTTTTAGCTTTTCTAAAATTGGTTAAAGAGGAAAACACCGTTGATGGTTTCCCTCCTTCCGACCTTGTTTAGTTGTATGATTTTCTTCTCTAAAATAAAAGTCTAACTCACTTTAGCCAATGGTTTTTGAAACTAAGATTCTTTTTATCTTGCTACAAAAAATCTATCTTATGTATAATATCCAAAGTTCTTATATATCTCTCAAGTTATTTGAGATCTTGCCCTTGCACTGTTCATATGATTCTTTAGTTTTGTTTTGTGGGTTATTCTTCCCTATGTTAGAGAGAGAGCTCATATTCTCTAATATTTGGAGGATATACTCACAACTGAGCTTCTTTTAAGAGTTTGCAAAAGAGTTTTTAGCTTGCAAGAATTAAAAAGGGAAGAGGCCAATGACGCCAAATTGAAAAAGAAAAATATATACATAAATGTGTATCAAAAATCAAGATGCTCAAAGAGCCAAATCAAAGATACAAGAGGCATAAAATAAGCCCACTAAAATGTAAGCTATCCTCTCTTTTCAAAACTTTTAAAACTTAGAAGAACTTATGGGTTATATGAGATTTTCAAAGACTTGATTTCAAGTTCCATGATTGAGAAAAATTACTTTGTTTTATTATTTATGAGATTTTTTCTTTGTAAACAAGTTTTGATTGAATCTTCTTTTTGCCCAATTAGGTTTATTCTGAGTTAAGCATTCTTGTTTTTCGAAAGAAAATTTGTACCATAAAGAATGTCTGATCTAGGGTTAACAAAATCGGATATTTTACCTTTGTCTGTTTAGGATTGGCTAAACTCCTTGATCTTGTGGAACTCTAAAGTTTAATTTTTTGAGAACTTCTCATATGATGCCTACATAAAACAAAAAAAATTAGAAAAATTAAAATTCAAAAATATTCGTTTTTGATTTTCGTTGTGTTTTTGCTTTCTTTTACTATGTTTTTATCTGTTTTTCTTTTGCTTTATTTTTTTGAGGGCCTTGATCATCACCATCTTTTTCTTGCTTTCAATTTCTAGTCACATCGTCCTGGCCGATACTTTTATCGTCCTGGACGATAGGACAAAATCTCTTCAAATTCCATCTGCTGGTCTTTTCTGTGCTTGCTGTAACTCATCATCCTGGACGATACCATATCGTCCTGGACGATCTGATCGAACTCTGTTGCAATCATGATGATAGTCCTGGCCGATAGAATATTTCGTCTGGCTGATGCATTTTATGTGCATCGTGCTGGCTGATACACTGGATTGTTCTGGAAGATCCACGTGTTAGCACGTTAGAATCTTTAAAATCGGCCTCGGACGATCCATTATTGGAAAATCATCCTGGCCGATCCATTGTTCGTCCTGGACGATACACGTGGCACATATTTAAAAAGTTTTAACTTCGGCCGGTACAATCAATTATTGTGCATCGTCCTGGACGATACACCTAATCTGCCCGGACGATTTGCTTTTTCCAACGATCGTCCGGCCTGACTCCTCAGGACGATCGCCTGTGTCTAATTGTCCTGGCCGATATCTGATCGGCCTGGACGATCAGACCGCCTTTTTGACCAGTCGGCCTGTACGCAATTATTGAGCCATATCGGCATGGACGATTCTGCGATCGATCTGGATGATATAGCCGTTTCTTTAAATTCTAGCCGATCCAGCCATGGTTTTCAACTTCATCTCTTCTCCTCTTGTGTCTCCTTGCTAATCCCTTGCTATGGCTGGTGGGAAACGAGTTCGACAGGCTTCTGGGAGTTCCTCGAGGGCCACTCTGGACCCTCAATTCAGGGAGGCAGAGGATCAGGCTGCTTACCATCGTTACAAAGAGTGTGGCATTACCCTCTCCCGAACAATCAACCCTGCATATCTCTCATATCTGGTAATGGATTTCTTTGCCCACACTTCTCTTTGTTTCATACTCACCCTCGCTGTCCCTTTTCTTTCGAACTCCTCCTAGAATTTTATGCAAACCTTCGCATTAACCCTACCTTCATAGCCCTTACCTCCTATGTGAATCGACGCCCAGTCGAGATCACATATCAGGACTGTGTGGAGCTTTTACAGCTATCCACCACCGAGGATAAGCTGCACATAATCGTTACTGATCTGGATTTTGATTGGTCCACGACAAACCACTTCCTCCGCCAAACCAACACACCCTTTCATGTTGGAGAGACTAGATCTTTAGTCAAAGATGCTAGGACAATCCAACATGTCCTTCGCACCTCCATAATTCCAAAAGCCAGGGACCGAATCCACATCACTCCACTACTTTCCATGACCACCTTTTTCATTATGGCCCGAAGAGAGTTTAATGCCACTGATCTACTCTTTCGCTACATCGATCAACTAATAACTATTCGCGATCCAAGCCATAGGAGAAAACCCAATCTAGCCTAAGGACACATCATAGCCTACATTCTTGAAACCAAATACAATCTCCAATATCCTGCTCGTCACGACCTTCAGCCTCCTTGCTACTCAAACAATTCCTTCACTATCCTTCATAGTACTCGTCTCCACCCAGGAGATGGGGAAGGTCGGGGGGCTGGGGAGGACGAGGCTCCCACTCCCGCTCCCATTCCTGATCCTGTTCCTCTACACCAGCACTCACCGGTTGATCAGTTGATAGAGAGTTTTGATCGTTGGGACACCCGCTTTAACGCTTACGTTGCTGCACAGGAGCAGCAACACTCTGAGGACATTGCCAGCTACGAGCAGCACCGCATTGAGGATTTAGCCTGATTTGATAGCTTCATTACTCACCAGCAACAACAGCATGACCAGGATATCGCCTGGTTCAATGCTCAGTTCACCACGCTTGCCAGCTACTTTCAGCAGCCACCTCCACCACCTCCATCTGATAATCAGGGACCCTCGTTTTTTTAGTTTGTATTTTCTGTTATTTGTTTCCTATTTCTCTGTAGTTTGTCTTTGTAGTCTGTTTTAGTTTCTATTGTGGTTCTTTTTCTTTTGTGTGTCTGGACCATCTTTTTGTGATGACAAAAGGGGGAGTAGTTTGTGGTAAGAAAAGTTGATGTGCTTGTAACTTTGAAATTCTAATGAACTATTTTTTTCTAGTTTTTCCTACTTGTGTTTGCCATCATCAAAAAGGGGGAGATTATTGCAAATTTATTTTCATGGCTTATGTTTTGATGATTGACAAACACTATTTCTCTTGGACTACTTGTTGCTTCTAACTTTTCAGGAATCGAAGATCGGACGAACAGGCGAAGCCAATTAAGGATCGTGTAGGTCTAGGGTTGTGTCAGTTTATATTTTGTTTTTTTCACTTCTTGAGTCTACTTGTAATGGTCAAAGAGACTGATGCTAAGTAACCCTATACACACACACTTGAGAGACTTAGAATTTCTATTTTTACTCATATCGTTCAGGACGATATTTACATCGTCCTAGACGATCAGACTTAAAACAGAAAGTCTAAATAAGGATTCTTAATTAAGGCAGTCGTCATTAACATATTGGCCTGAACGATACGTGTATCGGCCATGACGATAAGCTCAAAATAGAAAGAAGTTGCCGCCATAGACAATTAAGGTATACTGTATTTTTAAATAATCAGCCAGGACGATCATTGATCGTCCTGGACGATATTAACAAATTATGCCTTAATTGATCAGGAAATCAATAGAGTAATTAAGGATGATTGATACGATCATATCGTCCTGGACGATCGCAGGATCGGCCAGGATGATCCTATCAAAAACCTTAAGTTACTTCAGGACGATAAATATCGGCTAGCTCGTATTCAGGGCGATGCTCTAGACGATTTTCCTCTGATTTGAACTGATCGGCCGGGGCGATCGGGAGATCGGCCTGGACGATCAAGCCAATTTTAAATCATCCAGTTTGCATTCAGGGCGATGCTCTGGCCGATCTTCTGAGATTTGTACTGATCGGCCAGGCCGATGTCCATATCGGCCTAGACGATATTGTCAGCAACTTGTAATTAATGAGCTCCTTTGAAGATCTTCTATTTAAGAGCCATTGTTCAACGTTTTGAAAAACCTTTGGCTACTTCCTTGACATGAGAAGGCCTTGAGGAGAGAAAGAGGGAGTGGGAGAGAGAGAGAGGATTTTGTGAGGGGGAGCTTGTGAGGGGATTCACAAGGGTTGCTTCAAGGATCGCTCTGTTTCTTCGTCTAGAGTTTTTCGTCCGTGGAAGGGTCGGTAGAGGTAAGGAGTTAGCTTTTAGTTGTGGTTCTCTGCCAGCTTCAGGAGGAACCAAAAGGAGATAGGTTCTCTGCCTTGCCGGGATGGCAAAAAGGAGGTGCTTTGTAAAGACTTCTCCGCCAAGCTGTGGGGACTAAAGGAGAGTCACGTTTGTAGTGTAATACTCGGAGGGCGCCTTCGGGGAGTGGACGTAGGTCGAGTTGACCGAACCACTATAAATTTCTGTGTTCTTATTTTCTTGCTTCCGCACTTTAATTTTCGTATTTATTTTTTGTAGTGTGATTTTGGTTTATGCGATTTCTATTCTTTGTGAAAAGAAAATTTTAAAATACCAATTCACCCCCCCTCTTGGTTAGCTTGGGCCAGTTCTATAGGGCTTAACATCCCTGACGAACTTTCAGAAAATAAAGTCTGCGGCTTGGATTGCTTCTATTCGAATGATCTTAACAATGATTTGCTGTTTACTCTTAATAAAGCTAATGATCATATCTTTCAATTGCATAAGGAAGAGGAATCTTTCTAGAGGCATACAAGAGGCTTCCAATTTTATTTTGAAGGGTGATAAGAACACTAAGTTGTTTCATGCGGTTACAAATAAAAAAATGGTTATTAATCATATTCATAAAATTACTAATTTTGATGGTACCTCTTATTATTCTGAACAATTGATTTCCAATTCTTGGATTAAGTTCTTTAAGAATATTTTTAATAATAATGTTACTACTATTCCTATCTCTAACCCCTATATTATTCCCAACAATATAAGGGAGGATGATAATCTTTTACTTACTCAATGCCCCTCTAAAATTGAGATTTGGGATATTGTTAAAGGTATGAATGTATATTTAGTTGTGGGTCATGATGGGTTTACTACTAAATTCTGTTAGAAATCTTGAAATATTATTAAGATGGATATGATGGAGGCTATGAAGGATTTTTTTGATAAGAATCCTTATCCTAATTTTTTTCCTTTTCTACCATTATTTGAACTACTAAAAATGAGGCTTCAAATCATTGGGTTGATTTTAAGTCAATCATCCTTCACTCTTTTGTTGACAAATTAAACTCTAAAATCATTGTGGGGAGGTTGGTTACTATTCTCCTTAGAATTATTTCTCCAACTAAAACTAGTTTTCTAAAAGGTCATAGTAATTTTGGCATTGTTCTTTTGGCTCAAGAGATCATTAATAATATGAACGCTAAAAGAAAGGGGGAAAATATCATTTGTAAACTTAATATCACTAAAGAGTATCATAATCTTAATTGAAAATTACTTTATTATATTTTCACTTTATTTGGCTTTAACTCTTCCTTCATTGGACATATTAATAATAACATTGAAAAAAAAATAATGATTATTAATGGGAAGAGTTATGATTTTTTCAAGTCTTCTTAGGGCTTGAGACAAGGGGAACCCATTTCCCCTGCTATGTTTATTATTGCTATTAAGTTTTTGTTTAGGGGCATTGAGTATCTTTATAATAGGTACCCCAGCTTCTTTATCACACTTTAGATGGTATTCCTATAACTCACCTTAGTTTTACTAATGATTTCATTATTTTCTCAAATGGGTCTCTTAACAAAATCAACATTTTGCTTAATTTTCTACTTATTTCCAAAACATTAGTGGTTTGTCCATAGACAAAGAAAATATCTATTTCATTGTTTCTAAAACTTAATCAATGTAAGATTAATGCTATTCAACAAAAATGTGTCTATTTCTAAATTTTTACCTATTAAAATACATGGGGACCTCTCTTTTTAAAGGTAAGAAGAGGTATCATTTTTTTTAGGATATTTTTATTGCTATTCAAAGGAAGCTTACTACCTAGGCATTTAATTTACTTTCATTTAGTGGTAGGCTTACTTTAACTAAAAGTGTTCTCAATTCTTTTCATGTTTATATCTTTAATACTATTCGACCCACTAAGATAATTTGTCTTAGAATAGAGAGAAATAAAAAAAAATTAGGGCTCTAAGAACAATTGATTTTGTATCCATTGGTATTCTTGGAAAAAAATGACTGGTCTTTTTGATGAAGGAGGCTTGGGTTACAAGAATAACGTGGATATGGCTCATGCTTTCTCTCATAAATTATATTTTTCTTTTAGATCTATTAATATTCTTTGGGCTAATTTTATGTGGCAAAAGTATTGAAATAGTTCTCATCCTCTTTCTTTCAATTATAAGTCTTTCGATTCTATGGTTTGGAAAAGACTTTGCTATATTAAATGGGAGGCCTAACAGCATATTCAGTGGGGTATGGGTCAAGGTAATGCATTTTTTTGGTAAGATATTTGGATTGAGACATATTCTTATGATAATGTTTTAAGCACTCATACTCTTGAGTCTATTAAGGTTAAGAGTTTAGTTGATAATGGTAACTAGAATGTTTATAAATTATCAAAGGTTATTTCTTCTCATTTAGTTGATATTATCTTGACAATTACTTTATAGTTGCATACTGAGGATTTGATTTTATTTAATTTATCTTCAACCCGTAAGTTTGTTTTGAATAAAGTTTGCAATACCTTTAGGATCATTTATGATGAATCTGCGATTTTGTTAGTTCTTTGGCAAAAGAATATTCCATTATCACATTCCATTTTTGTTTGGAGAGCTATTCATAACTTGCTACCTGTTAAAGATTTACATACGAAAAAGGTTTCTATTTGCTTCAAAATGCCAGTGTTGTTTTAGTATTGAAATTATGAAGCATATTTTTCTGAATGGTGTGGTTGCAATTAGAGTTTGGAGAGATATTTTTTTATTTTTGTGACAAGGGAAATTTTAACAATTGTAATGATACTGTGGCTATTCTTTTTGTTGGTTAAATTCTATTAAGTTCCATATTTACTATTTGCTGCCTATTCTTGTTATGTGGCTCCTTTGGATGGAAAGAAATTATTTTAAGCATAGAGACATTAAAATGGACTTTAGGCATATTCTTTTCAAAGTAAAAGATAAAATTTTGCAATTACACTATGTTAATCTACTCCTAGATAGAAACTTTAATAATTGTAATACCATTTCTCTGGATTTGGGTATTTCCACTAGTAACTAACATATAGATAAGATTCAAAGGATTGTTAGATGGATTAAGCCTTCTATTCATGGGATTATTCATAACCATTTGGGAAAGGTCAGTTTTCTTTTATTGGTCCTTTAAATTATTCTAATGCTATTAGTGTCAATCTTACGACTATTTCTTATAGCCTTGCTTTGTGCCAAAGCTTGAATATTTTGAATCTTTAGCTTGAAGTGGGTGTCATGCTCTTAATTCTTTTCTTGAATGGCAATCTGGTTGGTAGTCCTGATAATTTTTATCTAGTTCAAAAAATTAATTTGTCTCTTAAAGATTTGAATAACTCTATTTTCCATATTTATCATGAAGTGAATTCTTGTTCTAATTGGTTGGCTAAATTTGGTTACCAACTGGTGTCTTTTTAGAATTTTTATGGTTTGAATTGACTTCAACCTATCAGAGGTATAGTTATTCTGGATAAGTCGGGTTTGCCTTATATTAAGATATGATGATGTGGTTCTTATGCTCCTAGTTTTGGCTTTCTTTTGGTTTTATTTTGTTCTATCATGGTTATTTCTGTTATCCCTTTTGCTTCTATTAAATTGTTTTTTTTTTTTTGCTTTCTCTAGGTGAGCACACTTTCTGTTGACCCCTATAACCACAAAAAAAAAAAATCATCATAAATTTGATATGGGTGATTCAGCTGGAATGTGAATTGTATTGTGATTTTTGTTTCCATGCAGTGATTGAGAAAGCAATCAAATGAGGAGCATCGAGTTCTTGCTAATGAAACAGATTTGTACAGAAAAATATTTCTCTTCTATCTATAGTGGAGGACGGCGGTATGGGAAAGACAATACTCTTGCAACATATTTATGAAGATGAAATGGCAGAGGAATTTAATCTTAAATGTGGGTTTGTGTTTTCAACAACTATGACGTGAAAAAAATCATTACAGATATGTTGGAATTTCTTAAGAAGGAGATGCCTCATTTGGAGACACTTGAGGCATTTCAAGATAGTCTTCGAATTGAGATCATGCCCAAAAAGTTCTTACTTCTGCTGGATGACATTTGGGAGCCTGATGAGAAGCAGGATAAAAGCAAAATGGAAAGTGTGCTCGCCCCTCCGTCTTATGAAGGTTTGGGAAGTAAAATTTCGATAATAACTTGGATGGACCTAGTTGCATTGATGATTGCAAAGAATTGGGTCAGAATGACATACTTCCCATCTTAAGATTGAATCACATGTTCTCCCAAGGCATATACAAAATTGTTTTATTCATCACAACTTCTTATCGAGAGGCATGAATAACTCTACAAATATGTGTTACATGCAATTGCCCTCGGATGATTTTTCTGGAAGGCATATAATTGGAAAGCCTAACTATCTCCAACAAGTAGATTGATTTTATGTTAAAAAAATAATAATAAAATTGGCTTTAGAATTATAGAGCTAAAGCATATGATTGAGCTTCTCCAGTTAAGAATCAAACATTTCGCCAAGAACGTGCTCGACGACCTTCAACTACCAAAATGTCTAGGGAATTCAAGTGAAAAGAAATACACGGGTGCAAGGTCTACGATATGGATGAACAATGCCAATCCGAGCCTTAATTTAGAGAAAATTAAATTGACAAGTTGCTTGGAGCACGAAAAGTCTTTCACATTTTTAGATCGAGAATAAAATAGTTCGAAGGCAAATCCAATGGGAATGATGAATGTCGTGTCTTCCCATTGCTAGAGGGATTATATTTTCCAATTGAAGGCGTCAAAAGATTTACTCGAGGCAGGGATAACTACCAAAGATGGATGCTTGTTCCCTTGTTCAATTAAATTGGAGCTATTTTGTTGCTCACAGTCAAGGGATAATTTAGATTTTATTCCTCTCGAGACGGTAACAATCTTTGGCTACTCAAACATTTCGTCGCTTAAACTAGCTAATGGAATGGTAAGGCTTGCGGCTTTAAGATACTTGATAATTATGAGGAGCCCCAATCCGATCTCTCTCGGAAAAGATTGATGAATGGAGATCACAAATAATTGCCATATCATGCTCATAACCAACTAAATTCAACCCAAATAGCCTACTAATGCCTCCTTTCCTTCACATCCTAAGCATCCATTCAACCTTCTCCACTTATCTTGCCAGCCCACTTCCAAAAGCCCATAACGTTTCTTCCCTTCCACTTCCAATAAAAACCCATATCATATTATCTTGCATATACCTACAGCCCACTACACTTTACACTAATAATGACATAATCTAAAAATAAAAAAAAATTAGCATTTACAAGTCAAATGAAACTTCAAATCAAGTTAAATGCATACCTCGTTTGAGTTGAAACCCTGCTCTAAATCTTCTTCTGCTTTGAATCCCCGAAGTCCTACGAGCACAGACTTCACCTCGTTTTGAACGAAGCCCTCGTCCTTAAAATAAGTGGGAAGAAACTCTTCAGCGGTTCTGTTCTCCGTTTCCACAAAAAAAAAATTTGTCCAGAGTCTCTGCTTTCTTCAACCTGTCTTCACCAACCTCCATTCCTATCTTCACGATTAGCTTTCAATCCTCCTGTCTCAAGCTTCCAAACCCCATGTCCTGCTGCGACTACAGTAAACCTCCACCCCAAACGCAGCTCTTCAACACGTTAGCCACACCCTCTCTCTACCAATCCGAACCCCCAACTCCTGCTGTTGAAATCTCCTGCATGTCCCAACCCCTTTGCCGCGGCCGGATTAGGTGGGTTTCTCCACTTTGTCGTTGCTCACAGCAAGAAGGAGATTTTTTTTTTTTTTAATATAGTTTTCAATCTATTACAAGCCAAGCCACTACCAGACAAAACCCTCATTCCGCTTGATAATCTACTTCCTGACACACAACTCTCCTTGGACTTAGGCTTCCAATTAAGAGGTCTAGAGTTTGAGTCTATGTGTATGCGTTATGTGTATGAATTTGCCTTAAATATCCTAAATGTCCCAAGCTTTTGGCAAATTTCTCTTTGCTAGTTTCACTACTTCTTACTTATTGATTGCATGGGTTCTTTTATTACTTCTCGTTTTGGCCCAGCGCTGGTTCTACTTTCTTTTTCAGACCTGGGAAGAGGCTTTTTGGGACTGTGGCAGATTTTATTTCATGCCTCATTCCAATATGCTTTTGGAATTTCAAGCTATCATTTCTCGGGTATACTACAATGACTTTAGCAGACATTGGTGGTGGATGTTAAACAATAAGACGATTATGTGCATGGCCTGTCTTTACGAACCATGGAGGGCCAATGCGGCAACCTGGCTCGTTTACGTGATGCTTCATTTTGCTGGCTGGAGGTGCTGTGATGGCCAGTTTTGTTGGGATCTACCTGCTTCTGCTTCCTTCTGGCCTTATTTTGGCAACCGGTGCCTTCGCCTGACAATTTCGAATATTCATCTGATCTCTTTGATGATTATGAAAGAGCCTAAATTCTGAGTCTTTGTATTGTTTTTATATCCATCTTCGATCTATCTGCTTATTTTTGTCATTGTGTAAATGTTAGTTAGCTTTTGTTGTTAGCTTTTCTTCCCAGAGTTACTTGTAATTTGTTTCAAGGTTTTAAATATAAGGGCTTTAAGCTCGGTTTTCCAAAAAAAAAAAACTACCTTTTGTCAGGTTCACGTGATCACATTGTTTATTTTCCTTCACAACTTTATTGCTTTAACGTTCTTATTTTCCTTCCCATTCTTATGAACTTGTTCTGGCAAATAAAATAGCCCATTATAAACTACATCTGCTCATGGCCCACATGAGAATCTCATTTTTATTTTATTTGGCTCATGCTACATTTCTTCTTAAAACACAGAGAGAGGTTTTTTTTTTTTTAGTCCTTTATTTTATTATGGCTGCTAGTGTTTATTGTTATTAGTTTTTCTTTTTATTTTATTAGTCATTAATATTGATATTCATATTAAATGCTAATATTATGTATCAATTTTAATACTAGTATTGAATATTAACATCAATATTAATTTTGTCCCCATCTTGTAGATACTTTTTTTTTACTTTATTTTATTGATTGATTTCTCAAGTATTAGATATTGGTAGGATTTTATATCTGCGGCGTTATTAATGTCATTTTATTAGTTAGTCGATTCACACCACATTCTTCAGATGGTAGCAAATAAAGTAGAAAGAGAAAAAAAATCAGTAAAAAAAAATCTGTAAAAAAAAAAATCTGCTGTAACATTCCTATGCCTCTAGTATTGCTATAGTTGCTTAAGCTAATATCTCTAATCATTAGTATTGTGGTTATTTAAGTTTTTTTTTTCTTTAACTATTGCTGTAATTATTAAGTTATTATCTTTAAAGTTATTATTTTCTTAAATATTTGTTGTTGTAGTTGTTGAGTTATTTTTCTTTAACTATTTAATTAGTTATGTTAATGACTTTAGCTATTTGCATTGTAATTAGTAAATTAATGTCATGTGCCATTTATGTTGTCTCTGTTATTAGAATCGTTCATATGTATTTTTTATTTTTTTTAATTAAAACCCTCAAAGGGGCCTACGTGTTAATATCAAAAAAGCGGTTACATGGTCCTTAAAAGGAACCGCTAGCTCTCTACTGCTCGAACGAGCTACAATCAAAAAGGAAAGAAAAAGACCTGCAAGCCTGTGGTTCCTCATCCTAAGAGTACAATAGATGCAAAACAAACTACTAGGGATGTAAACAAATGCCACCCAGAAAAGGAAGATCATCAAATAGACGTTCAACACCATCTTCCTGCAAAAATGGAGAAGCAAAAAGAAAAACCATAAAAAGAAAACAATAACGAGTACCTTGCTTTCACAGAAGATCTTATACTTCAAAATTGAAGGAACCTTGCAAGACACACTCCCAACCATCTGAGACATCAGCATCTCACCTTTGACCTTTTCCCTATCAGCAGTAGCCCAAAAATAATTGTCCCCAACCTGTAACACAAAATAACTCCAAAAACAGCAAATACAATTAACCAAATTCAGGTAAAATTTATAAATCTTGCTATCAAGAAAAATTCTCCCATCCACCAAATAGGCTAATTAAAAAACCAGGCAACAAAAGCCACCACCCAGCCTAGTTAAAAAATCAAGCCCCAGAAACCAGCAAGGCGAGCAACCAACCAACCAACCAGAGGAAACCCCAGAAATCAAAACATACACAAAATAGCCCCCGCAGCACCCAGAAACCCCATCACAGCCCAGCCTAAACACCGAACAGACCAACTCCCATAAAAAAACATCACTTAATACCCTGATACTTCTTAATATAAGGCAAGCCAGAACGATCCAATCTAACCAAACCATTGACAATTCTAGGAATATCGTTACTGTTAAATTCCACATACTCCCGTAATTGGCAACCAATAGTAGCCAAAGCATCAGCACACCCGTTACCCTTACGGTGGATATGAGAAATCTTAAAAGTAATGGTAGACAAGTCCTGCTTCAGCTCCCTAATCAAATAATAATTCTCAGCATTAAATAAAGAATTACTATTGATATAATGCAAAATATTCATGGCATCAACTTCAATCCAGAATCTATCATAACCCAAATTAATACACATTTTGATACCATAAATAATCCCATGAAGCTCAGCAACACAAGCAGACTTACCAAAAACAGGACCCGCAAAAGCCTTGATCACCTGCCCCAGGTGATTTCTTAAAATGCCCCCACACCCAGCCACCTTACCATTATAAGAACCATCAATGTTAATCTTAATCCAGTCAACATCAGGCTTAAGCCATCTAATAATGCAGACCCTATTCTCCTGCACACCCGTATTACTCATAATATTAAAAGCATGAAGCACATGCCGGCAACCTTTAAAATTGATATACTTGAGCATACCAGACTCATAGAGCAGCTGAATTTTATCACATACAGAACGAATGATACGAGAAGCGTTCATCTTAATACCGTCATGCTTCGCTTCATTTCTATTCTTCCAAAGAAACCAAATGATAATACTAACCAAACAATTCCTAACATGGCCTTTATTAGTAGAAAACTAGCATTTAAAAATATCAATAATGGACTTAAAACTGTGATAAAATTTAAAATGAAACAGCTCTTCAAAATACAGCGAAACAGAAACAGCAATAGGCCCATTAGCAAACACATGGTTCACCGTTTCAATATGCTGACAGCAATGACATTTAGAAGCTAATTGAATGCCTTTTTTCATCAGGTTCATATCTACAGGGATAAAATTAGAAATTACACGGCACACCAGAATAGCATAGGTGGTAGGGATCGAGTTGTGCCATATAACAGAAAAAAACGGGTTATGAGGCTTATTCTTCTTAATGCAATACCAGGCTTCCTTAACCTCAAATAAACCATTGTGAGAGTTAGTAAAGAGAATGGAATCATGATTCTCGCAATGAAGAGGGATTTTAATAATCAAATTATTAATAAAATCAGGAACATGCTCTTTCAGAAGATTAATATTCCACAACCCATCATGAATAAAATGATTAACTTGCAGAGTAGAAATGGATATAGTATTAAGCAACATGTCAATAGAAAACTTACCCAACCATTGATCTTGCCAGAAAAAAACCTCCCCTTTACCAACGCCCCACTGAATTAACCTCTCCATGTCCCCTTGAATTTTACATAATCTCTTCCATATAGGGGAGTCACCCCTTTTAGGAAAACAAGTAGAAGGATGCATACCCCCACAGTACTTACTGTGTAAGAACTTAGCCCATAAGCTCTTATTAGTTCTGAAATTAAACCACAGCTTATAAGAAAACACTTTACTCATATCGACCATGGTCTTACAGCCCAAACCCCCTTCCATAAGAGAGCCACAACACTTGTTCCAAGATCCCCAATGAATAACACCTTTACCTTGCTTGGAACACCAAAAAAATTTATTCAACCTTTTGTCAATTTTATCACAAACAGCAATAGGGGGATTAAGAGTATGAAGAAGATAAATAGGCAAAGCGGCAAGCACACTCTTAATAAGGACAAGTCTACCACCATAAGAGAGTAAATTAAAAGCCCAGTTATTCAATTTTTTATCTAATTTGTCAATAATATTCTCAAACAAAAAAGACTTCTTCTTCCCTTTGTACAGGGGAGTACCCAAATAAGTAAAAGGTAAGGACATATGAGAAATCCCAAAAATCTCATGGATTGTAGCAATACGATGAGCACTTACTAACTTACTAGTAATGAAACCACTCTTATTCTTATTAATAGTTAAACCACTTAAAAGCTGAAACTTATTCAAATATTTAAAAAGCAACTTCAACATTCTAATAGAACCATTCGTAAAGATGATAAAGTCATCCGCAAAACTCAGATGGGAAATAGGAAAACCCCCATAAGTACATAATTAATCGAAGGGTACATCACATACAACTTATTCAAAGCTCTAGATAAATATTCCATAGAAATGATAAACAAAGCAGGAGAAATGGGATCACCTTGTCTCAGACCGTGAGTCGATTTGAAGTACCCATGAGAACTACCATTAATAACAATAGAAAAAAAACAATTATTGATACTATTCTTGATAAGCTTGATAAAATCCTCACTAAAACCCAAACCATTAAGCACTTTATACAAGAAATCCCAATTAATGTTATCGTAGGCTTTGGTAATATCAATTTTAATAACCACGTTACCACCAGTTATAGGCCTATGAATATCATGAACTAACTCTTGGGCCAACAAAATATTATCAAAAATTGCTCGACCTTTAACAAAACCAGTTTGAACCGGGGAAATAATTTTATGCAACAATAACGACAATCTACCCATAATAATCTTAGCATTAAGCTTATTAAAAAAATAACAAAGACTGATAGGCCTAAAATCATCCTAAAAATTAATGCCATCTTTTTTAGGAATTAAAACTATAGATGTAGAAGAAAAGAACTTAGGGTAAGGGTTACCCTTAAAAAAGTCAATCACAGCATCAATCAAGTCCTCCTTAATAATGCACCAAGTCTTCTGAAAAAACTTGGTATTGAAACCGTCCACCCCCGCCACCGAGTCAGAATTCATATTACTCATTGTATCCCAAATTTCTTTTTCAGTAGGCAAAGCAGTTAACATATTATTATCATCAATATTAATGAGACAAGGAACAATAGAAGTATCAAAACATAATTGAGAATCAAAACCTTTATTAAAATGCTTAGAAAAGTACTCAATGCCAGATTCATAAATAAGATTGGGAGAACATAAAATCTCACCTTTCGGTTTAGTCATTTTATGAATATGGCTAGCCACTTTTTTATGATTAACCAGAGCATGGAAGTACTTAGTATTTCTGTCACCTTCACAAGTAAATTTAATAGCTGCTTTTTGCCTCCAATAAACCTCCTCCATCTGTTGAAGCTTAAAAAGATTAACTTTCGCTTCATTAAGCTTCAACAGATTCTCATTAGAGTGATCGTTAATATAATCCAACTCAATACCATTCAAATCATTCTCGGCTTCCAAAATATTATTAAAAAGATTTTTAAAAACGACTTTGTTCCACCATCTCAACACTTGCTTCAACCTCTTAAGCTTCATACAAAGCCTTTGCATACCCATAATACCATCATTAGGATGTAACGGGCTAGACCAATTAGATCTAACAACATTAAGAAAATCGTTATGCAATAACCACATGTTTTGGAACCTAAAATTTCCATGCAAGTTATTACTAGCTAAATTAATGTTTAATAAAATAGGGGAATGATCAGATAAAGTTTTAGAAAGATGCTCAACATGGGTAAGAGGAAATTTGGAAAGCCACTTATCATTAAAGAACAACCTGTCCAAACGTTGCCACATAGTACCTCTATTCCAAGTAAACGAATTACCAGTGAAACCAATATCATGTAAATTACAATCAGAAGACATGTTATTAAAGTCCAACATAGCTTGAAAATTAGGGTTAGCACCACCTATTCTTTCAGACGAATTAGCAATAATATTAAAATCCCCACCAATCACCCACGGATCCCCAATGGACCCAGCAAAAGTTCTCAGGTTATCCCAAAGGGCCAATCTACCTTGACGATTACAAGCAGCATAAACAAAAGAACCAAAACAGGAAAGATTTTGATACTCAATCATAGTATGAACAACTTGTTGATTGTCTTGAATGACATCCAAGTTAAGAGAACTATACCAAAAAATCCAGATTTTATTGTTACAATTACCAAAAGCCTTGTTAAAATCAAGAAACTTACGAGTAGCTTCCATATTACTAGCATCAATAAGAGGTTCTAATAAAACTAAAATAGAAATATTATGAATCCTACACAAGTTCCTCACTCTATTCCTAGAAGGGGAACCCCCCACCCCCCTAATATTCCAAATAAGCGTACTAAACATTAGAAACTTTCTTATTAAGATTAGGAGAACCAGCAACTCTAGGAGCTGCTGCCAAAATAGCTTTAATATTTTTACTTTTCTTTTTAGAATTAATTATAGCTAATCCATTATTACCATTAGAAAGGCCCCCAACAATGTCAGCGAAAGATTTAGGCATTTTCTCTTGACATTCCTCTTCAGATTTACCCATACCATTACTAGACGAAACAACCTCTCCTTCTTCCACCTCCTCATTTCTACAACCACCATTAACAATCACGTTATGCTCCACATAAACATTACAATTCTCATCAAACTTCTTAGTACCTTCACTCTCATCCCCCACCAATAAGTTACACCTTTGGTCCTCACCCTCCCTAGTCAAATCATCCTCCCCCAAGTTAACTGTAGGTATACTCATTTCTGTGTCCTTATTGTCACTCTGGTTAGCCATGGAGCCCCCCATAGCCTCATCCACATAAAGAACCACCTTATCATCAAACCCGTCACTAACCGGCTCATTACACAAACTTCCTTTTTCCTTAACAACATTCTTATCCCCCTTGATAGGTTCCTCCCTATCATTATTGATAATTGCTTCCTCCCTAGCCGTATTCTTTCCCACATGATTAGGAATAGTTTCACTATCTTCCCCATTTTCAGAAACCGCCATCTTCTGATTAGGACCATTCGTATTTTTCATCTCAATTTTTTCATTGTTTTTTTGTTTTTTAACAGAGGATGCACAACATAACATTCACTGAAAGAATGCCCATGAATACGACAATGATTACAATAATCTGGCACCTTTTCAAACTCAACTTGTTGTAAATAGCCCTGTTTTTTCGATCCTAACCAAACCTCTTTATGATGATTTTTAGTAATGTCTATTTCAACGAGAATCCTAGCAACAGATGGTCGAGATCTCGCAGCCGTAGCTTGATCAGACTGCAGCGGTCTCCAAAAAACCGAGCCAATAGCATGCAAAACATGCTGGTTAAAAAAATGCAAACGAATATTAGGAAACGATAACCAAATCGACACTATAGGCGACTCCTCCTTAATATCGAAATACGGAGTCCATTTCAACAAACGCATTTGACAGTTCGCAATATAATACGATCTACTGGAAAAAAATGCGACTATAATCTAAATTATTTGACAACTGAATCGCCACATGCCGCGGATCTAACAGACCAATAGAAAAATTACCAGAAAGTTTAAGGTTGCGAAAGAAACCACGAATAAAATCCAAGTTCGGACGACGTAAAGTAAATTTACCCACGAGAGTGAACTGATAAGGAGCAGCTAGTCGAACGACATCTTCTTCAGAAAACAAAATTGCAGGAACCCCTTTAACAGTAGATTTTTTGAACTCAAAACTAGACCCCTTAGCCTCCGCAGGCCCAGTAAGAACATCTTTAAAAGATCGGGAAGAAGGACGTTTCTCACCATCAGTAAGATAAAAAAAACCAGGATTAGTCTTCGGTGAAACAGCTAGAGGAGAACCCCGCGGGTTCGACGAAGACACCATCTCAGAAAAAGAGCCTAAGGCCACAAAGGCCTTAGACACCAAACCCCCAAGCACCACCCAAAACAGCGGCGGCATAAACCGTAAATCTTCTCACGAAGAAAGCAGAGAAAAAGTGGAGAAAAAAAATCGCCAGAGCAAATCAAAAAAATAGGAGAGAGAATGAGTGGAGAGGAGAATCGTTCATATGTAGGCTTATATGTATGTCTTTATTTAGATATAAATATGCATATATTTTGTAAGGAAAAAAGAAGAAGAGACAAAAAAAAGAGAGATGTGAATTTTTTTTTTCAAAAGAAAAGAGTTTCAAAAAAAAAAAAAAAGATTTTGTGTACCTCGTCGCCACAATCCCCACCGCCGATATGCAAAGGAATAATCTCTAAACTCAGATTTCCATTCTCTCCATTGGCGGCGAACTAGCAAACCCCCCACGTGCTCACGTACCGTTGTGGGGAGAGAAGCTAGTGCGACGCCTACGACGAGGCGGAAAATCGCCTAAAATCCTATCCTCGACGCTTGCGACGAACCGGCAAACTCCCTACGTGCTCACGTAGTGTTGTAGGGAGGGAAACTGGAGCGACGCTTACGATGAGGTGGGTAATCCCTGAACCGCTCATGTAGCGTGAGGGGGAGAAAAAATTAAGTACTCATACGTGGGAAAATCACTGTGTTTATTTCTAACATGTATTTTCTTTTTCTTTTTTTTAATAAAAAATGAACCTAAAACAAAACCCTTAAACGGTCATGTAGCGGGCGGGAAATAAAAAAATATATTTGCAACTGTGGAGTCATTTTGACACTTACCTGAAGTGCTCACGTAGCGTCGATGGGAATGTTGCCTCTTGATTTTTCCCCTAAACGGGGGAGACGCTGGGAGGCTGCCAAAATTTTCACTGAAATATCGGACTTGGACAGAATTTGGACAAATTGAACAAGGACTCAAATTTGAACTTGCAAGGACAACAAGGGACTTGTGCAAATGAACTTGTTTTGAACGCCAATTTGAACATCAAATGAGCAGGACTTGGACTCAAATCTAAATTGGACTAAAATGATATTGCACTTAACTTGAATAAATAATTTAATCAAACGAATAATCAATATAATGATTGATTTGAACCATAGTACTAAGCTTTCAAAATGAGAAAAGAAATATCATTTCAATTTGAAAGTGAATACTAAAAGATCTTATGGAAAATGTTGAAAATAAATCTCAAACATACAAGCATGAGACTCATGAAGGAGGGCATCCAAACATGATCAACATACAAGCAAGAGCCAAGTGGAAGTGAAATGTATATGAATTTGACTCAAAGTTAAATATGGCCAAGATGAATGAGCAACAATACAAGAACCTTCAGTTGAATATTATGATGGCTACTTTGGTCATTTAAATTCATCCAAATAAATATCATGCAAGCAAATAAGAATTAATGCACAAATTAATCATAAACCTTAGCATGATATTTTTGGATGACTATACTTGACTTGAAAGAGTCGTGTGGATTGGAATAAAAATATTGATGATAATATCAAATTCCTTACACTTATTACAAATCACCTTTGAAGGACAAGAACTTGCAAGTGAAATTTATTTGCAAATTAATGAGAAGATTATGGAGGATATAATTTGGTCATAAAGCCATGGTTTGAATTTTTTGTAGCTTGATAACAGATTTGCAACATTAATGTATTTCCGAGCAATGATCAAGATGGGCATGTATAGTTTGATCATAATATATATTAATGTTGTAAACCTTATAGAGATAATAATGAGGGATTATTACATATGTACCTATTATTCAAACAAGTACATTACCCTCTTACAAGCTACTACAAAATCCCATCATGAGTATAACACAATTCACAAATGAATATATAATATGTGCAACAAAGATGGCGATACCCTATGATTGGCAAATGAGCATATTCGTATAAGAAGATTAAAGCTGATTATAGTCTCCATGAAACCATGTGGAGAAATACAATAATCCCTGCTATGCTCACTAGCAAGTGAATATAATCATAATGAATGGTGAGAGCACTCAATATGTCATCTGCAGGGTAAATACAGAAGGGAACTATAACAGATATAAGCTCTTACAAGATGCCGTAGAAGACCCACTATATACCACATATTATCTACAAGCATTTACAAATGTAAAGTAGGAGATTCGTTAGTGCACTACAATCTACCTGTGCAAGTAGTGCATGACAGTCTGCTTATACAAAGCAGCGAACAACTTTATTCAGAAGCTACCATGCCACGCCACCGGATCCGCACTATCCATGCAAGCGGACAGAAGGCGTTTACAAATATTTCAAAATACCCCTGCAAATGCACCATAATTTGTATACACATAGGCACACTAAATGGGATATAAAATCAAACACTCACATGAGCCCCGATAAATGCGTTATTGATATACGTGTGACATCTACAGATGCTACACGGGTTATCAAATTTGAACCCGATCCTCCTAAGCTGGTAAGTAGGAGTCGATAAGGTTCAATAAATAATTATAAAATGCCAGCAAACACCTGCATGAGCCCCGGCGAAAATGTTATTAGTACACATCTGATGTCTAGGGATGCTGCGCGGGTAATTAAGTGAATTCTAGTTCGAACCCGATCCTTCTATACGGATCAATAGAAGTCGATAGGGTTCGAACCTTCAAACAAATACACGATTGTTGCGACCAGTGTATTTGTTTTAATACATTCATATTAGGCCTTCAAGGCCTATAATAAAGAGAATTCACTAATAAAGGCATAAAACCCAAGAAACCTAATTCTCTGTCGACCAGTAGACAGAGTCGACAAGGTTCAATTTAGAAAATAGAAATGCCCCCAAACATCCAGATGATGGCCGTATTGAATTTCTATCTCAATCGGAGGAGTTCACAAATATTTTCAAATGCCACTCAAATACCCATGAAACAAAAAAATCCAAAATCTCAAAATCCCAAAATCCCAAAAATGTTTAAAATTGAAATTAATCCATTATCACATAAAGCAAAATCCATCCGCCCTCCGTAATAGTTTATCGAGGTGGATAAATTAAAAACTACTTCAGTTCACAAAGAGTTAATGCCTAGTCAAAAATATCACTAGGATCCATTCTCAAAGAATCTCCTACCAATAAGGACATGGTACGTATCCTCTAACCGGCGATCTGCCGTGAAATGACACCGCAGGATAAACGGTTATGACCCGGGGCCTTCTAAACCGAGTGGTTTTTCCACCAAATGGCACCACAAAATACCGGTTATGACCAGCGTCAATACGTTCCTTAGTGGCATCAAATCCTTGAGATATGAATCAATAGGATATGATCGATAGGGCACAAAGCCCTCTGTTAGCTAAGGTGGATTCAAATTTGTCCCCTTAGGCAAATATTCCACCCAGATCTACAAGGTCCCCTTAGACGAAGCAACCCATGGCTGCCGACAAGGATCCTTTTGTCAGGTTGGGTCGACTACCTGCTCTGGCTAAGTAGACCAGGGACCATGATGGTTCGGGACGACGGAACCATGGGATCTTGATCGGGTCCATCATCCATTCCCCCACCATCCACTTTAAGTGCAAGATGGTGCAATTTCTATATTGAATATCAATTTTTTAAATCTCCAAACTCTTCAAATAACTATGCTTATATTGCTACTATATGCCAGATAACACGTATTTCTACGTATTTGATTGACGACTAGCCTTAATCGAAAGTTCTCTCTCGTTATTGGGAGAGGTAATTAACTATAGGGGCCTATAGGAAACTAGAACTCAGATCATAAAGTCCTCACAAAATGAGGGCGAAATCTCTGGATAGTGTCTTATCTACAAATCCATCTGCCTTCCAAAATTTTCCTCGAAACTTAGTTAGTTAAAACTCCCTCGCTAAAGAAAAAGCAACAACACAACGAGCGGAGGCCGGGGCTAAATTTTCGGAGCCCACACATTTATTTGATGAAATTTTTTAATTTGCAATACTCCAATTAAAATCATAAAAAAAAATCTTTGATTTAAGTTTAAATTATTCTTTAATGTAAAGATTTTAGATCAAAAGAATGTTTTGCTTCACGTTCATAATGTGGACAATAAATCTAATCTCACCAGATAACAACATTTAAACAACTAAAGGATAATAATTGAAGCCACCAATAATAAATCCATCATGAAGAAACCCCGTGATAAGCATCAACTACATGAAGAGTTAAAAGGCACAAAAGATAGGATCCACCATTAAATTCCAAAGTCACATCAAACAAGCAAAATAGATCAGATCAATTGGACACCATCAACAAATGCAAAAGGAATTAGCTACAAGAAATAAAAAAGAACACAAGATAGAAACAAAAGGAAAATAGATGGACTATTACAAAATCAATACATAAGCAACCCAAATCCCAAACGAACACTTAAGCAATGTTGAAACCACCAACAAATTCCAAATCCACAACCAAGAATCAAAAAAACCTAAGCCAAATGAATTAACCAACCATAACCTAAAAGGAAAACAACAAATAAGCAAGGACCGAAAAAATGTCTGACAAGAAAAAGAAATCACCAACCCAAATGCTAAAACCAACACAGGCAAGGGCAACAACCAAAGTGTACCAACCATCACTACAGGAAAATCACCCATTTCAGGCGAAAATTGAGCCTTTTCCGGCGGTTTTTTAAATTAGCGGCGCTTTTCCGACTGTTAAAATTTCGCTGGTAATAATCGTGCCGGAAAATAAATTCCGGCAGTTTTTTTAGGCGGCAAATTACTCTGGCGGCTTGCCGGCGTGCTTAAATTGCCGGTCAAATTAAAAAAAATCTTAATGCCCCCGCCACCCCGCTCTCGCGTTGCCGTCATGCGCTAGCATCCCCGCGCTCCTGCGGCTGCCGGCGCCGCCCGCCACTCTCGGCGCCGCCCTGCTGCTTTCTCTCCCTTGCAACTGGCGCCGCGCTAGCGTCCCTGCGCTCCCTCTCCCGCGCTGTCGGCGCCGCATTACCGCTCCTACGTTGCCGGAGCTGCCCTGCCACTCCTGCTCCCGTGCACACGCGCGTGCTCCCACTCCCGCATCGGCCATGAGATTCGAACCGCGGTCCTTTGTGAAGAATTTCAAGTAGCTGATTGAATTGCCGATTATGCAAATACATTTTTTTTGTCAATGTTTTTTATTTAAAGTATATTCAGAACGAAAATCAATTAGTTTTTTAATTATTTAAAAAATGTAACTATTTAATTTTAAAATAAAAAATAATATTTAATATAAAATAAAAATTAACTAACTAATTAATTTTAAAATGAAAATTAATTAAATAGTTAATATAAGTTTTAATAGTTTTTTGTTAAATCATTTAAATAGTAAAAATTTTATTCATTTTCATTAGATTTTTAAAAGCCGCCGGAAAAGTGAAAAAGCGGCCGGAAATTCTACCGGAAAATTCTGTGGGAAAAACTGCCGGAAAAGCGCCAGAAAGCCGTCGGAAACGTGACCGCCGAAAATTCCGTCTGAAATCAGTGATTTTCCTGTAGTGCATTGAAAAATAGGAAACATAGAGAACCTGTCAAATAGGAAGCAACAACAACCATTTCAAACAACAAGGCCCGAATATAAATACAAATATAGAGTTACAAAGCATGTTGAAATAGTAAGGAACAACGGAAGAGATTTATATAATGGAAGAGATTTGACGATGTAGTTTGTTGGGATTGTAAGATAATGAATAATGGATTCTTGCAATAGTGGGGGTTTAAGGAAATAATTTTCTAAAATAACAATAATAATAATTCACATAATAAATAAGCATAATTAAACTTTCACCTCATGCCCCTTCATCATTCTTTATTTTTTTATATTAATGATTTCTAAACTCATGTTTTTTCATAATTGAAATTAAATTAAACACAACAAGGCATACAATATAAGGTGACATTGCTCATAGAGGCATGCATACATACCTAATTATTCAACACACAACATTACCACTCGCACCTCCCACATAATAGCTTACATAATAACATTTGTACAATACAATGTAGAAAAAAAGCATAAAGTATGAATATAAATGCTATTAATATAGAAGATGACTTTGAAGCATAAATGTATCCTCCTTTATAGGCCAGCAAAGATAAGGTGGCCTCGAGGCAGAAAATGGTAAATGGGTTCAGAACCTGGCTTCACTTTCAGCATTTTAAACCCTACATAATTTTGTGCCCATGATGATGTGTCAAGATGGCATATTATTGCAGTATCGAACACCACTCCATTTGATCCCAACAGATGCACCTTATGTGCCTCAACATTTGTTATTGTGTGGCAATAATATATTGCTTTTGGGTAAGACACAGGATGACAAGACACCAATGCCTCTGCTTCCTACACATACATATATTTTATATTTCAGTATACAATTATCCATATATATATAAATATATATAAATATATATATAATTTAAACCCACAGAAGGGGCCTACGTGTTGATATTTGGGTTACAAGGTCCTTAGAAAGGTCCTCTAGCTCACTACGCTCCGACGAGCTACAATCAAAAAGAAAATTAAAACCTACGAGCCGGTGGACCTTTTTTCTATCATTACAAAAAATGCAGAAAATAAAAGTGGGCTGCACTGCAGCAGCACCCAAAAAATGGAAGCTAATGATACTCTCATTTAGCACAGACTTCCTGCAAAAATGATAACCAAAAAAGAGAGAGCACAAAAAAATTGCAGTAAATAGAGGCTTACAGTGATTGACAAGAAGCATTTCAGAAATCCAAATTAACCTGCAAAAGCCTCTCCAAAAAAAGACATGAGAACAGCAATTATACATAATATTTATGTAGGAAATAGTCAAAAGCTGAATCACCTCACATCTGACATGAAAAACATCAGAACATTTAGTATTCATGAAATTATCTAACAATTGACCAGTGCAGCAAAAGCTGCGAACCCTCCAACCAACAACAATAGTGCACCAGGTGTTAATATTAGTATTGGCCAAAGCAGAACAGGGCACAGTGATCCAGTTACAGATCAGCCACAAAAAAGAAACCTCCCAGCAAATAAAGATGACATAAGTCAACCTGGAGTAAAAGAGCCAGAGCACCACACTGAAAATACAATTGCTAAAATAACTGGACTGAACGCATCGCACGTAAGTAACCCAGACAGCCTTAATAAGAATGGAATACTTAACCAAGGAGCATAAAGAACACAGCCAGATACAAAAAAGCCATAATATGTCGGAATATCTAGCAAGAAAGACAGAATTAACCAGAACAATGAAATAAGGATGCAGAAAATGGACACAGCTAGATACAGATAACCAAGGATCATAATGGACATCCCTGGAACAGAAGCAGACCATAGCAGTCACAGAAAAATAAAAGCCAAATCTGGGCACAGCTAGATACAAAAAAATAGCAAATAGATGATCAGACTTAAAATTTCGAGAAACCGAACACATACAATACAAGAAACAAATGTGATTAACCATATCTGATATAAGGTAAACCAGTATTATCCAGCAAAATCATACCTTGGAGAAGCGGATGCAAATCATTAGTATTTAAATCTTCATAGCAAGGAATATTACAACCATACTTTGCTAACCAATCGGCACACGAATTAGCTTCACGAAAAATATGAGATATGAAGTAATGGAATTTGGACAAAGAAAGTTTAAGTTTCCTAATAAGATAAAAATTCTCAGGATTTCCAGGAATATCATTTTTAATAATTTGAATAAGAAGAAAAGCATCAACTTCAATCCAGATAAAATTAACACCTAAATTACTGCAAACTTGAAGGCCAAGAAGCAACGCATGAATTTCAGCCTTAAAAGCAGTACTACAATGAATAGGTGCAGAATAAGCAGCCAACACATTGCATTATTGTCTCTAATAATACCACCAGCACCAGCCCCATTCGGCCCAAGGGAACCATCAGTATTAAGCTTCACATAAGGAGGTTTCGGTTTGATCCATTTAACCATTCTATCAACATCAGTATTAGAAATAGTAGAGAAATTAATGCCTAAAAACTTAGCCAGCTGGATGCAATTACTGAAATGCTTTTTAGAGATAAGCTTGTAAGAATGCATTTGATTAATCTTATACTTAACATTAGAAATAATAGACATAGCATCCATAATGCTTGGCCTCATTCCGAGATTTCCAAATGAACCAAACGATGAGAATAGGAATAAGATTTAAAATATGACCTTTAGAAACATGAAACCAGTTTTTGCTAACAGACATAAAATCATTATTAATAGCAGAAATAGGTTTATTAGCAAAATTACCAAAATAAGTCCAAACCGTTTGAGCAATGGGACTAGAGATAAAGATGTGATCAATGGTTTCAATATCCGAACAACATTGGCATTTAGAGGAAAGTTGAAAACCTTTCATCTGGAGCCTCACGTCCACCGGTATATAGCCTTTAAGACATTTCCAATATAAAATAGAATACGATAAGGGGAAATTAATATGCCAGATAGAAGAGTAAAGAATCGACTTTTCCTTTTTAATTCTAAAAGAATTCCAAGCTTCCTTTAAAATAAAGTTGCCCGAAGAAGACATAGAGAATAAAATAACATCCTTCTCATGAAGCTGAAGAGGAATCTCTAAAATTGTATCAATAATGAAAGGAGGAACCACCTCATTCAGCTTGTTAATATCCCAACAGCCATTATGCAAGTAGTTAGAAACTTTGATATTGCTAACAGAAGTAGTGTTAAGTAAAAAATCAATAGAAGAATGCCCAATCCAATTATCTTGCCAAAAATAAATATCACCTTTGCCAAGCCCCCATTGAATGCATTTTTCAGCTTCCCACTTAATATTGCAAAGTCTTTTCCACACAAACGAGTCAGTATTTCTATGAAAACAAACAGTAGGATGAATATTATTGCAATATTTGATATTCATAAAACGAGCCCAAAGACTAAAATTAGATCTAAAAGAGAACCAAAGTTTGAAAGAAAAAGCTTTGGACGAATCCGTTAAGGACTTGCATCCAAGCCCACCTTCAGAGAGAGTGCCATAATTTTTATCCCAAGAGGACCAATGAATGCCTTTATTATTAAAAGTAGAACCCCAAAAAAAACTTGTTAAAAATTCTCTCAAGTTTAGAACAAACAGAAATAGAGGGCAATAAAGTATGAAAAAGGTAAATAGGCATAGAGTTTAAAATAGATTTTATCAGAATAAGTCTGCCACCATAAGATAAGAAGTTAGAAGACCAATTGTTCATCTTTTTCTCAATCTTAGTAAAAATATTATCAAAAAGAAAGCTTCTCTTCTTACCTTTGTAGATAGGAGTACCAAGATAAGTAATGGGTAAAGCTTTAGGAACAAAACCACATAATCTTTGAATGCTATGAATTTTAGTGTGATTGATGGATTTGCTAACAATAAAAGTGCTTTTTTCTTTATTAATAGATAACCCACTATGGTTATGAAAGTTAAAAAGGAAATCTAATAAGAGAGAAATGTTGTTAATAGAACCATTGGTGAATAAAATGAAATCATCCGCAAAATTCAAATGAGATATAGGGAAGCCTCTAATAGTGCGAAAATTTAATCTAGGATTTCTTAAAAATAAATCATTTAACCCTCTAGAAAGATATTCCATAGCAATGATGAAGAGGGCAGGAGACATAGTATCACCTTGACGAATGCCTTTGATAGAGTTGAAAAAACCATTATGCTTGCCATTAATAATCACAGAGAAAAAACAGTTTTCAATACTATTCTTAATAATAGATATAAAGGAATTGCCAAACCCGAACATAGAAAGTACTTTGTAAAGGAAATTCCAATTGAGATTATCATAGGCCTTAGAGATATCAAGCTTAAAAATAACATTACCACCTTTACTTTTTACATTAATGTCATGTGTGATTTCTTGAGCCAACAAAATATTATCAAAAATAATACGGCCCTTTACATAACCAGTTTGATTTAAAGAGATAATTCTGGGTAAGATAATAATAAGTCTATTAGCAATGATTTTAGAATTCAACTTATTAAGAAAAGTACACAAGCTAATGGGTCTAAAGTCATGCCAATGATTGGGGCCATCAATTTTAGGAATAAGAACAATATAAGTAGAAGAAAAGAATTTCGAGTAGGGGTTACCAGCAAAGAAATCTTTCACAGCATTAATCACATCCTCTTTAATAGTCTCCCAATTATCTTGAAATAATTTAGTAGTGAAACCATCAGGGCCCGCAACAGCATTGCTGTTAAGATTCTTGATAACATTTAAAATCTCCTCATCAGAAGGAGTTTGACACAACAAAATATTATCCTCCTCAAAAATAACATTCAGAATAATAGTAGAATTAGTAAGAGGAACACAAGTAGCAGAGCTGGTAAAAATATTCTTAAAATAATCAACTCCAGAATTACAAATCTCCTCGTCAGAATTAAGAACAGTACCATCAATGTCAATAATCTTGTGAATAAAGCTTTTAGATTTTTTTTTTGTTAGCTAAAGCATGAAAAAATTTAGTATTTCTATCACCTTCCACAATAAATTTAGCATTGGATTTTTGATGCCAATAACACTCTTCTTGACGTTGAAGTAAAAGAAGAGACTCTTTAGCTTGATTCAGATTGGACAAATTATCAGAAATAGGATTGGTTTGGAAAATACTTTCCATACCCATAACATTAGTTTCAGCCGCTTTAATATTAGAGAATAAATTTTTAAAAACACATTTATTCCACCACCTTAAGCACTGCTTTAATCTAGAAAGTTTAGACCAAAGTCTTACCATGCCAGAAACATTGTTATCAGGATAAACAGGAGCATTCCAATTAGCAGATAGAATACTAGAGAAATCATTATGCAACATCCACATATTCTGAAATCTGAAAGATAAAGCATTAAGAAGCAAATTTGTTTTAACATTTAAAAGCAATGGAGAATGGTCAGAAAGAGTTCTGCTAAGATGTTCAACACTAGAGGAAGGAAAATCAGCAATCCAATTATCATTAAAAAGAAATCTATCTAATCCTTGCCACAGATTAGCTCTGTACCACGTAAAAGGACTACCAAAATATCCAATATCATTAAGATTGCAATCACTAATCATAGAGTTGAAATCATCCATGGCATTGACATTAGCAGCATTACCACCCAGTCTCTCAGCGGAGTTAGAAATGATATTAAAATCACCCCCAATGAACCAAGGGCCGTTAATAATCGAAGCAAATTGTCTTAACTGGTGCCACAGAGGTAAACGATTAATTTTAGTGCAAGCAGCATAAACAAAAGATGCATAGCAATTGATATTGAAAATAGAGATAACACAATGACAAACTTGAGGAAAGTCCTCAATAACTTCTAAAGAAATGGTATTATTCTAGAAAATCCAAATTTTATTGGAGCAATTAGCATAGCAATTGGAAAAACCGAGGGATTTAGCAGAAGTATCAATTCTGATATTGTTATTCAATGGCTCAATCAAAACAAGAAGCTGAATGTTATGAATTCTACACAAATTACGTACACGAAGTTTAGAATTTTTACCACCAATACCTCTAACGTTCCATAAAAGGGCTTTAATCATTGCAAACCTTAGATGAAGTTTGAGCTCTAGTTGATCTGGGAGTGGGTGGTAAACTTTGTTTGGCTTGCTTACCCTTTTTTCTCGAAACCTGTTTAAAATTCTCCTCAAGCTGACAGTTAGCATTAACATTGCTATCATTTGAAACATCATTGGAAATATCATTAGAAACATTTTTGCTAAAATTAGCACTAGGTAAAAGACTGCCAGAAAAAGGAGGGATGAACTCACCATCTTCATAATCCTTATTGTTACCACTATTAGAAATAGGACACTGCTTATCTAAAGCCACATTAGCAAGACAATTATCTAAAGGAACATCATTCTCCATCTCATTGAACATAGAAGCAATAGATATGAAAAGATTAGGTTCAATTATACCTTCACTATTGTGCACAATAGAGTTAGTAGCAGCAACATCAATATTAGCTGTATTATCTAAAACATCATTCTTATCTAACTGAATAGAATTAACAGGAGACACAACAGTGCTTAAATTTTTTTCCTTGGGATTATCATCATTGATATCAAAATTATGCCCATTGGATTGCGATTCCACCATATTCTCAATATGCTCGGTAGCAACTTTGCTAGTAACAGGGACGTATATTTTTTGAGAATCGACAGAGCCAGGCTTTCCTTTAGACATAACTTTATCTTTTTTGAGTTCAGGATGTAGAATAAAACAGTCCTTTTGTGCGTGACCGTGCATTTTATAATGAGGGCAGAAATCAGGGACATTATCAAAGTCAACTTTTTTGCATATATCCAAATGCTTTAGATCCAACCCAGATTTCTTTAGGATGATTTTTTGAAATGTCAATTTCCACAAGTATTCGAGCAACAGAAGGTCTAGTACGAGAAGCAGTAGCTTGATTCGTTTGTAACGGTCTACCAAAAATTAAACCTAACGCATGCAACACTTGCTGATTAAAAAAATGCAGACGCAAATTAGGGAAGGAGATCCAAACAGGAACAATGGGGGATTCCTCTTTAATATCGAAAAAAGGAGTCCATTTCAAAATACGCATTTGACAGTTGAAAATGAAATACGATCTTCTAGCAAAAATACGACTATAATCCAGATCATTTGAGAGTTGAATAGCCACATGCCTCGAGTCAAGTAATCCAACAGAGTAAAAACCCGAGAGTTTAAGGGAAGAGAAAAACTGACGAATAACATCAAGATTAGGTCTGCGAAGACCAAACTTACCAACCAAAGTAAACTTGAAAGGAGAAGCAAGCTTCAGGACTTCTTCATCAGACAATAAAATTGCAGGTACACCATTAAAAGTAGACTGAGTTAGAGATGGAAGATCATCACCTGCAGAAGCTTTTCCAGCAAGAACCTCTTTGAAAGAACGAGATCTAGTCGGAGATTTAGGAGAATCATCAACAAGATTAAAAAAACCTTTACTCATATGCGTCACCGGCTCAGAAACTTTCTCCCAAGAGGAGGAAGGAACATTTCCAGCCATCCAAGCATCCCAGAAGGGGCCGAGGCAAAGAAAAAGAGGCCAAGGCTAGACGATCGCACGAAGAAACCACCGTAAACTGAGAAAAATCAGATCGCAACGACGGAGGCGGAAGAAACACTAAATCGCCAGAGCGGCTAGGGCAAAACGAAGAGGAAATCTGATATGAGACGACCACGAGAGTATACAATTATCCATATCTTTATGTTTAAATATGAATCTTCTTAATTAAAACTCACCACGTGCATATCTTCTTTCGATCCGATCAAATATACCTGCTTCAGCACCCCTAATTGGTCACCACCACCTTTCACAGTCGTCTCAATGACATTCTCATCTTTGTTGCCTATCTCAGCCTTGACAAAATCCGCCATGGCTTCCAATGATGTGACACAACGCTTTATCTCTCCCTCAATAGGCTGCTCTCCACACTCTTCCAATGTTTGCCGGATGGCTTTGGCTTCCATTGAACCCCGTGTGATGTTGAAGAGGCCGAGGATTTCAGTGAGTTTGGTGGAGGAGAAAGGCGTGGCCTTCGCCATCTCGACTGAAAGGAAGGATTGCATTGAGATTGACTTGCTGAGTTCGAGAGTCATCTTTGTGCCCACTTTAAGGCTATCCTTTAGGACGAACAGCTGAGCATTGGGGTCGTTGTTGGTTTGCATCTCTTTGTTTATGCAATTGTAGCAGCTGAAAGATTTCACATTATTTTTGCCTCTTTCAAGCTTGAATGAATTCATTTCTTTCTCTGAAAATTAGGCACGTTGAAAAAATTATGTCAGATATCCTGAAATAAATTATATTGTGATAATTTAAAAAGTTATTTAATTTGCATTTGAGTTTAGTAAAACAAATTTATAGATTTCAAATTTTTTCTAACATAATTTTTATTAAAAAAAAATTCATTATAAAGAGAGATGGAGAGAAAGCGGACGAGGCGCAGTAGCTCCTGGATGCTGGCAGGGATGGGAGTTTGCGGAAGTAAAGCTTTCCAATATGTTTGTGCTAACGTTGCTTCCCTCGTCGCAGCGAGAGATTATTAGGTGCAGAGTGCGGACAGGGAGAACCGTCCGCACAAGCGCTATACCCAGCTAGGTACCGGCACTCGGTACCGCTGGGTACTGCTGGGTACCGCTAGGTACCCAGTGCTTGTGCAAACGGTGCACGCTCCGCACCTAATAATTTTTCCGTCGCAGCATGCGAACTTGTGAGCTGCTACAATTAAACAAGAAAAAAGAAAACACTTATGAGCAATACTCACAAGCTAGTTTTAAAACATAGAAAACTACAACATTTTTTGCAGTTTTAAAATAAAAATTATAGCTTTTTAACTAACTAATTATAGCTTTTGATGTTTTATCCTTTGATGAATGGGAAGTTTACCATGAGGATCAAGATGGCGAAAAGCAGGAAATCCTTGAAATCAAAGCTACTGCAGGGAGTGTTTCAAATTGAAAGATTGTGAATGATTTAGTTACTCTACACTACTCTCTGGACCTCCTTATATAGAAGCCAATGGATGGAGATAATGGTATAAATGAGTCCAGTTTGATCTTGAGCTTGATTAGTTAATTGAGTTTGAGCTTTATTCAACGGATTCCAATTGGCTCATGAGTCGGCTCTTTTATTTTGAAAGTCAGAAAATGCTTATGATTCAAGAAACTATTATAATAAAATATATAAAAAAAATGAAAAATTAGAAGAAAAATAATGTGGAATCAGTTAATATAAGAATGTGAGATGTAATTTATAATTATTTTTAACAACTTTGTACTATAATCTTGAATATTAATATATCATAAGTGCCTTTTATATTTATATTTTTTTAACGAGTCGGCTCATGGGCTAAATAGTCAATCAGGACTTGCTCAAGCTTGGCTCATTAGCACATCGAGCTAAGCTCATGAGCCATTTATTGTGTCGACCTCGAGCCTACTCATGAGTTAGCTTGAACTATACTGGCTAATGAGCGCCTAATAATAAAGATTCCCATATATATTAAGTTAAATTTTACATAGAATGCAAGATGGTTCCTTCTTATACAAGACAATTCTAAACATGTGTATGATCATGACATTTTTTTTATATAAAAGTTAAATTTTAAATTATTTTGGTAACTATCTTACAAAACATAAATAAAAAACTATGCAAAATATTAAAAATTAGCCTGTCGTTCAAAAAATAAAAATATTTAGAATCATTCTTTTGGATAACTTTTATTATTACTAAAATGAATATTAAAAAAAGCAGAAACATTCAAATATGAACATTAGCAAAATCTTTCAAAGCTGAACATTTGAATATACTAAATGATTTGACTTTAACAGTGCATAAACAGAACCAATTCTTCATTTTGATTTATTAATTGCTCGATAAAATTTGAATTTAAAAAAACTTTGATTCTTTATGAAATTTAAATCTACTGAAAGTTGGAATCACAAAAGAAAAAAAAATAATAAAGGCCCTCATAGGATACAACAACATACAATAACAAAAAACATAAACACAAAACATAGATGAGCATAGAAAATAATACATATATTTTTCTTTTGCTAAGCAGCATACATAGAGGTGCTTGGAGTTGCGTTTGAGTTGGGCATCACTTGAGATAAAATTCAAACTCCTACTGAAAGTCTTGCTAGTCCTTACCATTAAAAATATTTCTAGGCCTACCTTCAGGTAATAGCTTCTTCATCTGGTTGTTAAAGAAATCTAATATAAACTCACATGCTCGATGTCAAAATTGTTGTAGTCAACATCTGGAGAAATGGTGGTCCTTTAGGTTACTATATATTATTGGGATGGAGTACTACTATAAGAAAATTAATGTATAGATATTTCATGGAATCATCGAAAGTATACGAAATAGAAAATGTTTGGAAAAAGCTAATAATTTGATTGTCATAGAATGTTCTTCCTCTTATCATGCTTTGAAAATAAGTAAAGATGCATTCTTTAGAAATAGAGTTCAGAAATTTGTGCCCCTATCAGGATTTAGTAAAGATCAATTATTATAAAGCATTAGCATAAGACCAAAGATTGTAAGGCATTAATCATAATTGAAAAACAGTAGTTTTTGGATCTTCTTTAGGATATGATAAATTTAACCTAAGATAATCCATCAGTAATGCATATTGAGAAGAATTTTTTGACAACTTATTTGTTGAAGATTAAATTTAAAAACAAAAAATAACTTAAAAATGAGAATGAATATGGAGTAGATTAATTGAAGAGATTTAGAGCTCCTAGAAATAAATAGTAAGAAAACCATAATGCTTAAGTCCAAATATTTGGCCATTAGGAAAGAGAAGCATTTGAGTGGGTTCATAAACTAAATATGCAAGATGGATATAAGTTATAAATAAACTGACGTGTCAATCTGAGGCCAAGAAAGTTATTTGAAATGAAGAACCTTGATTATTATAACTTCTTGGACTGTTTATTATTAATTATATTTAGTACTTTATCGAAAACAATTTGTAATCATTTAGGCTTCGTTTGGGACGACATTCTTATTGCTTCTTAAAGTAGCTTCTTAGTACAAAATTTAAAATTTTTATACTAAGAAGCTGTTTTAAGAAGCAAAAAGAAAGTCGTCCCAAACGAAGCCTTAATTCAATTGAGCTTTTCTAATGATTTGTGTTCTAGTCATTTAAGAGATGATTCTTTGATGCATAAGAAATTGAATCTACCCAAATTTTTTTGAAAATTTTAAGAATATTTTCAAATGATTTTTTTAACACAATATGACACATATAGGGATGTAAGTGGGCTAGGTCGACTCATGATGTTGCTTGAACTAGACTAACTAATGAGCTCATAATTATAAAGATTCCCATAAATATTTTATGTTAAATTTTACGTAGAATGCAAGATGATTCCTTCTTATACAAGACAATTCTAAACTTTTTAAGATCTTGAATTTTTTAATATAAAAGTTAAATTTTATTTTTTATTTTTGGTAACAATCTTACAAAATATAAATATAAACTTTGGAAAATATTAATAATTAGATCGGCGTTCAAAAAAAAAAAATAGAATCATTTTTTTGGGGTAACTTCTATTAATAAAACGAGTACTAGAAAAAAAGCATAATCTTTCAAATATGTACATTTGAAGAATCTTGCAAATGTTTCAAAAAAAAAAAAAAAAAAAAAAGTAGAATAGTGTTCCAAAAAATAGTGGAGTCTCATAGGTTTCCCTCCCTTTTCCTCTTTCCGCATCTTTCGTCTATATTCTCTTTTACTTCTTGAGTTGCAGTTGTGGATTTTTTTTTCCAAAGACTAAGGATTATATCTTTCCACTTGAGGCTTAACACTGTGAACTAGGATACCTTACAACTGCAAGTTCACTTAATTCGGATTTGTAAAGAGCTTGTGTATTGTCCTTCAATCAAGAACGTTATGATTTTTCATATAATGAAAATATACACATAAATGAACAAAAAGAGAGAAAATAGTGAAGATATATTAGGGAAAAATATTTAAGATAAAAAAGAAAAGAGGAAGACATTTACCTAAAATGAAATAATTAAAAAATATATATATTTGGCTTTGTCAAATCTTACAAATTAATTAGCAAAAAACTGAAAGGGCTTTTATTTGAAATTTTTATAAATGTATAAATAATTTCACATATAATGAGGACTCATTACAATTGTTGACCCCTACAATCAGCCCAGAAAATATAAGTTTAATGAAGATGATTTAGTTCGAATGTGGATTTCATTTAGCCTTTTAAGTTTCAAAGAAAAATTATGGAGGGTATCGGAGGGAAGAACCTTGACATTAAAATTGTGTCTCTGACAAGTTTGTGATCGTTGAAGGATCTTCTCATGATACGAGATGTGTGATCTACTACATGAATTAGCAAAGTCAATTTTCAAACAATAGTATTTGAAAGCTAACGAGGATGTGAGTTGCTTTCTATGATTCCTATGACCCTTCAACATTACCTATTCGAACTACAAAGTTTGACATCTTAAGAAGGATTGGGGAGTTTAAACGTTTGCATTCTCTTTTTCTATCCAGTGAGACATTCTAATCAAGATCTTCGCAATGTACTTGTCAAAACACCTCATACATTAAGAAGCATGCAATAATCACACATATTTAATAATGATTTGGAAATGATGTTCGAGGAAGCTAGGATTTATCAAGGCTTGTATTTCATTGATACGTGAGCTAAAGTCTCTTCAAGAAGAATGGTTATAGAATTCGAGAGCCGGAGAACATGAATAATCTTTGCAAAATAAAGAATCAATTGATATTGGCAATAAGGTTGCCAAGGAGACTTGTAGTGCCAAAATACATGCTAAGAGGAGAATTATAGATTTAACCATATGTTGGAATTTCACTAATTCGGGAAAAACCTCAATTTCACTGAAAATGTGCTCGACGATAGACACCCAAAATTAAGCACAAGGCTGACCAAATGACATCGGATCGATGAGCGGACAATGCCATTGCATCCAGAACATCGCCAACATTAATAATATAAATTTTATTTAATCAATTTGGATCATCCGAGGTGGTGGCACGAATTTTGAGGTGATTCAAATATGATGCAAAGACACGCATTACGAGGGGAAATGAGGCCCCGAGAATGATGAAATGACGTCCGATTCTGAAACGGACTGCATCATTGTGACCGCAATATCGGCAATACCCTAAATGCACTACCAATTTATCTAATTTCTATATTCGACAAATTCGGCATGCATCCGGAGGCAAAAATACATGCAACTTGAGACAATCTTTATATATTAACATGTCAGCTTCATTTTAAATCAATAAATAATGCAGCCAGTAAATTAGTATATTATCAATTTAAAAAGATTATCAGATAAAATCATTGTCAAGTGTAAACTCAAATCGCATTTAAATTACCTCGTATCTTCTGAGTTGATTATGTACAAATATCTGGTGAAATCTGTTAATAAATTCAAAATCTTTAAACCGTATTATTTATGTGCATGTGATTTATTTTCTTTAATTAAGTGCAGTTAATTGTGAGTGAAAGGGTGTGTGTGAAGTGATGTTTCATTTGAAAGTGAAAGGGTGTGTGTGAAGTGATGTTTAATTTAAATAAAAGAGTTGCAATGTGTGCATGAGACAACTAATAGAAGAAAAAAAGTTTGTGTTTTTAGTTCTTCCATTTATATTCTTCTTCTTGTTCTTCCAATTTCCTTTTTTGTTTCTTTCACAATTTGGTATCAGAGCACCATGAAAAATTCTAGAAGTTTTTCGATGGGAAAAACACCACTACCACAACTCACAAAGACAAATTATGATAATTGGAGTATTCAGATGTGGGCATTGTTGGGCGCACAAGATGCATGGGAAGTCGTTGGGAACGGCTTCGTTGAAGTGATGGATACGGTGGTTATGACGGCAAACCAATTAAAGGTGTTGAAAGAGACGCGAGCGAAGGATAAAACGACTCTCTACTTGCTATATCAAGCAATAGATGAGTCGGGCTTTGAGAAGATTGCCGTAGCAACAACTTCTAAAGAAGCGTGGAACACTTTAGAGAAAGTGTTTAAAGGTGCCGATCGTGTCAAGCTAGTACGCCTCCAAACTTTGAGTGGTGAATTAGAAGGGATGAAGATGAAAGAGTCAGAAGGTGTATCTAATTATATCACTCGTGTGCAAGATGTAGTAAATCAACTCAAGCGAAATGGTGAGATGCTAATTCACTATAGGAAAATCGTCTATTTCCGGCGGCCTTTTCCGGTGGTAATTGAACATTTTCCGGCGGTTAAGTTACCGCAGGTAAAAACGGCGTAAAAAAATAAATTTCGGTGGTTTTTACCGGCGGCAATTTATTCCGGCGGTTATAAACCGTCGGTCAAATTTAAAAAAAAAAAACCTTACAGCGCCCCAGCTCCCGCGTTGCCCGCGGCTGCCGGCATCCCCCGCTCCCGCCGGCCGAGCTCCCGAGCGCGCTGCCGCTCCCGCCGGCTGAGCTCCCGCGCACTTCTGCCCCTCCCAAGTTGCCACTGCCGCTTCGCGCGCGCTGCTGCATCGGATGTAAGATTCGAACCGTGGTCCTTCGGGAAAATTACAAGCATCCGACCGAATTGTCGGTTATGCAAATAAGAAATGTTTGTCAATATTTTTTATTTACAGTATATTCAGACAAAAATCAATTAGTTTTTTAATTATTTAAAAAATGAAACAATTTAATTTAAAATAAAAAATAAAATTTAATATAAAATAAAAATTAACTAACTAATTATTTTAAAATGAAATTTAATTAAATTATTAATATAAGTTGTAATAATTTTTTGTTAAACCATTTAAATAGTAAAAATTTTATTCATTTTCATGAAATTTTTAAAAGCCGTCGGAAAAATGAAAAAGCTGCCGGAAATTCCGTCGGAAAATTCCTTTGGAAAAAGCCGTCGGAAATGCGCCGGAAAGCCATCGGAAATGTGGCCGCCGGAAAGCCGCCGGAAATCAGTGATTTTCCTGTAGTGATTGATGCCCAAGTAGTGGAGAAGATATTACGGTCATTAATCAATAATTTTGAGAATGTTGTATGTGCGATTGAAGAATCAAAGGATCTCGACACACTAACTGTTGAAGAGCTTGCTGGATCTCTTGAGGCACATGAGCAACGAAAGAAGAATAAGGAGGAGGAGACGCTCGAAGAAGTTCGTCAATCAAAGGCAACAATTAAAGATGATAAGGTACTATATTCTCAAAAATTTTGTGGAAGAGGATGAGGAAGAAGAGGTCACGGAAATGAACGTGGTGGAAGAGGTCATGGTTATGGAAGACAATTTGAAGAGAATGAGCAGTCAAATCAACAAAATTTGCGAGGTCGAGGAAAAGGTCGTGGAAGAGGCGGTCGGCAAAATCATTCAAATGTTGAATGTTACAAATGTGGAAAGTATGGTCACTATGTAAAGGACTGCTACTCTGAAAAATGTTACAATTGTGAAAAATTTGGGCATTATGCAAGAGATTGTTATGGTGAAAAAAAGATTGAGGAGAATACAAATCTCATAACAGAAGAAGAGGTGAAAGATGGGCTTCTCATGATAGATCATGATAAAAAGAACAATAGTTACAAGATGAGTTGGTATCTCGACACTGATGCAAGTAACCACATGTGCGGGTATAGACATTTGTTCAAAGAAATGTGGGTCATTGAGGATGGGCATGTTTCATTTGGTGATTCATCAAAGATTCAAGTAAAAGGTCAAGGTACAATTTCTTACATGCAAAAAGATGGCGCAAAAGGCCTAATTGAAAATGTGTATTTTGTACCTGATCTTAAAAGCAACATACTTAGTATGGGGCAACTCATGGAGAAAGGATATTCAGTGTTCATGAAAGATCAAGTTCTACAATTGAAAGATAAAAAGGGGCGGTTAGTTACACAAATTAATATGGTGAAGAATAGAATGTACAAGATCAACCTAGTATATGTACGAGAAAAATGCTTGCAAGTTGATGTAGAAGATAAGACGTCTCTATGGCATTTGCGATTTGGTCATTTGCACTATGGAGGCCTACAAAAATTGTTGAAGAAGAAAATGGTGTATGGACTACCAGAAGTAGATTACACGAACAAGCTTTGTGAAGATTGTATATTTAAAAAACATGCAAGAAATTCATTTCAGAAAAAGGCAGAATATCGAGCATCAAGTATTCTTGAATTGGTGCACACTGACATTTGTGGGCCAATCACTCTTGAATCTTTCAGTGATAAAAGGTATTTTATTACTTTTATCGATTATAATTCTAGAAAAACTTGGGTTTATTTTTTTTGAAGGAAAAATTTGAGACTTTCAATGTGTTTAAGAAATTCAAAGCCATGGTGGAGAAGACAACCAGGAAGTTTATTAGAGCATTGCGATCTGATCGAGGTGGTGAATACAACTCAACGGAGTTTACAAGTTTCGATGAGCAACAAGGAGTAAGAAGGTTCCTAACCACACCATATTCACCCCAATAAAATGGTGTGGCTGAGAGAAAGAATCAGACCATTCTTGATATGGTTCCGTTAATGTTGAAGAGTAAAGAAATGCCTAAAGAATTCTGGGCGGAAGCAATGCAATGTTCAATTTACATACAAAATCGATGTCCATATATGAAGTTAGAAGATAAAACTCTGCAAGAGACAAGGCGTAGCAAAAACCAACAGTCTCGCATCTTAAAATACTTGTAGTGTAGCCTATGCACACGTGCCGGATCAACAAAGAACAAAGCTAGAAGATAAAAGCAAGAAGTATGTGTTTATTGGGTATGATGAGCAAACTAAGGGTGACAAACTACTTGACCCAATAAACAAGAAGGTGGTGGTAAGTCGAGATGTTCGTGAGAATGAAGAAAGCAAATGGGATTGGAACAATTCTTCGGAAGAACAAATGGAAAGTGGAGAATCACCAACTATTTCACTAACAAATTTTCCTACATGTTCTCAGGTACCTAGAAAATCCTCAAACATCCGATGACGAGCAAGAACCAAGATAATAAAAAACGTGAAGCCTACAAGAGTTGTATGATTCTACAAGCGAAACACACCTTATTTTTCTTCTTGCTAATGGTGAGAATATAAGTTTTGAAGAAGCGGTGAAGAATGAAAAGTGGAAAGAAGTTATGGATGAGGAGATCAAGTCTATTGAACAAAACAAGACATGGGAACTTGCAGAATTATCGAAAGGAAGTCGACCTATTGGAGTAAAGTGCGTGTTCAAGAAAAAGATGAATGCTCAAAGTGAGATAGATAGATACAAGGCCCGACTTGTGGCAAAGGGCTATATACAAAAGGCAGGGATATATTATGATGGGTCTTTGACTCGATTACAAGAATGGAGACAATTCGACTTCTTATCTCTTTTGTGGTACAGTTTGAATGGCCAATATATCAGATGGATGTGAAGTCGATATTTTTGAATGGAGTGATAGATGAGAAAATTTATATTGAATAACCACCTGGTTATAGGAAGATTGGAGTGAACAAAAAGTATTGAAGTTAAAAAAGGCACTTTATGGGTTAAAGCAATTACCTCGAGCTTGGAATACTCGTATTGACATTTATTTCAAGAAAATTGGGGTCACTCAATGCCCATATGAGCATGAACTGTATATGAAGAAGAAAGGAGGTAACTTGTTATTTGTAGCACTTTATGTTGATGATCTTCTTCTCATTGGGAATAATGGCAAGATAGTAAAAAATTTTAAAGGTGAGATGGAACAAGAATTTGTAATGACAGATTTGGTTTAATGAAATATTTTCTTGGTCTAGAAGTTAGACAAGAAAAATTAGGAATTTTTGTGTCACAAGAAGCATACTCAAAAGGCATCTTCAAGAAGAACAAGATGGAAAATTGTAATCTAGTAACAACGCCAATGGAATTAGGTGTCAAACTCTCAAGGTTTGATGGTGGAGATCAAGTCGACGCAATAAAATATTGAAGTTTGGTGGGAAGTTTGCGTTATCTCACAAGCACTCGGCCAAATATTTCTGATAGTGTTGGAGTGGTAAGTCGGTTCATGGAAGAGACAACCTATACGCATTGGAAGGCATTGAAGATAATTCTTTGATATGTCCAAGGAATAGAATCACTCGAATTATTTTACTCGAAGACGAATGAATATAAATTGGTGGGTTACTCTGATAGTGATTGGTGCAGAGACATAAATGATCGAAAGAGTAAATCGGGGTATGTATTTTTTATGGGAGATACGGCATTCACATAATTATCAAAGAAACAACAGATAGTGACACTTTTGACATGTGAGGCAGAATATGTGTCGGCAGCATTGTGTGTGTGTCATGCAGTTTGGCTAAGAAATTTACTCTATTAAATGAATCTCCAACAAACAGAGGCTAACGAGATTCGTGTTGATAACAAATCTGCAATTGAGTTAGCAAAGAATCTGATACATCATGAAAGAAGCAAGCATATCAATGTCAAATTTCTTTTCATCCGTGAACGTGTGAAAGAATGAAGTACAAGAATGATTCATGTTGCAAGTCATGATCAAGTAGCAGATATTTTTACAAAGCCATTACCCACAATATTGTTCGAGAAATGCAAAATGGCGATCGACATGAAGGATGGAAGAGATTTTGAGTTTAAAGGAAGAATTTGTTAACAAATTCAAATCTTTTAACCGTATTATTTGTGTGGATGTGATTTATTTTCTTTAATTAAATGCAGTTAATTGTGAGTGAAAGGGTGTGTGTGAAGTGATGTTTCATTTGAAACTGAAAGGGTGTGTGTGAAGTGATGTTTAATTTAAATAAAAGAGTTGTAATGTGTGAATGAGACAATTAATAGAAGAAAAAAAGTTTTGAGTTCTTAGTTCTTCCATTTCTCTTCTTCTTCTTCTTCAATTTTTTTTTTATTTCTTTCACAAAATCCCATGATTTCTGTTGAAGCAAGACCTTGGACAGGATGCCTTGATCACTACCTTCCTCTTTTGTTAAAATGCGAAGCCCGTTACTTCTGCTGGTGATAGACGCAAATCAGCAAGGAGAACTCCGATCAAACCCCACACAGATTTTGCCTCCTAGCCGCTGCAGCCCGTCCTTCTCTGCCTCACAAAATCCACACTAAAACTACAACAACCCCCGTTGACTGCTCACAGCTTCTTCATTTCCCCACTACTTTAAGGTAAAGATGAAAGGAATTCCTGACACCTCACATGAAAAGAAAGTTCTGGCAGCAGAGGTTATGCAGCCTTAAAAAAAAAAAAAGAGGAGAGATTATATATTTAATCTTATGTTGTTTTCTATTCCTTTTCTTAATTCCCACGTTTACTAGAAAATGAGCATTTTAATGGCTTGCACCTGACACTTTCAGAGTCACGAGAAGCTCGCAGAGCCTGTTTGCTTTGTTTTCCCACAATAGTTTCATTCCTTAATGTTATTTTGCTTGAATTATTTTAGCACATCCGTCAAAACCAGCCCTCTTCTCTCTATTTGAGCACACTCTTAGTTTGCCTCCAATAGTAAAATGACAACCCTTCATACTACATGTGAGCCTATACATGCACCATTTTTTTGGGTAAAATTTGGGGCAAAGCCTGTATTATTAATAAAAAAGATTACAACAACTCAGAAGCATTTACAAGTAAATCAAGAGCTGTAACAAAAGAATCAAAAGAGGGCAAAAGAGGGTCTAAAAAACCAGTAGGACTCAGTAAAATTGGATCCAGAAGGTGTGGACTTGAAGAAGATCATAAATGAAACATCAGAAGTCCAGAAGAGAGGCAATAGAAGCCCCTAGTTGCTAGAGAGTCTGAAAGAGCAGGGTGCTGGAACAACCAGACAAATTGCCAAATAGCGGGATAGAAGCCATCCAAAGGGGCAAAAACCAATTTGATCCAGACATCATCATCCCAAAAAATTCCCGAAGCAGCTGGGGAAGACTTAGTAAAGTTCTTAAGCTTTTTTCCATTTGGAGACCCTAGCAGAAATTGAGTTCATCACTTTGCGACATATGAAGTGAGGGAGGGCATCCACCATACCAAAACGCCTATCATTGCATTCCCTCCACAAAAAATAAACAGAACCGCAAATCACCATGTAACAGAAATGTTTCTCGCGAACCTTGAAGCTATGTAAACCATCAATAAATTCAAACAGCTGCAATAGTGTCGGTCTGAGTAAAACGTATCCAAAAAAGGAAGAGGCAAAGAGATAATAGAAAAATGAAAAACCACATTGGAAAACTAGGTGAGAAGAATTTTCAGCCTCAGACCTGCAAAAAGGGCAAGCCAATTCAATATGAGTATTCCTTAAATTCAAAACCTCAGCCGTCTTGAGCCCACCAAAAATAGCCAACCAGGTGTAAGAGGAGAACCTTAAATTACACCTTTTGTGCCAGAGAAATTTAAACCAAGAAACTTTGCTCAAATTAGAAGAGAAGTGCAACCTGAAGGACTTAAATTTGGCTTACCCAAACCCAACCACATAGCCTTTTCCACAATATCAGACTAAATGGGAGTGGAAGAAATCTTTAAAGCAGACTGAGAAGGAAAATTCTCAGGGAGAGACCGAACTCCATCCATAATATAATCCCGAACCCAGGCAGGTAGGAAGTCTGTATAATCCAAAAATTCAAAAACATCAGTGCCATCACACCAAGGGTCAAAGAAGAAAGAAAAATTGTAGCTCATCGAGGATACACAAAGCTTAATCCTCTCCTTAATAATAGCAGCATTATTACAGATAAATTTCCAAAATTTAGAAAAAGAGGCAGTAGGATGTTTCCAAGGAGAAAGGTACTTAGCACGAAACCAATCAAAAGCAAATGTATTCATATTAATAAACCTCCAAATAAAAGAGCATCCAAAACTGTGATAAAGAGATTGAATTGAGGGAATACCCAAACCTCCATATTCTAAAGGGAGGCAAGTTTTACTCCAAGCAATGAGGTGAAGCTTTTTAGCAGTAGTGGATCCATGGTACAAAAATCTAGAGCAAAGTTTATCTATAAATTTGATACACGCTTTAGGAAGAATAGCCTCTCTAATCCAATAAGCTATCGTATTGGGAATGGTGAATTTGAGAAATTGAAGTCTACCTACAAAAGACAAGAATTTAACTTTCCAGCAATCAAGTAGAGTAGAAATTCTACTCAATAGTGGCTGGAAGTGAGTGAAAAGAAGGTTTTTTGGTGAAAGAAGGATGACCAGATACTTGATATAAGATTCCACTTGGGAAATCCCAAGGGAGGAAGTGATGTCATTGGCAACCTCACAATTCTTAGAAAGCAAAATATAGCTCTTTCCACAGTTAATATTGAGCCCAGAAAAAGCAGCAAAGTTAGCAAGGGTATCTTTAAACACTTGGCATTCTCAACTGTCATCTGCATAAAGCAGATGAGAAATGTGGGTTGTCCTAAAAATAACCCCCCAGAATTTGCTATTCTATAGAGCACAAGAAAAGGCATCCATAACAATGGTGAAGAGCAAAGGAGAAAGATGACAGCCTTGCCTCAAACGTGAAGTAGAAAGGAAAAAAAACCTTCTAGAACCCCATTAATGCATATAGAAAAAGGTACATCAAATATGTAGCCTCTAATCCAATTAATAAAAATACAAGGGATATCATTTTATGCATCATAGACATAAGGTACTCCCTAGAAACCGTGTCAAACGCCTTCTTAATATCTAGTTTAACACAAAAAAACCTGTCCCTAGCCTTAACATTAAACCTCTTCAACAGTTCAGAGGCTAAGACAATGTTATCAGAAGAAATCTGGTTACTAATAAAGCCAACTTGACTCCCATTAATGATATGTGAAAAAATAACCTTTAACCGAAAAGCCAAAAGTTTAGCAATGATTTTTTAAAACACGTTGCATAAGGAAATTGGGCGATAATCAATAATGTTAACCGCATGAGACCTCTTAGGAATTAAGGCAATAGTAGTAGCCTTGACAAGCTTAGGGAGATGCCCAGAAGTAAAAAAGTTCTTAACCGCATTATAAACTTGCAACCCAATAATATCCCAAGTAGCTTTATAAAATTCGAAGGTATACCCATCCGGCCCCAGAGTGGAGGAGGTAGGCCCAGTAAAAACCACAGCTTTAATATCAGCATCAGAGAAAGGAGCAACAAGAGCTTCTCTAAGCTGAGAGGGAAAGGAATTCCCACAAGGAAGTTCAGCCATACAAATTCCATCATGAAAAGTTGAGTTAAACAAATTTTTAAAATATTGAATAGCAGCAAGAGAGCTCACTGATCCTATTGATATTTTTCCTCAATTTAATTCTGGCATAGAGAAAACCCAAATTGTCTTCCCCGGAAGAAAGCCAATTGGCTTTAGCCCTCTGAATAATCCAGCTACTCCAAGTCGATTGGAGATTAGCAATAGAGTTATTGATACCTTTTAAAGTCTCATTAAGACTCAGATTTAGAGGGTCATTATTGAGCAAAATTAAATAATCTCTTTAGTGGGATTGGAGGTCCTTAATTCTTCAGGAGATAAAATTAGAGGACGACCAATCTTGAAATTTAAGAAAAACTTTTAGATTTTGTAGTTAGAAGTAATGAATACCAATAGGGCTACCATAAAAAGAAGCAGAGAAAGCCGAAATTAGCCCGTCCTAGAACATATCAAATTTGATCCAGTAATTTTTAAACAAAAACCTCTTATTTTTTCGAGCAGCAATTTCATTGCAGAGGAGAAGTGGAGAATGATATTAGAAAAAACAGGTTACACAGAATAATAGGAGGAAGGGAAGTTCTCCAACCACTAGTGGTTAACAAACATCCTATCTAGCTTAATGTGGATAGGGTCATCAAATCTCTAATTAAACCAGGTAAAAAATAAACCAGTATAAGCTAAGTCCAGCATACCCGAATTAAAGACCCAATTGTTCATTTCAACCAACATACTGTCTTGAATAGAAATACCCCTAGATTTCTCTTTGGTATTCCTACAACAATTGAAATCCCCCTAAAAATTTAGGGAGAAGAGACCAAGGCAGACAAGGAAGACAGATGCTGCCAAAGCACAGTGCGGTCAGCAGGGGAATTAGCCACGTAGATAATAGACAGATAGAAAGACGTCCCAGACCTAATAGACACCATCCTGTGAATCACCTAGGGGTGCACTAAACAAGGAGAGAAAGAAATAATACCAGGGTTCCATTTGACCCAAATCTAGCCCGGAGCAGAAAAATTAAAGTCATTGCAGCTCTCCTCATTAGGGTAGATGAGATGAGAGTTCACAAACCAGTCATCTTGGAGAGCAAAAGAAGGAGTCTTAGCTTCCAAGATACAAATCATGTCTAGATGGTGGGTAGAAACAAGTTGTTTGTAAGCAAAAACTTTGTCAGGGGCATTAAAACCCCAGACATTCTATCACCCGATAAGGGGTAAGGTCTTTTATATTTGGAAGAGGATTGTGCCTTCTTGGAACCTTTAGCTTTCGACTTGGGTCCACGGGTTTGCACAGTTTTAGAAACATCATAGGTCGTATCAGGAGGATCTTCAGGTTGATCAGGGGGTTCCTCCTATCGAAGGATGTCAAACTTATTGGGGGAGATAACTTTTATCTTGGCAACTCATAATTCACAAGCGAAGAGATAGAGAAAGGAGGAGGATGAAGGGAGCGTGGTGACTGAACGATAAGTCCAGAAGGCGATGGGGTAGGGGAGGGCAGGCTTTCAGTGGAGGAGGCTTCTTCTATAGGTGAGTTAAGATTAGTGATAAGCAATTCTGAGTCCAGAGCCTGAGGAGGGGGAGGGAGTTTTGGAGAAGGGGGAAGGTGTTCTCGAACAGGGGAAGAGGCTATTCCAGTGACAGGCAGAGGAAGAACAGGTAGAGAGGGTACGGAAGAATAGGAAGTATCTCCAATAAGTTGATAAGGGATAAGGGTAGGGGCAAGAGGGGAATGCGTTGTATTAGGGGGACGGGAAGCAACAAGAATTGGGGGATTACCAGCAAGCAAAGATTGGGGAGTATTAGATTGTATAGCAGGAGTCTTGGGTTAGGAGGCCGAGAGGGCCTAGCCCTAGGAGCTTCTATCGTGGGTTAACTGGGATGGGGTGACTTTTTGTGGGGGGTTAATGTGGCACAAGTTAGAAAGATAGATAATGGAGCCACAACCCAAGCAAGGAGATGGCTTCCAGTCGTAATGGACTTTAAGCGATACATCATCTCCATCCAGGGAGATAGGAATTACATCAGGCAGAGAGGAAGTGTTAGAAACCATCACACATACCTTGGCATAAGTGAGGCGCATCTTCCTAGTGGTAAGCGCATCAACCACCAATGGATGCTAGACAAAACTGACAATCTTAGAGATCCCCAGGGGGTTCCAGACAGCAAGAGGTAGGTCAATAATCTTGATCCATAGGGGGATGGAGCTAAACTCATCTTGTTTCAGCTTAAACTTTGGATTCCATTTATGAAGGATGAAGGGCCTCCCGAAATAAACCAAGGACCCCCAATCTAGGCGACATCATAATCTTCATGGGAGGAGAACTTGAAAAGGAAGAATCCATCAATCATAGAGAGCAGATCTATGGTCCCCTTGGGGGACCACAGCTTCTTAATGGCATTTAGAGGACTAAGGTAAGTGGGTCTTGGGCCAATAGAGTACCCGACCAGAGAAAGGTTCCAATCTAGGGCTCAAGAAGTAAGGTCTTCAGCTGAGAAAGAGATTTTGGTGGCGGGTGAATAAACGAAAGGGGGAAACCATCAGCAACAGGATCATGTTGAGTAAGGTTAGAGATAAAGTTTAGCTCAGTGGAAGGAGAAATGAGGAGGTAGTATCTCCCCGGAAGTGGGGGGAAATCAGCAAGGTAAGAAGAAGAAGCCATGAGAAAATGGAAGGGTGGGGAGGGGAAGAACCCGCTCCAGCGGGCAGAAAACTAGGAGAAAATGGCTGGTAGAAGATGGAGCAAACCCTAGTAGAGCGGGCCGCCCCTCATCCAATCAGTGGGAGGCTCTTTAGAAATACTCATAGACCTGCTTGGGCATACTAATAGTTTTTTTAAGCATTATCTTTATGTCCACAGCAATCATTCATATTCCTAGATAATCCGATAGTGTTAATTAGTACTATTATCTAAACTTATTTTTACTCTTATATAGGTATATATTTATATTATAATAGTTATGTATTTTATAACTTTTACATATATATATTTATTTATATTATAACAGATATATATATATATATATATATATATATATATATATATATATATATATATATATATATATATATATATATATATATATATATATATATATATATATATATATATATATAATTACGCAAAAAAAGAAAGTAAAAAAAGTAATTTTTCAAAAAAAAAAAAGTTAGAGAAAGAGAAAGAAAAAAATATTTTTGTACATTTTACTTCTCTCATCGCCATCGCCACCATCGTCGAAGGTTTAACCCCCTTTAACCTTAAACTTGAGAGCCCATTTAGGAGTTGGTGGGGCACCGAAAAATCGCCCATATACGCCTTTATTGTGCGTGGTGAGATGGGACCCCGATGTGGTGCCTACAACGAGGCGGTAATCACCTTATGCCCCATTTCGGAGTTCGTGGGCTCCAGAAAATCGCCCATACACGTATTTATTATGCGTGGTGGGATGGAACCCTGGTGTGGTGCCTACAACGAGGCTGGGTTATTTATAAGTACCCTCGAGCGAGGGGAACACTAACTGTCTTTTTAAACAGGTGCACTCGAAGACCCCATACGCGCCTTTATTGTGAAAATGGTGGGAAGAAAGTACACGACCGCAGTGTCTAAGGGCACCTACCATACACGCCTTTATTGCACGTGGTGGGAAAGCTAGTCTCCCAAAATTTCCCCTAAACGGGGGAGATGCTGGGAGGCTGCCAAAATTTAGTCTAAAAAAGACAAGGACTAGGAATAAATATTGGACATTATTTCGATAGCAGGGGACATAAGAACATGGACTCAAAAATGACTTGAACAATTTGGATAAAAATTTGAACAAATGAAAAAAAAAAAATTAAACAAGACTTATAGTTGCAACAAAATTGAGCTCAAATAAATGTTAAATAATGACATTTGAAATTAAATGAAATTGAATATAAGAGAATAACATTAATTGAGCTTCATCTAAGAATGAAAATTGCAATAAAAAAAACATCAATTCATCAAAATGACGAATTCATAAGGGAGGTGTGATATTCAAGTATCAAGTGACGATCATGATTATTCAAACGATGATCAAGTGAACAAATGCAAAAGATATCAATCTCTTGTAACATGCGCTGAACAATATCATGTGGAGTTTGAAATATTTGAACAAATAACTCTCTTGTAACATGCCTATAAAAATGAAAGGAAAAATGAACGACAACCATCTCAAGTGAAATACAAAAGGAGAGCAAGAAAAGAAAGGATCGATTACGAAGCCATGATATGAGGGCTTTGGGCCCTTAAGTTGGTGATAGCATAACAAGGTCAAAAGTATAGAATCCTAAAGGACAAAGTTATAAATCTTTAAACCAATACCAACAAGAAAGTAGAAGTTTCATGATATGAAAGAGACAATGAAACTATGTGATACTCACATACAAATAATAACTTGTTCATGAAGAAGATCACAATGAGTGTAATAGATCTCCCACGAACATGAGTAGCAAATATGCAACAGCCCACTTGCGAGCAACGACAACAGAGGTGATCTATTTGAGAAAAATTACAATTGAATGTTGTAAGTATGAGAGATCATATATATAAACAAGTGCAAGAGCCCATAACAAATCTAAGCACCTATGGGAAATGGTAGGAAGTTCATCATACATGAAACTATTGAACTACAAATTAAAGAGATGATGACAAGAGCCTTGCAATGCATATAGTGGTCCTACTTATAAGCAAATGGGGAAGATATGATGTAAATATAGCAAATCTTTTGCAAATACATGTATATACTTAACGTTCCATTTATAAGCAAATATATTGGTCACCTATAAGTAAAATAGATAATGTAGCAAACACAGAATATTTACAAGCCCTTGTAGGAGACTCGTTATACACACAAGATGTTCTTTACAAATAAGGTGCCAAATGATGACAACAAATGCAAGCTCCTATAGGTTACCGTAGGAGGCCCACCCAATGCAGTATATGTCATTCGTAAGTGGAAAGGAAATTCAACATGGAAGGAACTAAAAGACATGTCATCTTTGAGAATGTAGCTTCCATACAGTTAACACTATTTAGTTATAGGCCAATACACTGACCTCCTACAGACAAAGACAGAAGATGTACAACAAACTCAAGCACCTATACGACATTGCAGTAGATTTGTTGCAAAAATAACAAGCTATTATGAGCAAAGGGATTGCAAATATATGATAAACATAAATGCTTACAAGCTGCTATAGGAGAATCGTTATGTACTCAAAATGCCACTGGATCTGCAACACTCGTATTAGCGGACAGAAGGCATTTTCAAACATTTCAAAATATCCTAGCATATGCACCATAATTTGTATACACATAGGTACACAAAAGGAGTAAGTACAATCACAAACACCTGCATGAGCCCCGTTGAGTGTGTTATAGGTACACACGTGACTCTAGGGATGCTGCGTGGGTCAATAAGTGAATTCAATTTTGAACCCGATCCTTCTATTGGATCAATAAAAGTCGATAGGGTTCAAACCATCAAACAAATATATGGTTACAGTGACTTATATATTTGTTTTAGTGCATTCATATTAAGCCTTCAAGGCATATAATAATGAGAATTCACTAACAGCGGCATAAAGTCTAAGAACCTGATCCTCTATCGATCAATAGATAGTGTCGACAAGGTCTAATCAATGAAATTCTTAAATGACCCCAATCACCCCGATGATGACCATGTTGAATGCATATCTTAACCGGAGGGGTCCATTTAAAATTCCTTCCAAACTCCACCTAAATGCCCACAAAAAATTGAAAATCCCAAAGTCCAAAATCTCAAAAAAATTCTAAATTCCAAAAATATTTAAAATTGAAATCCATTATCAATCACTCAAAGCAAAATCCATCCAGCCGTCGCAACAGTTTGCCAAGGTGAACAAATTAAAAGTTACATAAGCTCACAAAGAGCTAATGCCTAGTCAAAAATATCACTAGGATCCATTATTAAACAATCTTCTGCCAATAAGGACGTGGTACATGTCATCTAACCAGAATTTTTGCCACCAAATGGCATTGCAGGATAAACGACAATGACCTGGGGCCCTATGAATTGAGTGGTTTTGCCGTCAAATGGCACCATAAAATACCAGTAATGGCCAGAGCCAATACGTTCCTTAGTGGCATCAAGTACTTAAGATATGAATCAATAGGATATAATCGATAGGGCACAAATCCCTCTGTTAGCTAAGGTGGATTCAAATTTGTTCTCTTAGACAAACATTCACCCCAGGTCTATATGGTCGCCTTAGATGAAGCAACCCATGGATGCCGACAATGATTCTTCTGTCAGGTTGGGTCGACTACCTCCTCTGACTAAGTAAACCAGGGACCACGATGGCCCGTAATGACGGAACCATGGGATTGTTGCAACCCATGGCCCCGAGTTTGAGATTTTGATGATGCCAAATAATGAGTGACTTGGAATTGCTTTTCATTGCTTATTATTTTATTTGTTATTTTCCTTGAGCACTAACATTTCAGGAAGATCACAAGTGACTCAGGAAGAAAGGAAGACTCAAGACCGGGTAGATTAGGAGTACGAGTCAAACATTGTATTTTTCCATTTATTGTATTTTTTACTTTATTGAGTCTGGCCACAAAATGCGAAAGAGTAAGAGCAACCATGCACACACACAGGGGGAGAATTTTTTTTAACTGAAAATATAAATAAAATTCTTCTCTGGAGATCGTACTGTACGATGTTATTTCGTACCGTACGATCCAAGCTATGTGGGCAAATCTGTGAATAGATCGTACTGTACGAAGTACTTCGTACTGTACGATATGTTCAGATCCAAAAACCCTAGCCGTGTCTTAATTTGAGGAAGTGATTTTTGCGCCGTTCGTACTATACGAACTTGTTCGTACTGTACGATCTGTATTAAATACTTACTTAAATTAACACGTGATTAGTGCACGTAATCAAGGCCTAATTGAGATTTGAACATCGTACTGTACGAATATGTTCGTACTGTACGATGGGTTTCAAATACTTACTTAAATTAACCCGTGATTAGTGCACGTAATCAAGGCCTAATTGAAATTTGAACATCGTACTGTACGAACTGGATCGTACCATACGATGAACAGAGACGAAGTATGATCGTCCCGGATATCGTCCGGTACGATCTCTTGGTTTTTGTCACATCGTACTGTACGATGTCAATCGTACCATACGATGAACAGAGACGACATCCGATCGTCCAGACCATCGTCCTGTACGAATAGTATGTTGTTGAATCGTACCGTACGATATTGTATCGTACAGTACGAATTGTTTTTGTACTGTTCGTACACCTTCGTACCAGGATGACGGCTGTTTATGAAGATCGTACTGTACGATGATGAATCGTACTGTACGAACAGTAACGGCTAATTTTGAATTCAGAGGTTTTTGGAGCCTTTTTGAGATGCCAATCAAGTTCTTTTTGAAAAAAGTTAGTTAGAGAGGGTGAACGTGATTAGAGAGGGGATTCCAAGGGAGAAAACTCAAGAGAAATTCTTGAGGGTTGAAAGGTAGGAGGAGGTGAGCGTTGTGAGGGAGAAGGGGTGTGAGGGAGATCACACGGTTGCTCCAAGCTCGCTGCATCTTGCTCCTCCTGTGGCCCGAGAAGGATTTGAGGGAGGATCTCCAAGGGAAAGGCCTGTCTGCATCCGTTACCTCGAGGTTCTCTGCCTTCTCCAGGAGGGAGAAAAACGAGAAGGTTCTCTGCCGTCGCCAGGAGGGCGAAAACAGAGTTTGGTCTTCCGCCACGCCGGGTTGGTGAAATGGAGGTTTGTACAGGCTTCTCCGCCTTGCCAAGGGGGCAAAAGGAGAACTATTTTTATAGTGAAAATCCCGGAGTGGAGGACTCCGGGAGTGGACGTAGGTCATATTTTGACCGAACCACTATAAAAATCTTGGTGTGTTCTTTCTTTATCATTGTTTACCTTTTTGCTTGCACTTTAATTTTTCATATCTATTGCACGTGGTTTTTTGGTCAAGTAAAATTGCATTGATCTTTATTTTAATATTTCAAAAACCAACAAAAATTAGAACTCTTGTTTAGGGTTTATTTTTTATTAAGAGAAAACTTTTTACAATTCACCCCCCCTCTTGTCGTTTAGTAATTTCAGGGATCTTGATCGGGTCCATCATCCATTCCCCCACCACTGCTTTAAGTGCTAGATAGTAAAATTTCATATTTTAATTATCAAATTTTAAATATCAAATCCTTAAATTATCAAATTTCTAAGCCCATGCTGCTACTATATTCCATATAACACATATTCTCTATGTATTAGATTGATGACTAGCCTTAATCGAATGTTATCTCTTGTGACCACGAGGGGTAATTAACTATAGGGGCTTGCGCCTATAAGAAACCAGAACTCAAATCATAAAGTCCTCGTAAAAATGAGGGCAAAATATCAAGGTAGTATCATATCTACAAACCCATCTGCCTTCCAAAATTTACCTCAAAACTTAATTTATTAAAACTCCACCAAAAAGAAAAAACAATCAGCGGGCGGAAGCCGAGGCCGAATTTTCGGAGCCCACAATAATATGCAAGCAAATTCACATATAAGAAAGATGTTTATGAGAAACCTTTCTTTTACAATTTTATATAATTCTTTATACTCATAATACCTTAATGAAAGAATAAAATTATTATTTAGAATTTCTATTTGGTATAACACTTGAGATTCAATTCCCCACTCTAATTACTGTTCTTTTGCTCTCTCCTCTTAGGGAAACATCTTCTAGGTTTCATACAACTTACTTAAAGACCCAACAACTATCATTTTATGATTTTTTCCTTAAACGCATGAGTCACTCTCCCACTCTTTCAACTACATAGATAAGAATTGACTTCCATATTCACCTATGCGCTAGCACACACTATTATAAATAATTAAAATGACCTATTTCATATCGACCAAACTCCCTAAATCCGCACCTCTTTAGTTTTAAGCTTCAAATTCTTGGCACCTTTGTGCGCTACTTTGTTATGCTCCTAGCTTGCTTCCATCTTCTCTTCACTTAAACTCATCACACTTTACCTTAATTCTTAGAAGTCCCCTTTATCACCTTGTGTGCTCCCTGTTACTCACTTTTCCATGTACAAAAGGCTCATCCTTTAAATGCCATTCAAATTAACAAATATGCTTGCACCAATACACTGCCTTTGTGCTCTACCTTGCTTATTTCTCTTAGTTCATTAAGTGCATAAACTATGACCTTTTTCTTATGCAGGAAAGACAACATACGGCCATGCCTTCTCTAATCATGCACAAACACTCCATTTATGGTCACTACATTTTTCACTACATTCCTCACTACAAGTATCAGAAATATTGTCTAGAAAGTTAGCAATTTTTGTTTACCAATTTATTGATAGAATTTATGACTAAAATCCCATCAATAACTTTCTAGTGAATTTTCTGGAAAAATTAAGTTGAATATATTTAGTGAAATGTCTAGTTAACATTTTTACATAAAGCTCATTTATAATTTAAAGTAATTGATCAACAGGAGAAACCTTTTCCACCGAAAGCTCTAGGGTTTCTACCTACTGCCTCTCTTTTGACTCATGTCCCTTTTGTCTCTCTAGAGAGCTCTTGGGCCATGAAAATATAGGAATCTTGCACACTCATCTCATGAAAGTTTCTCTTAGCTCTTTCTAAGGTTGTCATCTAATTTTATTGGCCTTTGGCCAGCAAAATCTAATTCTTTTTGTTTGACCGGTTCTTTCAACTTTTTATTTTTTAACTTGATTGTCTTTTATTCGATCATGGGTGGTAAAATCAGTAAGATTTCCAACCCAGGATCTTTTCTTGGAAAAAAATTTCATTCTTTTAAAGATGCATTGTAAGGCAATTCCCCTTATTTCTTTTTCTCGGATCTTAGAGCAACATCCCACTAAGGTTTGAAGGCTCTATAGATGTCTGAGGAAGAAATTGAAGTTGTAGCTATCCTTTTTGATTCTACGTTGGTTTGGAAGTTCACTACCCATAGACGTAAGCTTGACTTTATTCAAATTTTTTCTTTAAACTTAAGCTTATTATGGAGTTCTCTATCTGTTTGACTTTGGGTTTGGTTGGGAAGTTCACTACTCGTAGACATAAGCTTGACCTTATTCATAAATTTTATTTAAACTTAAGATTATCATGGAGTTCCCTATTACTCTTATGGACCCTTGACTTAATTTAATTATACATTCAAATGATCATGATTATAGTCAGGTAATTGTTCATAGATTTTACTATGTCTATAACTGCTATATAAAACTTATCAAATGGACTCCTTTGTTTGATATATCTTTGGAACCTTCTACTATTTCAATTTGGGTATCATTTCCTAATTTTTGACCTTATATATTTTATCTTCATATTCTTCATGGTCTGAGTTATTTATTTGGAAGACTGTTATAAATAGATAATGTTACAACTAATGGCACACGAGCTTATGTTGTCATGGTTTTAGTTGAGCTTTATATATTCACGTAATATCACATTAGTGTATGGCTCGAATAAAAAAAAATTTATTACGTGCAAAAACTTCTCTTGGAGAAATTTCCTTAATTATTTGATCACTGTAAAACTTTAGTCCATGGGAAGATTGATTGTTTTGTATTATACCCTCAACTCTAGAAAAATAGGCTTTTATCCCAAATTATTTTATGGCTTTGCTAAACTAGATAGTCTTGCTGCCACTAGTGTTATTATTAAAATTGTTAATGATCTTCTATGGGATGTCAATAAGAATCCCTCTTTGATTATCTATGGAATTCTTCCTTTTGTTAACGTTGGCTCTGCAAACTATTTTGGGAGTTTTGTTCCTTCTTTTCCTGTTATTCATACACCTTGGTTATTTTAGATGTCTAAAACTATAATCTAATTGATCTTATTGGTTAAGAAGTTTATCCCTCTAATGGTTTGGATATGACCAATCTTGTGCTTATAATGTGTATTAATATCTCTCTTATCTTTAATGCAGTGAATCCAAATAAGGTTGAGGTGGTCGAGCAATTAGATATTCAATCTGATAAGGATTAAGATGATCATTCTAATAGAATGATCCATGCTAGTCAGTTTGCCTCTAACTGGGAAGAGGGTGAAATAAATTTTGTTGATGTAACTTTAATATTGTTTAGGATATCGGGGACTTGAATGTAGTGCATTTTTTAAAAGATGATATTTCCTTGGTTACTAAGAAAATAAAAAAGCTCTAAATTATACTAAGTATTATGCAAGAGTTTCTAAATACAGTGCCAACTCTAAGTTAATTATCAATTATTAGCATAATTTTAAGGAATATTAGAGGTGTAAGGAAAATTAACACTCATTCGTGTATACATAACATTTGTATAATAAACAAAATTATTTCTTCGCCCTTTTGAAACGTGTGGGTTATATATCTAAGATTATTACTTATGATCAAATGCAATTGGGTTTAGAATTTTGCTATGCTAACACTAATGGTGAAATCTATATTTGTTGGAAAAAATATTATTAATTTATCCATTGTAAGTGATTTTAATCAAGTGTTTCATTGTATTTTATCTTTGTATAATTTCTTTATAATATGATCCTTTGTTTATGCTAGTAATTATAAAATTGGTGAAATTGAATTGTGGAAGAATATTCAAAATTTCAATAATATTATCAAGATCAATGATTTATTGGTGGGGATTTTAATATTGTTGCTAATGCTATCAAAAAATTGAGAGGGTTTCCTCCTAATATATTTGTTATGGATGATTTTAATAGTTCTATTCTTGATTGTGGTCTAATTGATACATATTTTTTATTGGATCTTTTTATACTTGGTCTAATAATAATATTGGAGAAAGGCTTGATAAAATCCTTTTCAATAATGAATTTATCTCTGTTTTTCCTATTACCTCGATGGAGCACCATAGTAGATGTTGCAAATTTGGTTTCATGAATTATGGTTTTGATGATAGCTAACAATACGACTGCCTTTTCTCTACTGACTTTTTAGGACTCAAAGATCGGACGGAAATTGGAACCAGCTCAAGATTGGGTAGACTAGGTCTGAGTAAGTCTGTATTTTACTTTTCCCCTTTCTTGAGTCAATTGTAAATACTTGAAGTGACTGATGTTAAGTAACCCTACACACACACTTGAGAGATTTAGAATTTCTATTTTTACTCACATCGTCCTGAATGATCGAGTTCAAAACAGAAGTTCTAATCAGGATTTCTTAGTTAAGGCAGCCGTAATTAACTGATCAGCCTGGATGATACTTATATCGGCCAGGACAATATGCTCAATACAGAAAGAAATAGCTGCCATGATCAAATTAGGCATTCTGTATATTTGGAAATCAGTCAGGACGATCGTGAGATCGGCTTGGACGATGTGGCACAATTATGCCTAAATTGATTCGGCAATTAAGGAAGCAATTAAGGATGATTGATATGATCACATCGTCCTGGATGATCGTTGGATCGACCAGGACGATATATTCAAAAACCCTAAGTTGCTCCTGGCCGATCAGGATCGGACTGCTCGAATTCAGGGCGATGCTCTGGACGATTTTCTTCTGATTTGAACTAATCGCCCGGGACGATTGTGAGATTGGTCTGGATGATCAAGCCAATTTTTAATCATCCAGATCATTTTTAGGGCGATGTTCTGGCCGATCGTCTGTTTTTTGAACTAATCGTATAGGACGATATTATTATCGTCCTGAACGATAAAGTTGGCAACTTGCAATTATTGAGCTCCTTTGAAGCTCTTCTATTTAAGAGCCATTGTTCAACATTTTTTTAGATCTTTGGCTGCTGTCTTGACCTGAGAAAACCTAAAAGAGAGAGAGAGAGAGGGAGAGAGAGAGAGAGGATCTTGTGAGGGGGAGCTTATGAGGGAGTTCACAAGGGTTGCTCAAAGCATTATTTCACTTCTTTTCCCTCTATTCTCTTGTCCTTGAAAGGGTTGGAAAAAGTAAGCTTCAGTGATTGATCGAGGTTCTCTGCCTGCTTTAGGAGGTAACAAAAGGAGTTGGGTTCTCTGCCTTGCCGGGGGTGGCAAGAAGGAGGTGTTTTGTGAGGGCTTCTCCGCCTAGTTGTGGGGGCTAAATGAGAGTCACGTTGGTAGTGCAATACTTGGAGGGCGCCTCCGGGGAGTGGACATAGGTCAAGTTGATCGAACCACTATAAACCCTTATGTTCTTTTTTACTACTTCCGCACTTTTATTTTCCACACTTATTTTTTCTGTGGTGACTTTGGTTTGTGATATTTGTTCTTGGTTTTAAGAATTTTTTTAAATTACCAATTCACCCCCCCCCTCTTGGTTAGCCTCGGGACTAGTTCATAGGGCCTAATATCCCTAACAAACTTTCAAGTGGTATCAGAGCGGGATTCATAAAAACTGAGTTTAAAAACTTTTTGAATTTTTATCCATGGCTAACTTTGGGAATCGTAATATAATTGACGGATATTCTATTACACGACCTCCTTTGTTTGACAACCTTCCTTTTGATTTTTGGAAAATCCGCATGTCTACTTTTTTGTAATCAACTGATTATCGCATGTGGATGCTTATCAAAGAAGGATATTCTCCAGTTTCTCATGAAATTAATGGAATTAAAATTGAAGTTGCTTTTACTGAATGGACTTCCGAAAGAGATTTAGCTCAATTGAATGCGAAGTGTTTGAACTATTTTTTTTGTTCTTTAAAGTATGAGGATTACTTGCATGTTTCTACTTGCTCTACTGGAAAAGAGATTTGGGATAGGTTGTGCATTACTTATGAAGGAGCCAATGAAGTGAAACAATCTCGTTTGAATATTCACTTGCATGACTATGAACTTTTTCGTATGAAACCTTCTGAAATAATTTCTGATATGTATACACGGTTTACTAAAATTGTAACTTCTTTGCATGCCTTAGGAAGAGAACTTTTAAACTAGGAAAAAGTGAACAAAATCTTAAGATGCTTGCCTTCCTCTTTTGATGCTAAAATCACTGCTATAACTGAATCTAAGGATTTAAACTCCTATTTGATTGATAATTTACTTGGCTCACTCATTACTTACGAGCAAGGGGTGAATCAAAGAAATCTTTATGCATGTCAGAAAAAGAAAGAGAAAATAGTAGCACTGAAGGCGCATAAATCTGACTCTGATTCTTTCGGGTCTGAGAGCGATGACATTGCCTTTATCACAAGGTAATTCAAAAGCTTTCTAAGGAAGAAGCAAAAGCATCATCAAAATTGGAGATTCTATAGGATCGTTTGATGTGGTTTGTTATGAATGCAGGAAGCCCGGATACGTGAAAGCTGATTGCCCTACACTTAAGGCGCACATAAGCAATGAAAAGAGTGAGGAGAAATCCAAGTTCAGAAAAGACAAAAAGAGACTTCAAAAGACGTTTTGGGTGGATTCTGCATCAGATTCATGGGAGAAGGAACCAGAATATGAGACAACAAACTTATTCTTAATGGAAGACGACCATCTTGATCAAGAAGAGGTATGTGAACTTTCCTACGATCAACTCCTTGAAGTTTCTGAAAAAATTCATGCATCATATAGGAAACTTAAGAAAACACATGGTAGCTTGAAATTGGAATTTTTGAATTTACAAAAAGAGCATGAAGTTATTCTCAAAGATCATTCTACGATTGATTCAAATCACATGATTCAACTTGATGAATTTGATGAGTTAAATAAAAAGCATTGTGAATTAATTGAAGAGCATGAGTCACTAAAAGTCACACACTCCTCACTTGAATCTGATTTTAAAAATTTTAAAGAGATGGAGAAAATTTTGAGGATTGATAATGATGCCTTAAAAAGTACTAACTTGAGGATTCAAAATGAATTGGATACAGTTAAGAAAACTAGGATTACACCAACACTTGATCAAAAGCCAAAACCTAGGAAGAGGCATTATAACTCAAACCATTTAAGAAATCCTTTTCCTGGAGTTAGATGTTTTTCATGTGGCATGCTAGGACACATCTCACACACTTGCACAGTTCACCATAGTACACATTGGATGTGAAGACCTAAGGTGCATGATCCACAGCATACCACATATGCATTGCATTCTACATTTCATAAGAAGGGACCCAAACCTGTTTGGGTCTCTATATTTGACATATGATGATCTTATAGGTGGGCTCTCACAAAAGGCCTCATGAGAGTATGTGGTATATGGACTGCGGATGCTCTTGACATATGACTGGTGATGCCAATCAATTTGTTTTGCTGGAGTCCAGGACTGGAGGCAAGGTTACTCTTGGAGATAACACCACCAGGAAGGTGGTAGGCTCAGGTATAATTGGTAATTCCAAGAACCTTATGATTAAAAATGTTTTGCTTGTAGATGGATTACAGCACAACCTGCTCAGCATCAATCAACTTTGTGACAAGGGTTTCATCATGCAATTCTTCGCAAATTCATGCATTGTAAGTTTAAGTAACAATACTATTTTACAGGGAAAGAGGATCAACAATGTCTACATGCTTGATTTAAATAACATTGAATGTGCTGCTTCATTTTTCTTAAAAATAGTTGTTGATGATTCATGGTTGTGGCACCAGAGATTATGTCATGCAAGTATGAAACCCTTAGAGAAAGTGACCCAAAAAGAGCTAGTTAGAGGTGTCCCCAAACTCAAGTTTTCAGAAGACCACCTTTATGATGCCTGCCAACTAGGAAAGCAAGTCCACTCCACCTTTCATCCCATTAAGGACATTAGCACCTCTACACCTTTAGAAGTTCTTCACATGGATTTGTTTGGACCCATTAGCACTGCCAGCTTGGGAGGGAAAGTCTATGGTTTGGTGATTGTTGATGACTACTCGAGGTTCACTTGGACTAGATTGCTTTTACATAAATATGAGTCTTTTGAGGAGTTTAAAACATTTTCTACTTGGATTCAGAGAAAGCTAGGTTGTGAGATCTTTACCATCCATAGTGACCATGGGGGAGAATTTGAAAATGAAAGATTTGGAGATTTTTGTGAGGACAAGGGGATTAGCCACAACTTCTCAGCTCCTAGGACCCCTCAGCAAAACGGAGTAGCTGAAAGGAAGAACCGGACCTTGGTGGAAGTCGCTAGAGCCATGCTTGCTGAGTATTCACTTCCTAAATACTTTTGGGCTGAAGCGGTTAACACAGCTTATTATGTGTTGAATAGGGTGAATGTTAGAGCCAAATTAGATAAGACACCCTATGAGATCCTTAAGGGTAGGACACCCAATCTTTCCCACCTTCATGTCTTTGGTTGTAAGGTTTTTATTCACAATAATGGGAAGTCTCACTTGGGAAAATTTGATCCTAAATCTGATGAAGGAGTGTTCTTGGGATATTCTAGTGTTGGGAAGTCTTTTAGGGTGTTTAACAAGAGAACCTTGATGGTGGAAGAAACTACCCATGCAGTATTTGATGAGTCTGATCCTGAAAGCCTGAAGTTGAGGATGATGATGATATTGGAGAGATTACCACTGGATTAGAAAATTTGGAGAAGGGGGTAGGTCACCAAAACGTTGAAGGAGTAGAAGATGTCACCCAAGGAGTAGAAAATATAGATTTTAAGGAAAGGGTTGGACCTTCTCACACCTTGCCTAGAGATTGGAGATACTCTACAAGTCACCCCAAGGATTTGATCTTAGGAAACCCTTCTCATGGAGTTAGGACCAGACATGGACTTAGGAAGGACGTGAACCACTCTGCCTTTATCTCAATAATTGAACCCACTAACATAAACCAAGCCCTTACTGATGAGTTTTGGATTTTAGCCATGCAAGAGGAGTTGAATCAATTTGTTAGGAATGATGTTTGGGAGCTTGTAGAAAGACCTAAGGGACAAATTGTAGTTGAAACAAAGTGGGTCTTTAAGAACAAGGTGAATGATTCTGGAGTGATGGTTAGGAATAAAGCAAGATTAGTAGCTAAGGGGTATAACCAAGTAGAAGGGATAGACTTTGAGGAGACTTTTGCCCCTGTAGCTAGATTGGAAGCCATTAGAGTGTTATTAGCCTTTGCCTGCTATAAAGGATTTAAGCTTTTTAAAATGGATGTTAAGAGTGCCTTTTTAAATGGGGAAATAAAAGAGGATGTGTTTGTAGAATAACCCCCAGGTTTTGAGAGTTTCCAATGTACAAATAATATTTTTAAATTAAAAAAGGCTTTGTATGGGTTAAAGTATGCACTAAGAGCTTGGTATGAGAGGCTTAGCATATTTTTACTAGAAAGAGAGTTTGTTAAGGGGAGTGTAGACACCACCCTTTTTCTTAGGAAAGTTGGAGATGATTTGCTCATTATTCAGATTTATGTGGATGATATACTTTTTGGATCTTCTAATAAAAAACTTTGTGATGAGTTTTCTAAAATAATGAGTAGAGAGTTTGAGATGAGTTTGATGGGAGAGTTATCCTACTTTTTGGGGTTTAGCATAAAACAATTGGATGATAGAACCTTTTTAAATTAAATAAAATACATTAAGGACATTTTGAAGAAATATGAGATGGATAAAGCTAAGCCAATTAATACTCCCATGACTTCTAGTGTTCCGTTGGATAAGGACCCAAGTGGTAAGTCTGTTGATCAGAAGAAGTACAGAGGCATGATTAGATCCTTACTTTACCTGACTGCTAGCCGACCTGATATTATGCTTAGTGTTTGCCTTTGTGCTAGGTTTCAAGCTGAACCCAAGGAGTCTCACTTGACTGCAGTTAAGAGAATTTTTAGATACCTTTTGGGGACCCAAAACTTAGGAATTTGGTATCCGAGGCACAACACTTCTTTTGAGATTATTAGATTTTCTGACTCTAATTTTGCAGGATGTAAGATGGATAGAAAAAGCACTTCAGGAACTTGTCAATTCATAGAATAATCTTTGGTCTCATTGTCTAGTAGAAAGCAAAATTATGTTGCACTTTCCATTGCTGAAGCTGAGTACATTGCTCTTGGAAGTTGTGTGGCCCAAGTCCTTTGGTTGAAACAACAGGTATTGGATTTAAGATTACCTGTAGACACCATCTTAATCTTTTGTGACAACATTAGTGCCATATGCATCTCTAAGAATCCTATTCAACATTCAAGGATTAAACACATTGACATTAGGCATCACTTTATTAGAGATCATGTGACTAAGGGAGACATTGAGTTACACCATGTGACAACTGAAAATCAACTGGCTGACATCTTTACTAAATCACTGGCCTTCGACACTTTCAGCTCTTTAAGGACCAGATTTGGTGTGATTGACATAAATGCATGAACTTGATCTTTTACTTGCCTTCTTTTGCTTTTAATTCTTTTTCATTTCTTTTATTTGCTTTTTCTTTTCTTTCTTTTCTTCTTTTTTCTTTACTTTTAGTTTTTGTTTGGATTATTTTACTTTCATTTAAAAAAAAAAATTTCAAAATCATCGCTGAAATGATATCGTATGCCTTGTCCTTTCTTTTGAAAATTTGTAGTCGATGTTTTACATCTGTTAATCTATTAGATGGTAAAAATATACCGTTGATTGTGTCCCTTTCTCTAACCTATTTTAGTGGCACGGTTTTCTTTTCTAATAAAAAATCTATTTCAATTTAACGAATAGAGTATGAAATTAAGATCCTTTTTAACCTTGCTACAACAAATCTATCTTGTATTTATAATGATCAAAATCTTTTTTTCACATCAAGTTTCCTCGTTACCCTTGTCATTGGTTATTGATTCTGTTTTGTGGATTATTCTTCCCTATGTTAGAGAGAGCTCCTATTCTCTAATATTTAGAACATATACTCAAAACTAAAGTTGTTCTTAAAAACTTTTGAAAGAGAATGGAGCTTGCAAAAATAAAAAAAAATTTGGCCAATGATGCCAACAAAAGATGCGCAATGATACCAAATTGAAAAAAAAATACACAAAGTGTATCAAAAATAAAAAGATGCGCAAAGCGCCATTCAATTGACAAGAGGCATAAAATGAGCCCACCAAAAGCAAGCTCTCCTCTCCTTTCAAATCTTTTAAAACCTAGAAGATTTCATGTATCAAAGGCTTGATTTTGATTGTTTTGTGATTGTAACAAATTTACTTTGGTACATTATTCTATAAGATATTTTTTCTAAAACCAAGTGATGATTGGATTCTTTTTTTTCTTCTCATACCCAATTAAATTTTTGAGGTAGGTCATAAATTACCAAAGACGATTCTACCCTAAAAGAAAGTCCGAGCTAAGGGTAACCATGATAGGATATTATACTTTTTTTGTGGATTTTTTTGATGTTGATTCATTAGCTCACAAATTTTTAAAATCCATCACATGGAATACTTCATCGTGTTCATGCCTTGGTAAAAAAAAAAGTTACTTTGTTTCTTGCTTTCCTCCTTTTTGAGATATCAAAAGGGGGAGTTGTAGGGTTGCATGTTAGTAGGGTTGTATGTTTGAACTTTTATTCTGAATTTTTTTTACACTACTATTTTTGAAATAATCATCAAAGTGTTTGCCATCATCAAAAAGGGGAAGATTGTTGCATATTTGATTTCATGAATTATGGTTTTGATGATAGCAAACAATACGACTGCCTTTTCTCAACTGACTTTTCAGGACTCAAAGATCGGACAAAAATTGGAACCAACTCAAGATTGGGTAGACAAGGTCTGAGTATGTATGTATTTTTCTTTTTCCCTTTCCTGAGTCAATTGTAAATATTTGAAGTCACTGATGTTAAGTAACCCTACACACACACACTTGAGAGATTTAGAATTTCTATTTTTACTCACATCATCCCGGACGATCTTATTATCGTCATGGACGATTGAGTTCAAAATAGAAGTTCTAATCAGGATTTTTTAGTTAAACAAGCCGTAATTAACTGATCGGCCTGGACGATATGCTCAATACAGAAAGAAATAACCGCCATGATCAAATTAGGTATTCTGTATTGTTAGAAATCGGCCAGGACGGCCTGGATGATATGGCACAATTATGCCTAAATTGATCTGACAATTAAGGAAGCAATTAAGGATGATTGATATGATCACATCGTTCTGAACGATCGTAGGATCGGCTAGGATGATATATTCAAAAACCCTAAGTTGCTCCTGGCCGATCAGGATTGGGCAGCTTGAATTCAAGGCGATGCTCTTGACGATTTTCCTCTGATTTGAACTAATCGTCCGAGAAGATCGTGAGATTTGCCTAGATGATCAAGCCAATTTTCAATCGTCTAGATCATCTTCAGAGCGATGTTCTGGCCGATCGTCTGTGTTTTGAACTAATCGTACAGGACGATATTATTATCATCCTGGATGATAAAGTCGGCAACTTGCAATTATTGAGCTCCTTTGAAGCTCTTCTATTTAAGAGCTCTTGTTTAACATTTTGTAGATATTTGGCAGCTGTCTAGACCTGAGAAAATCTAAAGGAGAGAGAGAGAGAGAGAGAGGGAGAGAGAGAGAGAGAAAGGATCTTGTGAGGGAGTTCCCAAGGGTTACTCCAAGCATTATTCCACTTCTTCTTCCCTAGAGTCTCTTTTCCTTGGAAGGGTTGGGAGAGGTAAGCTTCAGTGATCGATCGAGGTTCTCTGCCTGCTTCAGGAGGAAGCAAAAAGGAGTTGGGTTCTCTGCCTTGCCGGGGGTGGCAAAAAGGAGGTATTTTGTGAGGGCTTCTCCGCCTAGCTGTGGGGGCTAAAAGAGAGTCACGTTGGTAGTGCAATACTCAGAGGGCGCCTCCGGGGAGTGGACGTAGGTCAGGTTGACCGAACCACTGTAAACCCTTGTGTTCTTTTTTACTGCTTCCGCACTTTTATTTTCCGCTCTTGTTTTTTCTGTGGTGACTTTGGTTTGTGATATTTGTTATTAGTTTTTAAGAATTTTTTAAAATTACCAATTCACCCCCCCTCTTGGTTAGCCTCGGGACTAGTTCATAGGGCCTGACATCCCTAACGAACTTTCAGTAGAACTGCATATGATCAACTTACTTAATTTTCTAAAATTTAGTATTATCATGGTAATGGTTTTTACCCCTTTTGATTCAAAATATGTGGCTTCAAGCTCCTGATTCTTTCGTTGTGGTCAAGGAGAATTGATTAGCCCGTTTAACTTATTTTCATAGTAATAATGATATGATTTCTCTAGCATTAAAATTGAAAAGACTCAAGTAGCTAGATTATTAGATATTGGAATATGTATAGATTTGGAAATTTTTTTGATAATATTTTAAAAGTGGAAGAAGTGGTTATTAAACTATAAAATATTAACTCCAATATCACTTCTCATGATAATTGGAATCAATTGTGTAATGCCAAGACTAAGCTTATTAACTTTAAAGACTATGAGGAAACCTTTTGCAGGAAAAAAATTGCATCTAAATATGCTTTTAAGATGAGAGAAACACTAATTATTTTCATTATACTGTAAATAGGAGGAGAAATAAACATTTATTAATAAAATTAAAATGTAAGATGGGAATTGGTGTGAGGGATAGAATAAGATTGGTGAGTATGTAGCTATTTTATTTTTTTCTCAGTTACATGGGTCTGAGAAGGATGTTGAGCCTATTTCTTATCATCGTTTCATTCCCTCTTGAATTTCCAATGATGACAATGATTTTATTTAAAAATGTCCTAATGAGATTGATATTTGCACATCCTTGATGGATATGATATTGATTTTGTTGCTTGGCCGGATGAATTCACTATTTTGTTCATTCAAAAATGTTAGCACATTATCCAAGAAGATCTTGGTAAAGTACTTAAACCATCTCAAACCCTTTAATTTTACCTATAGGCAAAAGCTAACTGGGAACGTTTTGTTTTCTATATTCATTTTTCTTTTTTGTATTCTATTTCTATTTTAATTTTTCTTTATTTTTTGTCACTAAAGATTGTTGTTATTTTTTCGGTGGTCTTTTTTGGTATCCAATTTGCAAATTAGTTTAACTCATTACACTAAATATATAATAAACCAAATAAAGAAAATAATTTTTATATGTTTTCATAACAACTCAAATACTTTTACTAATAAGAGTTCACTATATTTAAATTATATATTTTGCATTCTCAAAATGCATGCATTATGAATTAAAGCAACTATGTAACCCTTTAATTTGTTTATAACACTTTTTCGTGCCCTAGCCGTGCCATATCTGGCAATTCTTGGATTTTTCTGCTCCCTAATTTTTTGTCCTCTTTTCCATTGGTGTTCTATAGAATATTCTTGGATCCTTGTGCAAGAATTTTAGCTCTGCTTTCATGTTCTCCTTGGGTCCTTCTCAGGAAATATTTTTATGCAACCTCATCAACATCTAACTCGTGGGCTTTCCAATAAACAATAAAGATTTTTCAACCTATATTATGAAGGTAAAATATCTCCTTCTAGATTTTTCAAAGATGTTATTTCTAGCATCTCACACATAGGTGAAACTCTCTCCCCCTTGACTCCTTCAATTTACAAAGGTGTCTCGATAGACTTTACTTTTGATGATGAGATTCTTAATCTTGCATCTCGAATTCAGTTTACATTAGTAGGAAATTTCTCTATGCATTGAACTAACTTGGACTCTATTCAAAACTTTTGGTAATCTAAAATAGTTCGGTGTTTATTCCTTTGGTTTGGTGGATCTTGGTTAAGTTTGCATTCAACTATCGAATGATTTGGATGATAATATGGCTTTTTCGAGAAGATCTTACTACATTAACAACTATCAAATGTGTCTTCTTAAAATTACTCCATTTTTTAATATTTGGGAGGAATTTCTTATCATCCCAATTTGGATTTCCTTTCCCAATCTTCATTTGAATTTCTTTAACAGTCAGGTTATGCATGCTTTTGGCTCTAATTTTGGCAGTCCTCTTTAAACTGACCAAGCTACAGCCATTAGGACTCCGCCTTCATTGACTATGGTTTTAGTGGAGGAAGATATTACAAAATATCTTGCTAAAGAAATTTTGTTAGGGTCTAAAAGTCTTGGTTACATGCTAAAGTTTGTATTTGAAAAAGTCCATAATTTCTGCAATCATTGCAAGGTTGACAGGTATGTTGTAACTGAATGTATTATTTTGCATCCTACTTTAAAGAAACCCTCTCCTCCTTCTATGGTGGTTATTAAATCTACACCTAGAGAATCATTGTCTGATGCGAACAAGAATGACTTGATCCAAATGGATCAAGTGGTGGCAAAATCCAAGAATAAATCCAAGAAAGAACAAAAGGGGAAGATGAGTTTGTGGTTTTGATGCTTCCCAATAAATCTATTGATATGTTGGTTAATAACCATCTATCGCCTATAGATTTTCCATTTAATGAGAATGTGAATAATTATGGTGAAGAATAAAGGGACCTAGAATTGTTTGATTAAGTTAATTCGATGCTAAAAATGATTGATGGTCAAAATCCTTAATCATAAAAAACCCCTTCTCTTTTTTTTATTAGTAGCAAAGATGGGGAGAATGATGATGGTTTGATTAATGCTACAACTTTGAGAATGGAAGATTTTGAAGAAGGGGAGTTTAATGCTAAATCTAAAATTATGCAGGGTGTTGTGGACCAAAAGAATGATTATGTGAGTTGTGACTCATCATCTTCATCTCATGAGGGTAGTGGTTCTAAATTAAATAAGGATGATCAGCTTACTAAAGTGGGCAAAATAAAAAATAAAAACAGTAAGGCTCCCATGACCTCTACTCCTCATTTTACTAGAGCTCAAACTTCTTTAAAATATATTAATGGTTAAAGCTCTTATATGGAATGTTAGGGGCATTGGGGGAGCTATCTCTAAAGATAGAGTTAGAAATTTTTGTTGAGTTCATAATATCCATTTGTTGTTTTTACTTGAGCCTTTTATTTTGTTGAATAAATTAGATTTTGTTACTTCTCATTTTTTTTCTATGAAATTTGCTAATTATTTTATTAAAATTTGGACTTTGTGGAATGGTTTGGTAAGTTTTAATGTGATTCTTGGTCACCCTCAAGTGTTTTACTATGAAATTTCACTTTTAAATATTAAGTGTAATGCTTCTTTTGTTCATGTTTTAAGATTTAGGCTGGGTTTTTTGCCTCTTTGGGTTGCTATTAATTCTAATGATCCTTGGTGTGTTGGTGGTGGCTTCAATATAATTTCTAATGCCTATGAGAGAATTTGGGGTAATCCTCCAAACCAACATGCTTGGGATGACTTCAATGCTATGATTAATTATAGTAATTGACATGATACTTGTTATTCTGGTGGTGCCTTTACGTGCAATAGATCCACCATGTGGATAAGACTTGACATAATCCTTTTTAATACTAATTGAATTTCTAACTTTTTGATTACCCATTGGAACACTTAAGTAGCGCTAAATCTAATCATTCCCCTCTTCTTTTAAGCATTAATTCTAAGATTTATATTATCCCTTCTACTTTAGATTACAAAACATGTTATCAGATAAAGATTTTTTGAATGTGGTGGATGACATTTGGCATGCTCCCATTTTTCCTTACAAACAACAATAAGGGTATAAACGGATTATGGTCTAAATTGAGTATATTGAAGAAGAAATTATAATGGTGGAATAAATGTGTTTTCAAAAATATTTTTGATAACATTAAAAAGACCAAAACTAAAGTCTAAGACTTGGATGGCCTCTATTTGAATGATTCTAACAATGATTTACTACTTACTCTTAATTAATAAAACTAAAGATCATATCTTTTAATTACATGAGGAAGAGCAATCTTTCTAGAGGAAAAAAGTGGCTTCAAAATTTTTTTGGAGGGTGATAAGAACACTAATTTCTTTCATGCGGTTGAGAATAAAAAAATGGTTTTTGATCATATTAGTAGATTTACTAATTCTGATCGTACCTCTTATGATTCTGAACAATTGATTTGCAATTCTTGGATTGAGTACTTTAAGAATATTTTTAATAATAATGTAACTTCTATTCCTATCTCTACCTCCTATATTATTCCCAACATTATAAGCGAGGATGATAATCATTTACTTACTCAATGCCCTTCTGAAATTGAGATTGCGGATGCTGTTAAAGGTATGAATAGGGATTCTGTTGCGAGTCGTAATTGGTTTATTTCTAAATTCTTTTAGAAATCTTGAGATATTATTAAGATGGATATGATGGAGGTTCTGAAGGATTCTTCTGATGGGAATCCTTATCCTAAATTTTTCACTTTTATGGCATTATTTTAATTCCTAAAAAAGATGCTTCAAATCATTGGGCTAATATTAGGTCAATCAGCCTTTGCTCTTTTATTAACAGATTAAACTCTAAAATCATTATGGGGAGGTTGCTTACCATCCTATTTAGAATTATTTCTCCAACTAAAAATGGTTTTGAGAAAGATCGTAGTATTTTTGACAATGTTTTTTTGGCTCAAGAGATCATTCATGATATGGATGCCAAAGTTAAGGGTGGAAATATCATTTTTAAACTTGACATCAGTAAAGCATATGATAATATTAATTTGAAGTTCCTTTACTAAATTTATGCTTTATTATGATTTAGCTCTTCCTTCATTAGGCCTATTAAAAATAGAATTTAAAAATGTTATTTTTTGTGATTATTAATGGGAAGAGTCATAATTTTTTCAAGTCTTCTTAAGGGATGAGGCAACATGACTCCATTTCCCCTACTATATTCATTATTTCTATTTATTTTTTTGTCCAGGCTTTGAGGATCTTTATAATAGGTACTCCAAGCTTCTTTATCGCACTTTAGTGGTATTCCTTTAACTCACCTTAGTTTTACTGATAATTTTATTGTTTTCTTGATAAGGTCTTTTAGTAATAACAACTATTTTCTTAATTTTGTTAATTTTTTCCAAAACATTAGTGATTTGTCCATAAACAAAGACAAGAGTTGTTTCATTGTTACTAAATCTGTCAATCAATGTAGTAATAATGCTATTCAATAAAAATGTGAATTTATTTTTAAATATTTACCTATTAAATACTTGGGAACCTGTCATTTTAAAGGCATGAAGATGTCTCATTTGTTTGAGAATATTTTTACTTCCTTTCAAAGGAAGCTTTCTGTCTAGGGTTTCAATCACTACAGGAAAATAAGCTAATACCGGTGGACTAAATCCACCGGTAACAACAGAAATGCTCCAAAAATTTTTGATTTAGGGCGGATTTCTAGCGAAAAATCCTCCGCCGGTATATCGCGAGTCAGAAATTTTAACAGGCACACTATTTTCGCCAAAAAATTTTCCGGCGGCCTTTCCGACATAAAATTTGCAAATTTAGATGTCTAACTATTTTTTTCTTCTGTCGGCCATTCCGCCAAAAATTCTGGCATAAATTCCGTCGTAGATATGATGATGGTTTTGTAACCGTCAGATATTTCCGTCGAAATTACCGCCGGCTGTTCTGTCGAATATTACGCCGGAACAGTCGTATCATCTTATCGGCAAACTTTACAATGGTAATCCACCGAAAACCTAAAGCATAAACAAAAAAAACCTTCCTTTCTTTAATTTTTTTTTCCACAAAAAAACTTACATAAAAGAAACCATATAAACAACACAATATGCATTTATACATCAAATTCTGATCAAGAACATCACCAATTACTTAATTAAACATGTCCAAACAAAAAAATAACTAAACATGTACATAATAAACGTAAACAAGATGTTCTAACAACACATATATAAACATGACAAAAAACAAATAGAAACAGATGTCCACAATAGTAAAATAGATAAATAACATCTACTCTGATTTAGTTTCATCCTCAACTGATGCTGTACTCCTCCCACTACTTAGCTGCTCCCTCATCTTTCTAATTTCTTCTAACATTTGAGCTTGCTACTGCATATGCATCTACTACTGCTGCATTTCCTTCTGCCAATCAGTTTGTGCTTTGCTTACATGTTCTAGCTCGGCTATAAGGGCAGCTATCTGTTGGGTATATAAAGAGTCATGTGTACTAGATGAAAAACTGGAGCCACTAGATGTCTTCCCTTCATATGCATAGGCTTGAGAGCCTAACCCATATACTCTGCCGTGCTGCATTCCTCCTACCACTTGCTTCCAAGTGCGGTAGTCAGAATATTCTACTAATCTAGCAGAAGAATATTCATTTGCTGTAGCCTGACTTTCTCGAAGCCGTGTGTACTCCTCAAAAATTTAAGCATTTTATATATAACAACACAAAAATGAAACTTACATAATTACATAAGCTTTCCTCGCTCGCTCGTCAACCCATTGCTAGTCCTCCTACCGCTTATGGGTATGACTATGCAATTCAACAGGAGTCGGTTCTCTATCCAGCACCTTTTTCTATGAAAAATATATGTTAGTTTTATAATTAAAGTAAATTATTAAATATTTTAAATTTTCTTACCAAACATCTTCTATGCTCAGTATGAGAAACAGAACCTCCTACATGAAGGGAACCACCCAAGCCCCAAAAATAAGCTTTGTTCTGTCTATTCTGATCCCTCCAACTAGTATAATCTTGGCAACCCCAAGCACTGCCAATCTCTGCCCATATACCCTCACCAATCCAGAGTGGTCGTTGGCCTACCTTTCTGATATCAATAAACATGTCTCTCATGTGAGTCGAGTCACGCTTCTCAAAATTCTTTCTGATTTTATCATTATGTTGTGGCAGCCAACAATAATCTTTCTTCATTTAAACACATATAATAAAGAATAAATAAATTTGTTAGCTTATGTAAATTACATATAATACAAAAAAACTTATATAATAACAAACCTCAAACTCTCTCTCTAAACACATATTCCGTACTTCTTTCGGGACTTTCTTTCAAGAAATATAAGGAGCATCGTATCTGCTCTGTATTATGTCCCGTATTTTATGCGTTGGCGCTTTTGACAGATGAAACCTGAATGAAATATATTACTTGTCAGAAAAATTACTTCAATTTTATTTGCATGGCTAAAATAAAATTAGTACTTACGTGTCACCGTCAGGTTTAATTAACATGCGACCCTCTGTCGCCTACTCTGTTGTAGCTGGCTGAGGTGGTGCTATAGCGGGCAGAGGTGGTGCTGTAGCGGGCAAAGATGGTGCTGTAGAGGGCAGAGAAGGTGGTGGGACATATGGCAGATATGAATATGGAGGATATATAGGATAGACACCATGAGAAGGTGGTTGTGGGAAGTAGGGGTAGAAAGGAGTAGTCTGCGTAAGGTCCGGTGAAGGTAAGTGTGGGTCTGGTGAGTAGAACTATAGGCTAGTGGCTGTAGGAGAAGGTAAAGGTGGGCTAGGTACAGTCTTAGTAGCAGGCTGAGATGAAGAGGTTCTCTCAATACGTACAGTCCTATGCAAGTATAAAATGCAACAATTAAAAATATTAATTACCTTATGCTGATTCACTTTAAATATCACATCAATTAAAATATAAAATATCACAGCAATTAAAATAATACAAGTACAAAAAAAGAATATAAATATACAATAACGCAATAATTAAAAAAAATCATTATTTGTCAAATATCAATTATCTTATGTTGATTCACTTTCATACGATGAAACATCTGCACCACTATCAGACTCGTCATGAATCTCCTCTATGTTTAAATCCACTTCTTCTAACTCCAACTCACTCTTAGTAGTTGTGATTTGATTGTCCATATTGTTAGTAACATCTTTTATATTTGACATAAACTCTTCTTGTTGTGCTGGTGGTATTGAAGTAGTCTTCTCAATAACTCCCCTGCGTTTGGTCTTCAAAACTACTAGCCAATCTTGCTTGCCTCGTACTCTATTCAGGTAATTTGCAAAATAGACATGACTTGCCTGGCTAGCAATGATGAATGGGTCAAACTTTGAATATTTCCTTCCTCACTTAACTTCTGTAATATCGTACAACGGATGTTTTACTATACATCTATTATGTATTGGATCAAACAGCTCACAATTGAATAGATAAACAATATTCCCAACATTAGGATATTCCAACATTAATATTTCTTGCAATACCCCATAATACTCATCACTTGTATGGGTATTCCCTCTGACACATACACCAACATTATCTATTTTTCTATCTTTACACCAAGATTTTGTTTAGAATTTGTAACCATTAACTAAAAATTTTTGAAAACACTTCACAACTATATTAGGTCCCAAGCTAGATCAACTAACCCATGATATTGAAAATTACTTCCATGAGTTTGGACCTATAGTTAGTACGTAAAATATGTCAGTAGCATGCTTAATAAATAGTTAAAGACATATTAATTGAGATGAATAGCCATTTTATGTACCGTATTTTTAAACCAAATTGGGAATTTTATTTCCACTATCTTTTAGACTTCTACTTCTTCTATTGTATTCAATCCATCAATGAAACTCCTGTAAACATTAAGTTTTAGATTGAATTTAAGTATGAGTAACAAATTAATGAGCAAGATTATTCATACTTACTCGAGATATGGCTCAACTTCATCACAGTTAAGCAAGACATATACAGTGACAACTTGCATCTCCTTATCTGTCAAATAGCACAAGGTGCTAGTGCCTAACGGTTCACCACTGCTGTTGAATACAGATAAATTTGAGGAATGACCCACATTTTCATGTACAGTGCTATGACTTGATTGTGATGTTGTTTCAAAGTAATACAAGCAAAACTAGGTTGTCTCGTACATTAAATATGCTTCGCATATTGAGCCTTTAGGATGAGCTTTATTCTTAGCAGTCTTCTTAAATTTATGTAAATACCACTGAAAAGAATACATCCATCGATACTAAATAGGTCAACTGACTCTAGCATCATATGGCAAATGTACGGGAAGATGCTCCATAGAGTCAAAGAAGCCTAGAGGAAATATCTTCTCAAGTTTACACAGAATAAAAGGGATATTTTGTTCCATAAGAATCAGGGACTCTGTATTTAGCTTTGAAGAACATAAATCTTTGAAGAAGATACTAAACTCGATCAAGGGTTTTAAAATTTGATCTGGCAAATAACTAAAGCCAGTTGGTAGTAGACATTGCATAAAGATATGACAGTGATGACTCTTCATACCAAACAATCTCCCAATTCTAACGTCAACACATCTGCTTAGATTTAAAGAATATCCATTAGGTACCCGTAAACTCTTTACCCATTCACAAATAGATTGCCTCTGCTCTAAACTCAAGGTGAATGGAGCTTTTGGTTTGAAAAATCTTCCATTTCCAGCATCCCTCAATTCTAATGCTTTCCTCCTACAAATCACCTTTAAGTCCATCCTTGCTTTTATGTTGTCTTTGGATTTATTTTTGATGTTCATGACTGTTTTGAATATATTATCAAATATATTTTTCTCTATATGCATCACATCTAAGTTATGTTAGATCAAGTTTGTCCTCCAATATGGTAATGACCAAAAAATACTTTTCTTGGTCCAATTGTGATTGACACCATACCCTGGTAATTTATAATTAGCTAATGTTGGAGAATCGACTATTGTGGGCATTGATCTTACTCTTTCAAATATTTCTTCACTAGTAAATCTAGGAGGAGGCAGTGACATAACTATTTTATTTTTGACAAAACCATCCTAATTTCACCTAAAATAATGATCTGTAGGTAAGAACATGTGATGACAGTCGAACCAAGTATTCTTCCCTCCGTTCTTTAAAGTGAATGACTTTGTATATTCCTTACAAAGCGGACAAGCTAATTTTTTAGAAGTGTTCCAACCTGAGAGCATACCATACGCAAGAAAATCACTAATTGTTCAAAGTAATGCTGCCCTCATAATGAAGTTCTATTTGGTGGATATGTCTTATGTACTTATTCCCTCTTCCTATAATAATTTTAATTCATTAATTAATGGTTGTAAGAATACATTGATCTTTTTTTTTGGATTATGTGGCCCTGGAATGATAAGCTTTAGAAACATATAAGGTGTAGTCAAGCACAACTCTGGTGGAAGATTGTATGGTGTGTGTATGACTGGCCACCATGAGTAAGATGAAGCAGACTGACTAAATGGAGTGAAACCATTTGCGCATAAACCTAATCTTACATTTCTTAATTCTGAGGCGAAGGTGGGATTTGTACTATCAAAGCGTTTCCAGGCATCTGCTTTTGATGGATGTGTAATAAAACCTTCTTGTGAGATATGTTCTTTATTCCATCTTATATGTTCAGCAGATCTCATTGATGCATATAAACGTTATAGTCTTGGAATTGTGGGTAAGTAAAATAACCTACTGGCCAGTACTTCCTTCATCTTTCTTTTCATAATAGATTTTGGTTTAAATCTCGGTGCGTTGCAATAATGACATGTAATATCTGATTGGAAATCTTTATAGAATAACATGCATCCATTGACACAACAATCTATCTTTATATATGTTAAACCGAGCCTGGAAACCAACTTCATAGTCCGATATAAACCTATAGTAATTATGTTATCTATTGGATTGGTTTCCTTGAGCAGTCCAATGAATTAATTAAAATAATCACGGGGGATATTATATTCTGCCTTAATCTTAGCATCTTAATAGCAACGGATAGCTCTGAGTGAGTGGTCCACCCATTTCATATTGGTTGTTGGGAAGCATGCAACAAATCATAAAAATTTTTTGCTTCTTTATTAGACAACTCTTCTGTATATTGCTTAAATTGTGCTCCACTTGCATCACGAATTAAGTCCTCAAGATTAGGTATGATATGTTCTTCCACATCTATAGTAGCACTTGTCGATGGGCAGCATTGAGAATCGAAATGTGGTTCATACTCACCATGTGAAGTCTAATACCAATATTTTAGCATGAAGCCTCGACGATATAGATCAACAGTTACGTCATATAGGCTTAGGTGCACCTGATTTTTATGTTTAGAACATGGGCAATGAAATTTTTCATTTGAGATGAAACTGGATAGTTGAGAAGCTGTCTGAATAGAAATATTCACCCCTATAATGAACTCATCTATTAATGTCTTTCGTCCTTGCACCAATCGATTATATATCCAACTTCACTGAGTTATGATATCCATAATATGAAATAAATATAATTTGGATATATTAGATGATGTTGTAACATTTATTGGAACTAATGTTGCTATGACGCTTCAATAGTTTTAAGTTATGCATATAATTGAAAATGCCAAATTTCGTTAATGATAAGGGTAATAACCGTCTGAGATCTATCATTTCTTTAAGGTTACAACATCTCTCTAATCAACATCTATCTGAGATCTCGGGATGGACATCTCTTTAATCAACTAGCACAATTTTAATCATACTATATGATAAGATAAGCCTTTTGAATGAATTGGATTGAATAAATTGATTGAACTCAATCTCTCTAAGATCTTACTATATGATATCATAATTATGCATATCAGTAGCTAATTCCCACATATTATGCATATCACTAGCTAAATCCAACACATCAATAATGACATCATTAGATAAGGCCTCCATTTAATGTGACCAAACCATCTAAGGCGACTCTCTATAATCTTAACTTCCACTGGCGCAACTCCTACATTTTCACGTATATATGCTCATTTCTTTTATAACAAAAGATGATGATACATACGCAACGTTACAAGAGAAAGAAAGAAAGTTTCTTACATAGCAAGCGAGCTCCCCTTAAAATGTCCTAGCTGCCGATCCAACAATCGAAGCCAAACAAGTTACCTACATAGCAAATGAGCAAGTGTTAATGAGGAAGCTAGGTCATCAAAGTAGCATAGTTAAACAGCACGAAAGGGAGAAAGTTACCTGAAAGAGCTAGTAGAACACCGTCGAAGGAGCGAAGGAGCAAAGTCGAACAATGACCAAGTCTAACGGGTACCAAGGAGCGAAGTCAAACATCTTCAAAGGAGCAAGTCAAACCATGATGAAAGAGCAAAGTCAAAGTCAAACAACATCGGAGCCATCAGAGCGAAGTTGAACAGCGCCGTCGGAGCCAAGTCGAATAGCCAGCAAAGTCGAACAAATGTCTGAAGTCAAACATTAAAGTCGAACAATGTTAAAGGATAGTGGATCGATCAAAGGAGCGAAGTCGTATGTCGAAGGGGAGGAACTCAAAAAAGAATGAAACAGTGAAATGAGAAGGTAGCCCTAGGGCTCGACCGATATTATTTCATCTTGTTTAAGTTATGATGTCGCAAAATGCGCTGGTACGTCTGCCGAAGATTACCCGTGGACTATGCGCAGGTAAAGTTATAAAACTGGCGTATAGCCAGTGCATTAGCCGCCGATAATTTTGTGGTGACTAGTCTGCTGGAAAGACATCTATAACTTTTATATCCAATTTATCTTCCAGCAACTACAGTGCAATTTCTGGCGGACATTTGTCCGCCGGAAAAATTCGACGGTAATAGAGCGTTTTCCTGCAGTGAATTTTCTTTCATTTACTAGTAGGCTTGTTTTAATTAAAATTTTCATCAATTATTTTCATATATATACCTTTAATACTATTTGGCCCATTAAGACCATTATTCTTAGAATGGAGAGAATTTAAAAAAAAAAATTGGCTCTAAGAATAATAGATCATGTATCCATTGGTCTTCATGGAAAAAATGACTGGTGTTTTTGATGAAGAAGGCTTGTGTTACAAGAATAATGTGGATATGACTCATGTTTTCTTTCTTAAATAGTGCTTTTCTTTTAGATCTAATAGTAGTATTTGGGTAAATTTTATAAGGAAAAGTATAACAATAGTTATCATCCTCTTTCAATTCCACGCCTCGCTCTCCAACGTCTCTCTAAAGGTCCGGGTGATTTTGCGGCGACTCTAGGGTTTGGGCTCACCGCTTGTTCTGCCGACACTCCCCCAGATCCTCTACTGATATTTTTCCCTGTTTCTCCTGCGAGTGTTCTTCTTCTTTCGAATCGTTTGGTTCCCTTCTTGTGGTGTGTTTTTTTCTCCTTCGGAGCTTGTGGCTCATCCTTGTTGGCCTGTTTTTCTTTGGGTTGATCTATTTTTTTTGTGTTTTCTCTGATCTCCATTTTGGTTGATCTCTGGGTTTCATTTTTTGGGGGGGATGATGACCCCGTCGTCATCTATCCCTTCGGTTGCTACTGTCCCGAATGGTAAAACTCGATCTTTTAAAGAGGCTCTAGCTGGTTCTGGTGGTTCTTCCTTTAATGTGAAATTTATTCAGTCTTCTTTTAAAGGCTGTCCTGCTCTTCTATTGAAAGATTCGGTTGTTGCTCAACTTGCAGCTCCTTTTGCTCTTACCCTTGTGAGTAAGTTTGCTCTGAAGTGACCTAATATTGTTGTTATACGGAAATTTTTTTATAATCTTAAGCTTTCTGGATCCTTTCATGTGGGTTTACTTAATCCTAGGCATGTGGCTATCCAATTAAGTAACGATTTAGATTATAGCCGGATCTTCTCTAGGCGGTTCTTACTATATTCATTTGTACCAAATGTGCCTTCTTAAATGGACTCTTGATTTTGATGTTCGTCACAAATCTCTGATTTTTCCTGTATGGGTGTCCTTTCTTAACCTGAGGCTACATTTTCTCAATTCTCAAATACTTTTTGGCCTAGCTTCTATTCTTGGCCGACCACTACAAATGGATCAAGCTACGGCTTCGGTTTCTCGTCCATCGATGGCTAGGGTTTTGGTGGAAGTGGATATATCTAAAAAGAGTCCTAATGAGATTTGGATTGGGTCTAAAGTCAATGGCTATTTTCAAAAAGTTAAATTTGAAAATTTCCCATCTTTTGTTCACATTGTAAGGTGCACGATCACAGCCTTAATGAATGTTTTAAATTGCATCCTCATATTAAGACAGATAAAGATAGGGTCAGGCTTACTAAATTATAGGAGGGAATCATAAAACCTGATGGTATTGATAACTTGGTGGAAGGTATTGGTAAGTCCTCTATTGCTCAGAACGTGGCAGATCAGCCTGTTCTCCAGGCTGTTCCTTCATCTTTTGGTATTGAACCCATTGTGGATCTTAATTATCATGTGGGAGATGGCAAAACCTCACTTAATAAGGTTATTAAAGTGGCTGACCATTCATCATCGTCCATTGTTTCTGAATCCTTACTAAATATTAATCAGGTTGTTATGGTGGAGGATAATAATACTTTTGATGCTAATAATAATAATGTTGTTGAGACTGATCAGGTTATTTCTGCTCAAGGAGTGGTGTTGCCTTTGTTGGTAAATCCTTCTACAACTCATACTGTCAGTGAAATTAACTTGGCTCATGATCATGTCGAAAATTTGTTGGAGGAGGTGGTGGTGCCTTCTCAGGTTAATCAACCCGTGGCCATACGAGAAAGGTAATAGTTCATTTGAAGGTAATGAGAGGTTTTTAACGTCTTTAGAAGATGGAGTTTTCTTTGTTGAAAATGAGAGTCCTTTTAAGGGGCCTTCTGTTAACTTAAATGTTAAAACTATGTTGTTATCTGACCTTTGTCACCGTGATGCTTATATTGATACGAAAAATGACATTTTGGCTAAGTGCTATGCTAGGAAGACAATGACCTTAGTTTTTCTAAGGATCATGGTAAACGTGGTAGGAAACCCAGAAGTGTTATTCTACAATCACCTAGAAGCACCCGATCGCATACTTCTCATTAATTATTTTTTTATGTTTAACGCCATTATTTGGAATGTTCGGGGTATTGGCTACCCCTCCTCTAAACTTAGGGTTAAAAACTTATGTCGTATGCATAACATTTCTATTCTTGTGCTTCTTGAACCTCTTATTTCCGTTGATAAGTTATATAGAACTTCTAGGTCTTTGGGTTTTAATAATGCTAAGTCTAATATTGCTAGAAAAATTTGAATTTTTTGGAAAGATTTTGTTAGAATTGATTTTATTGGCAATTTTACTCAAGTTTTACACTGTAATATTGAAAGTTCTAATGTGCAATGTTATGCGTCCTTTGTTTATGCTGCTTCCTCTCGTTATAATAGAAGGGATTTGGGGGAGCAAATTGTGAATTTTCATAATGTTTGTAATCTTCCTTGGCTTGTTGGGGGTGACTTTAACACGATTACTTGCCCAGATGAACATTTAGGAGGGTCTCTTCCTATATATCACTCTATGGAGGAATTTAATGATATGATTATGGCTTGTAGTCTCATTGATATTGGGTTTTCTGGTAAAAAGTTTATGTGGCACCATGGGCATTTGTGGCAGAGGTTGGATAGGGTTTTGTTTAATAATTCTTGGTTGAACACTTTTAATTTGACCAAGGTTGAACACCTAAGTTGGACTCTTTTTGATCACTTACCTTTGCTTATTAACATTAAGAATAAACCTAAGAAACTTCCTAACCAATTCAGATTTCATAATATGTGGCTTTATCATGATTCTTTTTTGGAGGCGGTTAGGGTGAATTGGGATGCTCCTGTTTATCCTAATAATTCTATTTCTGGCATGAAAAGACTTTGGCTTAAGTTGAAAAGACTTAAGCTGGTTTTGAATTGGTGGAACCATAATTTTTTTAAAGATCTGTTTAACAACATTTTTCTTGCTGAAAATAAAATTAACTCCCTTGAGGATGTTTGTCAGTCGGATTCCTCTGAGGCTAATTTGTGTGTTCTTAATGAAGCTAAAATGGAGCTGTCTAAACTTCAGGTTCAAGAAGAAACCTTTTGGAAGCAAAAAGTGGCTGCCAAGTATTTAGTGGAAGGTGACAATAATACAAAATATTTCCATGCTTTGGTTAATAAGAAACATTCTATTAATAATATTCATAAGATTTCCCGCGATGATGGTTCTACTACTGAGGATAGAGAGGAGATTGCTAGCTTAGATGTTAATTATTTTCTTATGCATCTTAATAAGTCTTTTATTCTGACTTCTATTTTTGACCCTTCTCTTATTCCCAATGTTATCTCTCAAGAGGAGAATGAATACCTTTTTAAGTCTCCTCTTCTTGAGGAGATCAAAGAGATCTTATTTAACATGAATGCTGATTCGGTTGCTGGCCTGGATGGTTTTACTAGTAAGTTCTTCCAAAAAACTTGGTCTATTATTTCTAATGATGTTTTATCTGCTGTCATGGTTTTTTTAATGGCTCTCCTATTCCTAAGTTTTTCACGTCTACTTCTATTATTTTAATTCCTAAGAACTCTACTGTTAACTAGTGGAATGATTTTAGACCCATTAGTATGTGTACTATTTTTTATAAACTTATCTCAAAAATTCTGATGAGCATGTTATCTGGTCTTCTGCCTAAGATTATTTCTCCTAATCAAATGGGCTTTGTGAAAGGTCATGCTATTGTTGACAATATCCTTTTAGCCTAGGAATTTTGTCAGGATTTGGATATTAAGATGAGAGGTGGTAACATGATGACGAAATTGGATATTGCTAAGGATTATGATAACATTAATTGGAGTTTTATTTATAAGATGTTGAGCCTTTTTGTTTTTGATTTGAATTTCATTAATCTTATAAAAGCTTGTATTGAAAGTTTGTTTTTCTCTATTATTGTTAATGGTAAATCCCATGGTTATTTTCAAGCTTCTTATGGTATTAGGCAAGGAGACCCTATGTCTCTGGCTATTTTTATTATTGCTACTGATTACCTTTCTAGGGGTTTGGCTAATCTTTTCTTTAACTGCCCCAGTCTTTATTTCAAAACTTTAGGTGGCTTTTATATCTCCCATTTATGTTTTGCTGATGATTTCATTGTATTTTCTAATGGTTCTAAGAATAGGATTTGTAAAATTTTGAGAGTTTTTGGTCACTTTGAAGCTATGAGTGGTTTGTCTTTTAACAAGCATAAGTGTTTTTTTATTGCTTCTAAGAATGTTAAGCCTGATCAGATTTTGGATATTAGGAATCTTACTGGTTTTTCTCAAGGTGTTTTACCTCTGAAATACTTGGGTATCCCTCTTTTCAAGGGAATAAAAAAAGCTTTCCTTTTTGATAATTTAATTTCTATGATTCAGAATAGATTATTTTCATGGAATTTTAATTTTTTAAGTTTTGGTGGTCGTCTCTCTTTTATTAAAGTATGTTATGTTTTATTCTGGTTTATACTTTTCAAACCCTCCTTCCTACTAAGGGTGTTTGTCTTAGAATTGAGAGAATTTTGAATAAATTTTTTTGGAGAGGCTCTGCTAGTAATTCTAAGATTCATTGGAAGGAATAGGTTGGGTGCTGTGGTACGAAGCAAGAAGGTAGATTAGGGTGTAAAGATATGAGTGAGATGGATTCGGCTTTCTCTTTTAAGCTGTGGTTTAATTTTAGGTCTAATACCAGTCTGTCAGCCAATTTTATGAGGGATAAATATTGTGGTGGGAAGCATCCATCCTTCTGTTTTTTTTTTTGCTAAAGGTCACTCTAATGTTTGGCATAGGATTTGTTCTGTTAAATCGAAAATGGAGTCCTTATTAGTTTGGGGTCTTGGTAATAGGAACATTTTCTTTTGGCAAGATAGGTGGCTTAATGGTGAATCCATTGATTCTTTACTTAACACTGTCTCTATCTCTAAAAGGAAGGTTAATTTTTTTTTTCTTCTAATGAGTGGGATTTGGAGAAGTTGACTGCTATTCTTCCGGATAGTATCATTGAACTTATTCTTAAGATCCCTATTAATGGTAATGTGGAGGATGTTTTACTTTTCTCGGGTTCTAAAGATGGTTGTTTCAGTATTAAGTGTGCCTGGCATTCCTTTAGAACTATAAAAGACACTTCTAAACTTTTAAAAATGATTTGGCATAACTCTATCCCTACTACTGTTTCTGTTTCTTTATGGAGAATTGTTCATAGCTTCATTCCCACTTATAAAAATTTGAGGAAGAGAGGTTTCATCATTACTTCTAAATGCCAATGTTGTTTTCATGTTGATAATATGCATCACATTTTTATATCGGGTCCTATTGCGGCTAAGGTTTGGATTTTTTATGAGGATTTGTTAAACATGAATTTATATAATGCTTCTTTTTCTATATCTCATTTACTTGACATTTGGTTTGTGAATTCCAAAGGCCATATTAGGAATGTGATTTCTTCTCTTATTTGTTGGTTCCTTTGGTTGGAAAGAAATGACTCTCATTTTAATTGGGTTAGGATGAATCACCAGAAAATTATTCACATAATTAAAGATAAGGTTATAGCTCTTTTCTCTGCTAATTTGCTTTCTATAAAAAAAATTAAAAATTTTAATTACACCCTCCCTTTCTTTGGTTTTAATGGGGATGTGGATTAGGGTCATATTAGACAAATTTGTGTGAATTGGTGTAAACCTTATTTTAATTATTTCAAGTTGAATGTGGCTTGGGTTAAAGTTTGTAGTAAGTATGGTTTTGCTGGTATCATCAGGGATCATCTTGGGTTATACATTTCTGGCTTTGTTGGGCTTGCTTTTGTTGAGGATAGCAACATAGCCTTTTTTTTGGGTGTTCTGTATGGGCTTAAGCTTTGCAATAAATTGTGTATTCAGAACATTTTTTTAGAGGCAGTTTCGTCCTTTGACAGCCAGCTGAGTTTGGATAGTGATGATAGTAGGTGTGGCCCTAATTTGTTTTACCTCAGGAGAAATATTTAACATGAGTTAGAGTTTTTTTCTTATTCTTATTCTGTTATTATGGTTGAAGGTAATGCAACAACACAAGCCCTAGCCATTTCAGGTACTTTTTTCAAGGATTACAAGGAGCTGTTTTGGGATCAGGTGCCTATATATGTTCATGGCCTTGTCAAATTAGATCAAATTGGTTTTCCTTATGTTTGTCATTAATTTCGACTATTTTGGTGGGTGGTTTTGCTTCAGTCTGGGTGCTCTGTCTCTCTATTTCTGTGTGGAGTGCTGGGCGGTGTTGGCTCCTGTTATCTGTATCTCTATTTTCTTGGCTCTTCCATCTTCTAGTGGCTTCAGGATTATTGTTATTGTTCTATCGGTTTGTCTATGCTGGGATGTGCTTATTGCTGAGTGGTTTTGGGTGTAACTGTTACTGGTGCTATGAGATCCCAGTTCTGGTGAGGTGGGTGTGATTTTTGTGTTTTTGTGGTCCGATGTTGTTTTGGCTGTGCATCAGGATTGCCCTTTTGTATTATTTGGTGATGTGGAGTATTATTCCTAGTGTTGTTGGCTAAGTGGGGAGGTTTTACTTGGGGAATCTGGTGGTGTGGAAGAGTTGGTTGCCTATGGTTTATTATATGGGTGTGTGGTTTTGGCTGGCTGTGGGGAATTTTGTGGTTCTTTGCTTACCTGAGAGATTGTTTCCCGTTACCTGGAAGCCGTATACTTGTTATCGTCGTAGAACTGCTGCTATCATCTTGGTTAGCTGCTGGTGTCGGTGGGTTCTTATTGCCTTTAATTCTTATTATTGTATCATTTTATGTTGTTTTTTTTTGTGGGTTTTTTGCTGCTTGTGCATGTATTCTGTGCTGGTAGAAGGGATATCTGGATTTTTGCTGGGAAGAAGCTCGTGCTGGATAGGTTTTATTTCCTTCTCTCTTTTTGAGTGCTCGTTCTTTAGCACCGTAGAATTTACCTAAGTTGTTATGTATTTTTTCGTAGCAAGGACCTTGTGCTCGTAGGTTTTTTTACATTTAATTTTGTAGCTCTTATGAGCAGTAGGGAGCACGAGGTCCTTTAAGGACTTTATAATTTTACCTTTAATTAACGCGTAGGCCCCTTCACGGGTTTTAATTAAAAAAAATAGTTATCATCCTCTTTCTTGCAATTATATGTCTTCCAATTCTATGGATTTGAAAAGACCTACTACATTAAGTGGGAGGAGCATATTTAGTGGGTTGTGAGTCTAGGTGATATTTTTTTTAGCAAGATAATTGGATTGGGACTTATTCTATTGATAATTGTTTAAACACTCATACTCTTGAGTCTATTAATTTTATGAGTTTTATTGATAATGGTAACTAGAATGTTCATAAATTATTAGAGGTTATTCCTTATGATTTAGTTGGTATTATCTTGACAATTACTTTACGAATAAAAACTTTATAAGTGAAGATGATAATCAGTTACTTACTCAATGCTCCTCTAAAATTAAGATTTGGGATGTTGTTAAATACATGAATTGGGGTTCTGTTACGGGTCCTGATGGGTTTACTACTAAATTATTTTACAAATCTTGAGATATTATTAAGATGGATGTGATGGAGTTTGTGAAGGATTTTTTTTCATGAGAATCATTATCCTAAACTCTTTTCCCGCTCCCGGATTATTTTAATTCCAAAAAAAGAGGCTTCAATCATTAGTTGATTTTAGGTTGATAAGCCTTTGCTCTTTTCTTAACAAATTAAATGTTAAAATCATTGTGGGGAGGTTGGTTACCATCTTCCTTACAATTATTTCTTGAACTAAAATTGGTTTTGTGAAAGGTCGTAGCATTTTTGAAAATATTCTTTTAGCTCAAGAGATCATTAATGATATGAATGCTAAAGTTAGGGGGGGGGGGGGGAATTTAATTTTAAAACTTGACATCACTAAAGCATATGATAATCTTAGTTGGACGTTCCTTTATTATATTTTGGCACAATTTTGCTTTAAATTTTCACTCATTAGGTTTATTAAAAATATCATTGAAAATTTTTATTTTTTAATGGGAAGAGTCATGGTTTATTCAAGTCTTCTTAGGGCTTGAGACAAGGTTATCCCATTTCCCCTGCTATGTTTATTATTGCAGTTAAGTTTTTGTCTAGGGCTTTGATGATCTTTATAACAGGTACCCCAAGCTTCTTTAACACACTTTACGTGGTGTTCCTATAACTGACCTTTGTTTTACTGATGATTTTATTATTTTATCGAATGGGTCTCTTAACAATATCAACCATTTTCTTAAGTTACTTACTTACTTATTTCCAAAACATTAGTGATTTGAACATAAACAAAGATAAATGTTGTTTAATTGTTGCTAAAATTGTGAATCAATGTAGGAATAATGCTATTCAGAAAAAATGTGACTTTATTTCTAAATCTTTACCTATTAAATACTTGGAAACCCCAGTTTTTATAGGTAAGAAGAGGTCTCATTTGTTTGAGAATATTTTTACTTCCATTCAAAGGAAGCTTACTGCCTGGGGTTTGAATTTACTTTCATTTAGTGGTAGGCTTGTTTTAATTAAAAGTTTTTTTTTTAATTCTTTTCTTGTTTATACCTTTAATACTATTCCACCCACTAAGACCATTTATCTTCGAATGGAGAGAATTAAAAAAAAAGTACTCTAAGAACAATAGATCTTGTATCGATTGGTGTTTGTTCAAAATAATCAATGGATTTTTTGATTAAGGAGGCTTGGTTACAAGAATAATGTTGATATGACTCATGTTTTCTCTCATAAATTATGGTTTTCTTTTAGATCTAATAATAGTATTTGGGAAAATTTTATGAGAAAAAGTATTGCAGTATTTCTCATCCTCTTTCTTGCAATAATAAGTCTTCCAATTCTATTATTTGGAAAAGTCTTTGCTATATTAAGTGGGGTGTGGGTCAAGGTGATGTATTTTTTTTAACAAGATAATTGGATTGGGACTTATTCTGTTGATAATTTTTTAAACACTCATACTCTTGAGTTTATTGAGGTTAAGAGCTTTATTGAAAATGGTAACTAGAATGTTCATAAACTATCAGAGGTTATTCCTTCTAATTTAGTTGATATTATCTTGACAATTGCTTTATAGTTCCATAGTATGGATATGATTTTATTTAGGTTATCTTCTATTGGTAAGTTTGTTCTGAATAAAGTTTTGAATACCTTTATGATTATTTATGATTAATCTGCTATTTTCTAGTCTCTTTGTCACAAGAATATTCCTTTATCATATTCCATTTTTGTGTGAAGAGCTATTCATAACTTGATACCTACTAAATAATTACTATTGAAAAAAGGTTTCAACTTGCTTCAAAATGCCTATCTTTTTAATATTGAAACTGTGAAGCATGTTTTTGTGAATGATGTAGTTGCCATCAGAGTTTGGAGAGATATTTTTTATTTTGGCAACAAGGGTAAATTTAACTATGGTAATGATATTGTGACTATTCTTCATTATTGGCTAAATCATTTTAAGGGCCATATTTATAATTTGCAACCTATTCTTATTCTTTGGTTGCTTTGGATGGAAATAAATGATTTTAAGCCTAGGGATATTAAAGTGGACTTTAGGTGTTTTGTTTCCAATGTAAAAGATAAAATTTTGTAATTACACTATTAACTTGCTCACAAATAAAAACTTTAATATTTGTAATGCCATTGTTCTTGATTTTTGTATTTCCACTAGTAACCAAAATATCGATAAGATTCAAAGGATTGTAAGGTGGGTTAAGCCTTCTCTTTCTTTCTATAAAACGAATACTAAAGTATCTATTAATTTTTGTGTTGATAGTCTTGGTGGGATTATTTGTAACCATCGGGGTAATGTCATTTCTTCCTTTACTGGTCCTTTAAATTATTTCAATGCTATTACTTCTGAGCTAGGGTATTTCTAATCTTTAGCTTGAGTAGAATGCCATGCTCTTAATTCTTATCTTGTATGGCAATGTGGTTGGTAGTCCTAATATTTTTAATCTAATTAGAAAAATTAATGTCTCTTAAAATTTTGAATAAATCAATTTCCCATATTTATTGTGAATTGAATTCTTGTACAAATTGGTTAGCTAAATTTGGTTGCCAATTGGTGTCTTTTTAGAATTTTGATGGTTTGAATTTACCTTGTCTTATTAGAGGAATGGTTATTCTGGATAAGTCAGGTTTTCGTTATATTAGGAACTGCTTTTATGGTTCTTCTGCTCCAAATTTTGGCATTGTTTTGATTTTATTTTGTTCTATCATGGTTGTTTCTATTCTCCCTTTTGCTATTATTGAATTGTTTAGTTTTTTTGTGCTTTGTCTAGTGAAAGTTGGGTTGGGCTATTTTTTAGGTAGTTTTAGCTTTTGGCTTTAGTCTTTCTTGCTGATTCATTTTGTTAGATCCTACTAGGTCAGTAGAGTCTTTGTGTTGGTTGGGGTATTTGTTGCTATCGTCTTTCTTCGAGTTTCTTTATTCACTATGGTGGCTATCCTACTCATTATCATTATGTCTTTCTTTGATGACCACTTACACCCATTATGATGTGACATCCTTTACCAGTTTTTTACTTTCTTCTCGTCAATATGTTTTATGCTATATTCTTGGTGAAAGTTATGCAGGTGATGATCAAGTTCTTGGCTTTATTTTTGGGTATGGCTATTTGATTATCGATTTTAGCTTTTTATATTGTATTGAAGAAGGAATCTCATGCTCCTAGATTTTTATATTTGTTTTTTTAATATATCTCTTCGAGGGTTCGTGAACGTCTGGTCCCTCTAAGGACTTACAAATGTTTTTGTGATATTAACGCGTAGGCCCTCTAATGGGTTTTAACCCTAAAAAAAAACACCTTTAAGTGATTCATTTGTATTTTATATGTGTGAGAAGATATAAATACCAAATATAAAAATGAGAAACTAAATTTGTGACTTGAGATGGTGGTCACAATAGGAGTTTATGCCTATTCATGTGCATCTTTTGCTATGTTAGTTGATTCTATTGATGGTTTTATTAATAAATCAAGGTCTTAGGTTTATTTATAAGATGCTCTTTACAAAATAATAGTTTCCTGTGCTACTTGTAAATATTAAAAGCCATTTGTTAAGAAAGTTTTAATCTTATAATATCTTTGAAACATTCTTTTACTTAAAATTTTTAATTTGCAATCCTTGTATAACTGAAGGAAAATAATTAAGCCAACAATAATAGATTCATGATGAAGAAGCCTCGTGATAAGCACCAACTACAAAAGACTTAAATGTCAAAAAGAATATGATTGACCATCAAATTCCAAAGTCACATCTAGCAAGAAAAATAGAACAGATCCATTAAACACCATCAACAACTTAAAAAAAAGAATTAGCCACAAGAGAAGAAAATGAGCACAAGATATAAACAAAAGGAAAAAAGATTTACTACTACAAAATCTATACGTAAGCAACCCAAATCACAACCGAACACCGAAGTAAAGCATAAACCGCCAGTAAATTCCAAATACACAACCAGAAACCAGAAAAGACTAAGCTAGATGAATTAGCCATCCAAAACCTAAAAGGAAAATAGCAGAAAGCAATGTCCGACAAGAGCTAGATGACACATACCAAAACATCCACATGAAAAAGAAACTAGCAATCCAAATGCACGGATGCTGAAACCATCACAAGCAAGTGAAACAACTAAAGTGTACTAACCATTGAAAATAGGAATCATGTAGAACTAGTCAATTAGTAAACAAAAACCAATTCAAACAACAAGGCCCCAATATAAATACAAACACAAAGATACAAATTCCAATAAAAACTTGTTGACAAAGCAAGGAGAAGTCAAAGAGATTTATATAATGGAAGAGATTTGAATATATATAGTTTGTTGGGATTGGAAGATAATGGATAATGGATACTTTCTAAAGTGGGTGGGCTTTTTAAGGAAATAATTTTCTATAATAATAATAATAATAATAATAATAATAATTCACATATTAAATAAGCATAATTAAATTTCTACCTTAAGCCCCTACATCTTTCATTATTTTACTATAGTAATGACTGCTAAACTCATGTATTTTTCATAATTGAAAATAAAACAAAGGCAAAAAGTCATACAATATAAGGTGACATTGCTCATAGAGGCATGCAAACAAACCTAATTATTCAACACACAACATTACCACTCACAACTCCCACATTTTTTTTTAGTTAAAACCCACGGAGGGGCCTATGCGTTAATATCAAAAAAGGGATTACAAGGTTCTTAATAGGAACCTCCAACTTTCTACTACTCAACAGAGCTACAAAATAATAAAAAGAAAAACTTAAAAGCCGGTGGTTAACACACAACTCCCACATAATAGCTTACATAGTAACATTCTTACAAAATAGTGTAGAAAAAAAGCATAAAGTTTGAATATAAATGCTATTGATATAAAAGATGACTTTTAAGTGTAAAGGTATCCTCCTTTATCGTCCAGAGAAGATAAGGTGGCCTCTAGGTAGAAAATGGCAAATGGGTTCAGAACCTGGCATCACTTTCATCACTTTAAACCCTGCATAATTTTGTGCCCATGCACATGTATCAAGATGGCATATTGTTGTAGTATCCACCACCACTCCATTTGATCCCAACAGATGCACCTTATATGCCTCAACATTTATTATTGAGTGATAATAATATACTACTTTCATGTATGACATAGGATGACAAGACACCATTGCCTTTGCTTCCTACAAATACACATATTTTATATTTCAACACAAATATATTTAAGTATAATCATTTTTCATAACTTTGCACTAAAATCTTGAATACTAATATATCTTAAGTACCTTTTATATTCATAGTTTTTAAACGAGTCAGCCCATGAGTTAAATAGTAAGTCAGGACATGCTCAAGCTTGGCTCATTAGTACAACGAGCTAAGCTCATGAGCCATTTATTGAGTCGAGCTCAAGCCTACTCACGAGTTAGATTGAACTAGACTCACTAATGAGCTCATAATTATAAATATTCCTATATATATTAAGTTAAATTTACATAGAAAGCAAGAAGATTCCTTCTTATACAAGACAATTCTAAACATCTATATGATTGTGACATTTTTTTATATGAAAGTGAAATTTCAAATTATTTTGGTAACTATCTTACAAAATATAAATAAAAAGTATGCAAAATATTAAAAATTAGCTTGCCAGTTTAAAAAATAAATATATTTAGAATCATTCTTTTGGATAACTTTTAACATAACAAAAATGAATATTAAAAAAATGTAGAAACATTGAAATATGAACATTAGCAAAACCTTTCAAAGCTGAACATTTGAATATACATAACGATTTGACATTAACAATGCATAAACATAACCAATTCTTCATTTTGATTTATTTATTGCTCAATTAAATTTGAAATTAAAAAAACTTTGATTCTTTATTAAATATAAATCTACTTAAAGTTGAAATCACAAAAGATAAAAAAAAAAATAAAGGTCCTCATAGGATATAACAATACAATAATAAAAAATATAAACACAAAACATAGATAGCATAGTGAACATGATGAGCAAATAAAATAATGCATATATTTTTCATTTGCTAAGAAACAAACGTAGAGGTGCTTGGAGTTGCGTTCGAGTTGGGCATCACTTGAGATAAAATTTGAACTCCAATTAAAAGTCTTTCTAGTCATTACCATTGAAAAAAATTTCTAGGCCTACCTTCATGTAATTGCTTCTTCATCTACTCATTATAGAAATCTAGTATAAACTCGTCAAAACCATAATTCCATTTATGGTATAAAATCAGAGGATAAAACAACATACAATAATAAAAAACGAAAACACAAAACTTAGATACCATAGTGAACATGATGAGCTTATAAAATAATACTTATGTTTTCATTTGCTAAGCAGCATATGTACAGGTGCTTGGAGTTGCATTCGAGTTGGGCATCACTTGAGATAAAATTCAAACTCCTACTAAAAGTCTTGCTAGTCCTTACCATTGAAAAAATTTCTAGGCCTACCTTCAAGTAATATGTTTTTCATCTGGTCATTAAATAAATCTAGTATAAACTCATCAAAACCAGAATACCATTTATGGTATAAAATCACATGCTCGATGTAGAAATTGTTGTAGTCAACATCTACAGAAATTGTGGTCTTTTAAGGTACTACATATTATTAGGATGGAGTACTCCTATAAGAAAATTAATGTATCCATATTTCATGGAATTATCAAAACTACACGAAATTGAAAATGTTTGTAAAAGGCTAATAATTTGATTGCCATAGAATGTTCTTTTCCTTATCGTGCATTGAAAATAAGTAAAGATGCATTCTAAAAAAATAGAGCTAAGAAATTTGTGACCCTATCAAGATTGAGTAAAGATCAATTATTATAAAGTGTTAGCTTAAAACCAAAGAATGTGAGGCATTAATCATAATTGAAAAACAGGAGTAGTTTTTTGGATCTTCCTTAGGATATGTAAATTTAACCTAAGATAATCCATCAGAAATGCATATTGAGAATAATTTTTTTGATAACTTATTTGTTGGAGATTAAATTTAAAAACAAATAATAACTTAAAAGTGAGAAGGAATATGAAGAAGTAGATTAATTGAAGAGATTTATAGCTCCAAGAAATAAATACTAAGAAAACCATAATGCTTATGTCCAAATATTTTGCCAAATTTAAACATAAGAATTGGTTCTATTTATAATGCTCATATCAAATCACTTTGTATTATCAAATGGACTCTAATAATACCTCAAGAATCACTAGATCTTCTACCCATTCCGCTAATGTTTAAAGCTCTCTTATGGAATATTAGGGGTGTGCGTGGTTCTCTATCCAAGGATAGAGTCAAGAACTTGTGTAGGATTCATGGCATTCAAATGCTTATTTTAATTGAACCCTTAATTGCTGCTATTAAGATTGATTCTGTTAAGCATTACTTAGGTTTTGATTATTTTTTTGGTAACTGTACTTATAAAATTTGGCTTTTTTGGAATCATTCTGTTTCTTTAAATGTTATTGTGGATTTACCTCAAGTTATTCATATTAATTTTCTCTTTAATCAAACTACTTGATTTGCTTCTTTTACTTATGCTTCTTGTTCTAGAATTGGGAGGAAGACTCTTTGGAGTCAACTCAATGATTTTGCTTCCTCGGTAAATGCCACTTGGCTTGTTGGGGGTGATTTTAATTGCATCTTTAATCCCAATGAACGGATAGGGGGTAAGCCCCCAAATTTTAATAATATGGAGGATTTTAACAATATGATAAGGTCTTGCAACCTTGATGATATTGGTGTTTCTGGTAACATTTTTACGTGGAACAAAGGTGTTATGTGGCAAAGAATTGATCGTATTCTTTTAATAATCTTTGGATTAACTATTTTTCTAATTCTTATGTTACTCACCTTACCCATACTCTATCCGATCACTCACCTCTTCTTTTAAGTTTTTGCAATGCCAATATTAATAGTTACTCTCCTTTTAGATTTCAAAATATGTGGCTTCTTGACGCTTCATTTTTACAGATTGTTAAAGAGAATTGGGAGGTGCCCCTTGCTCCTTCGGATAATGTGATTGGTATGGTTAGATTTTGGTTTAAACTTAAGAGACTCAAGCGAAAGCTTGCTTGGTGGAATAAATGCATTTTTAAGAATATTTTCACTAACATTTTCAAGGAGGAGGATGATGTAAAAAAAGCTGAGTTGACCTTTATGAATGATTCTTCCTCTATTAACTTGTCTCTTCTTAATGATGCTAAAACCGTCTTATACAAGTTGCAGGAAAAGGAAGAAATTTATTGGAGGCAAAAGGCTTCTTCTAAATTCCTTGTTGAAGGTGATCGTAACACTACCTTTTTTCATAATATTGCTAATCACAACAAAGTTTGTAGGCATATTCATAAGATCACTATGCCGGAGGGAGATGTTATTGAGGATCCTGAAGCTATTGCCAATTCGGGAACTGAATTTTTTTTTAACCTCTTTAATTCTAATTTTCCCCCCATGCTGGATACTGATTTCTCTTTCATTCCTGCTCTTGTTTCTAAGGAGAAAAATATTTTGCTCACTAAGAATCCCTCTATGCAGGAGATTTGGGATAATTTAAATAGCATGAATTCTAACTCGGTTGCTGGTCCCGATGGTTTAACGAATAAATTTTTCCAAAAATCCTGGGAAATTATTAAGGAGGATCTTTTTAATGCTGTGAATGATTTCTTTGGGGGATTTGGGTACCCAAAGTTTTTTACCACAACCTCTATTGCTCTTATCCCCAAAGCTCAAAACATTAATTCTTGGAATGACTATAGATCTATTAGTTTATGCTCTTTTTAAAATAAATTGATATCTAAAATTTTAATGGGAAGACTTGCTTTAATTTTGCCTAAAATCATCTCTTTGGAACAGTTTGCTTTTGTTAAAGGTAGATCTATATTTGATAACATTTTACTTGTTCAGGAATTAATTCATGATTTTGAGAAGAAGGTTGCTGGTGGGAATAGTGTCTTTAAAATGGATATCACCAAAGCTTATGATAACCTTAATTGGGAATTTCTTTATGTTATTTTAATATCTTTTGGTTTTAACTCTCAATTTCTTAGATTGATTAAAAATAGCATTGAATTTTGCCACTTTCCTGTTATTATTAATGGTAAACCGCATGGCTTTTTTCGTTCTGCTCATGGTCTTAGATAGGGATACCCTTTATCTCCTTCTCTTTTCATTATTGCTATGGAATTTTTATCTCGTGATCTTAACCAATTCTTCCGTATGGACCCTAATTTGTTTTTTCGTACGGGGGGTGTTCTTCCTTTAACCCACTTGAGCTTTGCGGATGACTTTATTATCTTCTCCAATGGTTTTATTAGAGATGTTCAAAAGCTTTTTAGATTTCTTGATAATTTCCAAAATACTAGTGGTTTAACTTTCAACAAAACCAAAAGCTTCTTTTTCACTGATAAATCGATTTCTACTGCTCACATTCATGACATTGGGAGGAAAATTAGATTGATGAAAAAGTCTCTCCTATGAAATATTTGGGTTCTCCTTTATTTAAAGGCAGAAAGCAATCCTTTTTATTTGATGATATTTTTTCTACCATTCAAAAGAAATTTACTTCGTGGGCTTTCAATTACTTATCTTATGGTGGTAGACTTGTTCTCATTAAACATGTTCTTTGTTCTATTCCCATTTTTTTACTTCATATTATGGCTCCGACTATCAATGTTTCGAAAAGATTCGAAGTTTTTTTCAATAAATTCCTTTGGGGAACCAAGGCTGGTTCTAATGCCATTCTATGGGGATCTTGGAAGAACTGTTCTAGTATTATGAAAGTGGGAAGACTGGGGTTTAAAACTGTAAAAGATATGGCTCATACATTCAATCATAAATTATGGTTTAGTTTTAATGCCAAAAAGAGTCTTTGGGCTAATTATATGGTTTCTAAATATTGTGGTATGAAGCATCCCTTAAATTGATATTTCAAAATGGGAGATTCTCCTAACTGGAAAAGGTTATGCAACATCAAATGGGAAGCTGAGGAGCTTATTCAATGGGGTTTAGGTTGTGGTAATATTTATTTTTGGCAAGATAAATGGTTGGGTAACTTTTCTATTGATAATCTTTTACATACTCGCTCCATTTCTCATTGCAAAGTCAAGGAATTTTTTAATAATGATAGTTGGAATTTGGATTTACTTTACACCATGCTCCATGACTTTATTATCCAATTAATTGTTAACATTACTATTCATTCGGAGATGGAGGATTGCATTTTATCTAGTTGTTCCAATGATGGGAAATTTAGTACTAAACATGTGTGGAAGTTAACTAAACAATCTCTGCCGAATAATTTCATTAATGTTGCTTACTGACATGGTTGTATTCCCCCTACTTACTCTTTTTTGGTTTGGAGAATTTTGCATAGTTATGTCCCTGTGGATTCTTTGCTTATTAAGAAAGGCCTCACTATTGTTTCAAAATGTCAATGCTGTTACCACACTGAAAGTTTACTTCATGTCTTTTATCAAGGCCCCATTGAGATGAAGGTTTGGATTTATTTTGATAATTTGTTCAAAGTGTTTTCTAAATTTCATCTTATTTCTCTTAATGAGATCCTCAATGAATGGTTTACTAAAACTAAAGGCCACATTTGCAATATCATTCCTTTCTTGATTTTTTGGTATATTAGGGAGAGTAGGAATGCTTCTAAACATGAGAATGTGAAAATGGATGCGAATACTATCATTTCCAAAATCAAGCATAAAATTTACCAATTGTTTGTTGCTAAGCTTCTAAAGGTTGATGCTTTCAAAGGCTACCATCATTTGCTTGACGAATTTGGTTTTAATTTTCCGGTCACTTTTGTTCCTTCTAACAATAGGGTTATTTATTGTACTAAACCTTTGGTGGGGTGTTTCAAACTCAACACTGATATTGCTAGAAATTCTACCGTTGCTGGGTGTGGTGGCATTATTAGGGATACTAAAGGTTTTGTCATTAAAGCTTATGCGGGTCCTTCCAATGCTATTAATGCTATTCAGGCTGAATTGGAGAGTCTTTTGTATGGAATTAAGCTTTGCAAGTCTATTGGTATTGATAACCTATGGGTTGAAGTGGATACTATGCTTATTATTCATTACATTAAAGACCACTCTTCTCCCAATTCTGACAATTTCTATAAGATTAGAGATATTAAACATTGCCTGTCTCTTACTTCATTTAAAATCTCTCATATTTTAAGAGAAGGGAATGCGGTGACCGACTGTCTTGCCAAAAGGGGTTGTATGCTTGTTAATTTTGAGGAGTATGATGATCTCAACCTTCCTACTGAAGCTCAAGGGCTTGCTAGATTAGATCGATTGAATTATCCTTATATTCGTATGCACTAGCCTTGGTTGACTTTATTGTTGTTTTATTCCCATGTTCTGCTTTTCTCCTGTTATGTTTTATTCTTATCATGTTTGTTGTGATTGGTTTTTTGTTAAGCTTTTACACTATACAGTCTCTATTGGATTCATGTTATGGAGTAATTTTGTGTTCTGGGATCTCTCATTCAGTTTTGGGATCCTGAGAAATGTGGGTATCATTCATGAGGCTGTGGAGTGGAGTTTTACTCCATGCTACTCTGTTTTACTAATTTTATTATTTTGTGTGGTTGTGTATTTGCATTACTAGATTATTTTGGCTCCTGTTGACTATTCCTGCTCCGATTTTTCTTGTACTACTATTTATTCTGTTGGTGCTATAAGCCTTAATATGAAGAACTTGTCTTGTTTGAGTTGCGTGAGTAGTTGATTTCGGATTTTCCCTTTAATTTTATTGAGATTGATTTTTGGGGTTAATTCTTCTAATTTTTTAGTTCTGGCAACTCTGAGATTCCATTTCTGGGAGGTGGTTCTGCGATGTTTGCTGGGTATTTTCCCCTCCATTACTAGGGGTGATATGGACTTGGTTTGTAAGGCTTTTAATGCTAATCAACCTCTCATGTTATATGACTTGAATATGATGTTTTATATTCTGTATCATTTACATCGGTTTTGGATTTGTCTTTTGACTAATGCTGCGGGTCAATTTTGTTTGCAGGGGAATTTTCCTTACATCATTGGGGTTATTTTAGTCTGGACTTGGAATGCTATTAACACTAATCATTCTATGATGTTCCTTGTTATGCATCTGTTGTTACAATTTTGGGTTTTTTTGCACCGCATATGGACTTGTTTTTCCTTTTTAGCTGTGGGTTATTCTCGGTTGCCGCCTCAACGCTAGTGTGATGAATTTTTACTTAATCCCTTTGATGTTTTTGACTTTGGCATCAGGAAAGTATTTCTGCTCCTTTATCATTCCTTTTCTTACATAATCTATAAGTTTTTGCTTCTTTTATCTAAGTATAATGGTTATAACATAGATTCTTCTTTGAGGTTTGTTTTGGTGCAGATCTTTCATTTTGGTATGAGCTGCTACATTGATTGCAGAGGGAGCTGCACCATCTTTTTTTGGAGCTTTAGGATGGTGAATTTCAAGTTTTGGAGGAAGATCATTTTGATTCGTGTTATCTTCTTCTTCCTTTTTTGGGTTCTGTTCTCTTGCAGACCTAAAATGATCTTAGTTCTTTTTGTACCTCTAGTACAAGGAATCACCGACTCACAGGTTTTGTTTTGATTTTTGATGTAGCTCTTATTAGCATTAGAGACCTGGTGGTTCCTTTTAAGGACCTTGTAACCCTTTTTTGGATATTAACACGTAGGCCCCTCTGTGGGTTTTAACCAAAAAAAAAATTCTTATTTTTAAATTATTAACTTCTCAGTAATATTTTAAATTTAAAGTTTTTTTACTATTTAGTAAATTTAAATCTACTAAAAATTGGAATCATGAAAGAAAAAAACATATATTTTAAGAGCTCCTCATAGTATAGAACAACATACCATAACAAAAAACATAGATACCATAGAGAACATGGTGAGCACATAAACTTATATATATATATATATATATATATATATATATATATATATTTCATTTGCTAAGCAGCATACGTAGACATTGCATTTGAGTCGGGCAGTATTTGAAATGAAACTCAAACTCATACTAAAGGCCTTACCAGTCCTTACCATTTAATGAATTTCTAGGATTGCATTTTGATAATATTCCTTCATCAGCTCGTTATAGAAATATTATAATATGAACTCATCAAAATAAGAATTCCATTTATGGTATAAATTTGCATGCTCGATGTCAAAGCTGCTATGGTCAACATCTGGATAAATTGTGGTCTTTTAGGGTACTACATATTATTAGGATGGAGTACTGATAAATCATGAAAAAATTATCATGATCGAGCACAAATCTCTAAGAAAAATCATGTTGGAAACTTTCAAAATTAAAATTGGGGTCATCCAAACTCTGATTTCAACAAACTTATAGTAAAATTGAGCATCAGAATCACAAACCTAATGACACTAAAATAAACTCAAATCGAGCCCAAATGAATTCAAATCGAAGACTTGAAGCAATTTTGGAAGGTTTAAGACAAAATTTGGATTATCAAGTGGTTTACAAACATGAAATGCATATAGTCGAACTGTGCGACTCGACGAGAAAAATCCAATGAGCCCAAGAACACTAAATTCTAACATCACTAAGTCAGTCAAATGTTCAGTAAACAGACCATGATCAAGGGAGTCAACATTAGCCATCCATTCAAACCACTCCCAACTTACCCTCGATCTTCCACATATTTATAAGCCATGCCACTCTAGAAAATCTTTAAATAGTGCTTCCCATTCTCTTGAAATGGGTACCTAAGCCAATGGAAGACAAGTAAGAGAGAGAACGAAAATCGCTCTTTCCTCCTTGCTCCTCAACCACAGCCTAGAGTTCCGTTGGACCATTGACTGATGTTGAAGTTCTACCAAACTTAAATTAGACCACAAACTTATGTTGGATTTTTGTCAAACTTCCATCGGACCACTGATTGATGATGAAATCTCACTGAGCCACTGAATAATGCTGGAGTTCTACCAAACCACCGCCAAACTACCAACTAACACCTGAACTTCCAAGTGATGCTGGAGTTCCACCGAAAACCCAAGTGTTGATAGGCTTTCATCTAACCCTTGTTTGTCAATAGACTTCAACCATATGGTTGATATTTATAATTTGATCACCCTCGAGAGTGATTTAGACCATTGTACTCAATTCAAATTCTAGTGGAATCATTTTCAACTGGGCTAGGACATGTGGTTTTTCTCCTTTCCAAGGATTTCCCCAAAAAAAATCTTATGTTTTTATGTGTGAACTGGATATTCGTAGAACAATAAGATTTAGAATTATAACTCTATTGCCACATATATTCTAGCCCACAATAGTTTGGTGTTGTCTATGAAAAGCTCAATCCCACTATCCTAAGTATTTATGGAAAACAAGCATAGTAATCATAATCTAAAAGCCTCTCACTCAAACTCACACCAATCTAAGAATCAGTCCTTGAACATGGATGCCAGCCATCTAACTCTTTTCACCCTAATGGGTGATACCTTATCAAGGAATGGACCTCAGAAAAATCTCTAGAAGATCACATCCTTAAAATGGAGAAATCTCAGAATGAGATCATCCAACTCCAAGGAGAGACTTAATAACCATTGCTAGCACCAAAAGAAAAGATTCTTCTCTCTTGAGTTCCACCACTGGCCGAATGTTCAACCTGAACATCATCATGTAGAAATTCCTCTTCCTCTGTTAAGGATGCCACCTCCGTTATGTCAAGATAATAAACTTGTTGATACAACAAGCTCTATTCATCCTTCGGGCATAGGTCAAAACATCACAATCCTTTAGATGTCCCTAAGAATGTAGCCCAGTTGTACATTATTGAGATACATCGTAACCTCCTATGGCATGAACTATACATAAAGATTGGTCCAATAAGAGTTCCCTTTGGAAGGTGTAAGGTAATCTCATCATTAGTGAGAATTCCAGGAGTCATCACCCCTGACTGAAGCAATCCTTCAAAACCCCATTTTTGCAGGATTCAAACTACTGAGCATTAATTCCTATGATTTGACATTCTACCCGTACGAGCATATCGATCACTATAAGACAATCATGCATATCTAGTGAGCTTTAGATGAGCTTCTTTGATAAGTTTTCACTGCCATCCTCAAGAAAAAAGAATGAATGTGGTTTTATTCACTTTTAGTTAGAACAATCCATACCTTTGTCAAATTGCCAAAGTATTCATTAAATAATTTGTCATTAATCGGAGAACTACTAAGGATTCTTCTCAGCTCTATGAGATTCACCAAAATGAAGGAGAATCACTTAAGGATTATTTCTAATTATTTTTTTTTTAGGCTTGGCAAATTTTAGGTGTGGATCCTAAATTACTGAGAGGAGTTTCCTTGGAGGCCTTCGTCCTTATCCCTTTTACTCAGCACTTATACGAGCCACAATTCCTTCATATATTAACCTGATCCATCATGTAAAGGCATAAGAATCTATTATGAAGCTATCAATTTCCATAGGAAGCAATTTGAGTAAACTCCTATAAAGCATAAAACTACCCCTACAACAAAGGACTCATTCTCGCAATGAAAGAAAAACCAACCTCCTAGACCCCTAGAACCATAACACGAGTTTTGACAAGAAGAGGAGTATATATCACCCTTTTCCCCTAGAGTACATGCGTTGATGGCCATCCAAGATCAAGAAAACTTAAAGTGGCCAAACCCTTTAAAGTCGAACGTAGGAAATTAGGAGCAATATTGTCATTTCAACCACAGTCATAGAAACACCACTAAAGCTTGTAGGCAATTCAAGGATAATATTGAAAGCCTGATTTGACAAGGATATCTCTAATAATTTATCCAAAATCCACCTGCTTTAGATAAAGTTGGTCCCACTAGGGGGAAAAATTAATAATAATAAAGATGACCATTGAATAATATTCAAATGATTAGTGAAATTAAATTATCATGCAGTTTGTGCATTTGTGTTAGTAATACAACTCATCCTGTTTCATCATGTCTTTTTTATGTTAAATAAGTTGTCACTCTGATATCCCTAGTATTTTCTTCTAAGTTAAATATACTATTATCCTCGTATGTATATCTAATTTATTTAGCATGGTGTAACTCTTATATTCTAAGTTGAACTAAGGAGTTATTTTATTGTGTTACATAATATAGTGGTGTGTGGTTCGTTCCATTTTGATATTGTCTCCTTCTTTAAAAAAGATAAAAAAATGATAATAAAAACTAAGAACAACTCTAATCTCTTTACTAGTGAATCGAGAAATACAAAATCTTTGTTGTATCTCAATGACTAGAAAATCCTAGGGGGATTAAATCCAACCTCTTCAACACAGGTTAATCTCCTTGAGTACCGCTCTAACATATAACCTTGGATAGGTCAAATAGCCTAGGAGGATGTCAATCAAATCTTAAATCCTTAGTTCATGAAATATGTAATCTTTATTTCATCTGAATCACTGGATGATCAATCTAAGGGGGATTTGATCCGACCACTTCTACATAGGTTAACATCACAAAGCACCTCTCTAACATACAACTTCGGATAATTCAAATATCCTAGAAAGATGTCAATAAAATCTTAAATTCTTTATTCAATAAATATGAAATCTTTATTATGTCAACCATTGGGTGATTGATCCCATGGTGATTTGGTCTGACTTCTTCCACATAGGTTAAAGTTATCGAGCACTGCTACGAAATACAATCTAGGAAAGGTCAAACATCCCAAGAAGATGTCAATCAAATGTAAAATCCTTGTTTTGAGAAATATGCAATCTTTATTGTGTCACAATTATTGGATTATTGATTCCACAGGGATTTGATCCAAATTCTTCCACATAGGATAACATTATCAAGAGGCCTTTTGACATCATACATTGGTCCTTTTGACCTCTTTTGCTGATAACGATCCTTCCGACCTCTATTGTCTACTACGATCCTTCTGACCTCCATCGCCAAATAACGATCTATCTGACCCCTATCACATGTTAACTACGTTCCTTTCAACCTCCGTCACCTACTATAAACCTTCCAACCTCCATCACCAAACAATGATCTTTTGGACCCATGTCTCCTACCAACAATGGTCTTTCTAACCTATGTCGCCTACTACGGTCCTTCCAACCTCCATCGTCAGAAAAAAGTCCTTTTGACCCCTTTCTCTTATTTATAATGATCCTTCCAACCTCAGTCACCTACTACAGTCTTTCTGACCTTCTTTGCCAGAATAGGGGTGGGGTGGGGGGGTTGGGATTTGGTTGAGGGGGGGTGTTTGATTGGATGGGATATAGGGGGGATGTGGGTGGGGGTGGGTTTGGGGTGGTTGGGGGTGTTGGGGATGGTGGTGTGGGGTTGAGATGTGGAGGTTTTTGGTTGGGGTTGGGGTTGGTGAGTATGGTTTTTGAGTGGAGGATTTGGGTTTTTGGGTGTTTTAGTGGGGTTGGTTTGTGGGAATGTATGGGATTGTATGGTGTAGTATGTTTAGGGTTTTTGTGTTGGTTTATTGGTGTGGTTTAATTATTTTGATTTTCTTTGTTCAAATAAATTTATGTACTAAAAATATTTGAAATTTTAGATTATTGATTTTGGAAAGAATTGGTGTAAATTACTCTTGAAAATTGTACAAAAAGTACAAAAAATCAAAAGAAATGCGCAATGGTTCGCAAATATGAAAAAGAGGCACAAAATCAGCTCAATATCAATAGATGCACAAAAATGTGCTCTGAATAAAAGATGCGCAAAGCGCCACATGTGGTAATTCTCTCTTTCCAAATTCTTTCAATCTCTTAATTCAAATTGATCTTATGTTCATTTATATTCTATTGAATTTTGAAATATAGAATTTTTTCTTCATCTCTCTTGTAATGATTTTCTATATTGATTGAAAGTTAATTCATGCTTTTGCTAAATTCTTCTTACTTACAATGTTATATCACTTTTTAAATCTCCTGAATTTCTATGATTGACCTAATGTTTTTAGTTTAAAATTGCATACCCTATGTCAATCACCATTTAGATTAAATATTAACAATGAATTTCATATAATTATTTACATTTCTGGTCTTTCTTCTTCACTTTTTGTTGCTGTCAAAAAGGGGGAAAATTATTAGTTTGTGTATAGTTTGTGTATGTTTGTGTTTTTTGTTTTCTCTTTTTTAGTTGTGATTGTTCTTTAATTTTTTAGTTGTGATTGTTCTTTAATGCCTCCTTATTTTAATGTACTCATAAATTCAGGGGGAGTTTAGGAGATAAAAGATGTGTTTTAACTTGAAACCATACATAATAATTGTTTTGTCATCATCAAAAAGGGGGAGATTGTTTGAATAGTTGCTATGAATGAGTTATATTTATGCAACTTATGTATTTTTTGATGATTCCAAACTTTATTGTTCAAATGTATAGTTATCTCCTAACAATTTCAGAAGATTTGCACTTGCTCTTGTGTGTACTAACATTTCAGGAAAATCAGACTCAGACTACGAAAACTTCAATTCAAATTCAACATGAGATATTATGTTAAATTGATGTTTATCTTTTCTTTGTAATTTTGAAAGGGAGTGATTGTAATTGAGTGAATAAAATCTCACACACACACACAAATAAGGAGATCTTGAAATTCTATACTGATCGTACAGGACGATATTTATCGTACTGGACGATCTGTCAGTTATCTCCTATAGAGCACTTGGAACGAATAGGAACTGCCTTGAAAATTTTTCTAGTCCTATTCGTCCAGGACGAAATTTATCATCGTCCCAGGCGATGGGTTCTCTGCAAAATTTTTCGTCCAGACGAATTTTACCATCGTACGAGGCGACCAGTCCTCTGGAAAATTTTCGTCCAGACGAAAATAAATATCGTACAGGACGATCAGCTCTCTGGAACTTTTTTCGTACAGACGCAAACAAGTTATCGTCCGCGGCGATAGGTTCTCTGGAAAATTTTCGTCCAGACGAAATAAAAATAATCGTCCAGGACGATCGGCTCTCTGAAAAGTTTCGTCCACACACCACATTTTCGTTCAAACGACAAACCGACTTAGAACAGTTTTCACAGTTTCATAGAACCGACCTTGTAATAACCGTTCGTACTGGACGAACCAAGTTCGTACAGGACGATCAGATGTACGAAGTCAGTTCGTACACATATACAAATCGGGTCTTTTCAGATCGTTTAAGTAAAATCGTCCAGGACGATCCAGGATCGTACAGGACGATTCACTACGTACAGAATTGAAAGTTTGCAGTTTTTGGCGGTTTCACTTGTCTTTTATATAAATATCCAAATTAGACTGCCACCCAATCTTTTTGTCATTTGATCTTCGTGCCTTTTGAGAGAATAGCCAAGGAGAGAGTGGAAGAGAGCATTCAAAGGAGGATTCCAACCATTGGAGCTAGAAGGCTTCAATTGGATTGCTAAGGTAAGAATCTCTACTTGTGAAATTGGATTTCTTCACTCTTTTCTTTCTTCCTTCTAGATTCTGTGAGAAGATCATTCAAGAAGGTCCGGTTCTCTGCCGACACTTGGAGAGTGTGAACAGCCGAAGGGTTCTCTGCCCACACAGGAGAGTGTGAAAGACGAAGGTTTCTCTGCCCACACTAGGAGAGTGTGAAAGGACGAAGGGTTCTCTGCCCACACTAGAGAGTGTGAAAGGACGAAGGGTTCTCTGCCCACCCTTGGAGAGTGGAACAGACGAAGGGTTCTCTGCCCACACTAGGAGAGTGTGAAAGGACGAAGGTTTCTCTGCCCACACTAGGAGAGTGTGAAAGGACGAAGGGTTCTCTCGCCTACACTTGAGGGTGTGAAAGGACGACGGTTCTCTGCCAACACGGTTTTGTGTAAAAGGACGGACGTTTCTCTGCCGCACCGGGGGATGGGAAAAGAGTGTGTTGTAAGGGCTTCTCCGCCTTGCTGTGGGTGCAAAAGGAGAGTCACTATTGGTATTAGTGCAATACTCAGAGGGTGCCTCTGAGAGTGGATGTAGGTCTGGTTATAGACCGAACCAAAAAATCTGGTGTCATTAACTTTATAGCTTTTACGTTTCCCCACTTTTAAATTTCAGTTTTAACAACTCTGTGGTTGAAAAATATTTTTCTACTAACTTTAAAAAGAAAATTTTATTTCGGTTCAACTTTATTTTTAAGAGGGTTTAAAATTTTAAAATCTACCAATTCACCCCCCTCTTGGTAGCCTTGGGACACTTACTTAGGCTTAACAACCTAATTACTGGACTCAACACTTAATAGCATTAAAAGTATTAAATTTGAGTCTAAAACTTCAAAAAATAAACTCGAGCCCAAAAATGCTCAATTTTACCTGTCCAGGCAATAAATTTGGTCTAAGCACAAATTAGCGTAAAAATTGGCTAATCGGCCAAATGGCCTTCATCACCACTGGTGGCAGCCTCGTGTGTCCGGCTTACTTGGCCTGAGCATGCTGCCCATGCGCCTGCTCGTGCCCCAGTCCGCCAAGCCCACGCCCTATCCGTGCTCTTGCCCGTGGTTGAGATGTGGCATGTGGGGTTGTGTGTTGTGCCATCTGGTTGCAGTTAGCCAGTTATATAGATATATATAGATATATATATATATATATATATATATATATATATATATTTTTTTTCTTTTTTTTCTTCTTAACTTCCCTAACCTCACTTTTTCACTATAAATACCCCCTTAAGGTTATGAAAATTTTTTTCCCCTCCTCCTTCTCTCTTCTTTTCCTCAAGCTGAGCCCTTCCCCTATTCCTATTTCGACGGTATCCCCTGTCCAGGTCTAGGGCCCCTCACTGAGTAGGAGTCTCCTCCTCATTTCCACTTTTCTTCCTTTTTTTTCCTCAAGCTAAGGCCTTCCCTTAATCTTTCTTAGGCGGTATCCCCTGCCCTTATCTAGCACCCCTCATTGAGTTGAAGGGACCTTTTCCTCTTTTCCCCTTCATTCCCCATCAATCTTCTTCCTATATGGTAGGCCTTAGCTATCTATATTATATGTATCCTTTTAGTTGTGGGCCCTCGCTACACAATGTTCATGAGGGTGAATTTACTATCATGATTGTAGTAGATGAGATCATAGGAGTCAACAATGGGGAGATATAGTCAGGGGCGGATAGAGATGTGGGATGAGTAGAGGTGGAAAGAAAAAAAAAAGGTCAGGAGGGCCATAGTCAGGTGATGGAGTTTAAAAGGACTATTCTGTAGCGATATAGGTTGGAAGGACTATTATCTATCGATGATGGTTGGAATGACCGCAATAGGTGATGGAAGTTAGAAGGATCATAGTGGGTAGGAGACAGGGGTCAAAAAGATAGTTGTGTTGTGATGGACGCAAAAAGGACCATAATAGGTGTGGAGGTTGAAAGGACCACAATCGATAAGATACAGGGGTCAGAAAGATTATTTTCTTATGATGGAGATAAAAAAGACCATAGTAGGCGACAGAGCTTAGAAGGAATTTAGTGGGTAGAAGATAAGGGTCAAAACGATGGTTGTCTAGTGATGGAGTTCGGAAGGATCGTAATAGGTAACAGAGGTCGAAAGGAACACAATCGTCAGGAAACATGGGTCAGATATACTGTTGTCTAAATGGAGGATAGAAGGATCGTAGTAGGTGACATAGATTGGAAGGACCATTATCGATAGGAGACAAGGGTAAAATGGACTATTATTC